>VZZY01005640.1:58893-142840 GCA_013400335.1 Eurystomus gularis
CGCGGGCCGGCGGGTCCCCGGCGGCAGGGCGGCTCTCAGCCCCAGGAACCTGGTTTTCCTCCTTGTCCTGTCGAGCTAGGCTCCAGCAGCGGTGTATTTATAAGCACACAGGAAAGCCCGGGTCGCAGAGCTGGCCGCTGCCCGAGGAAGGCGGCGAGGCCAGCCCGACCCTTCATTGTTTTTCCTCCCAACTATCAAGGCTGTAGGAAACAGATTTTTTTTCTCTGGACCGCTTGTTTCGGTTATTAGACCTGCGGGTGCTTGTACACGAGCATCCTCTGAACTGCGTTTCTTGCTTGGCTTGCAAAACTTGGTGCGAGTGGAGCAAGTCAGATCGCGGCGGGGGAGCCCTGTCTGCGGGAAACTTTGAGTCCCGGGCAGGGAGCCTCAAAGCAGCGTGAAACATCCGCTGCCCTTTGCAGAAAACACCTGGGCTCCGGCATGACTAAGGCTTCTTAGGATTAACAGTGGAATGACTAACAACTCTGATCTCTAGGTAGTCAGTTCCTGATAAATATTTACCTTGTTTTGACTAAGAAATCACTCACACAAATGAGAGCCCTCAGGATACGAAAGGATGCTCCTTAGCATGCAGGTCGGACCTTGACATCAGGCATCCCAGTTTGAATCAGTATCTCAAACAATTTTGCATGTGAAAGAAGAACATGGGTAAACAGCAGGTGTGGCCAGGGAATGGTTCTTTGTAGCTCAGAGGTGCACATACACCCTCGAAGCGGATTTGGCACAGATCAAGTGTATGGTCTGTGTGTACACTGTGAATAACCCACATCACTTTTCTCATTCAGAAGCACAGAGCTATCCTATTGCAGTAATAACTATTTTCCGCATCAGGGGTGATGACTATAATAGCCCACTTCCTCTATAGCCAAGAACGTACCGACAGTCACTGTGTGAGAATCCACCTGTCCAGCTGGTGATCTGGTAAGGTACCTGGATAAGAACAATTGCCTGCTCTGGGATTTGCACCATTTCGTGTGTGCATTGCTTTTTCACCCAGGGCCGGACAGGATATAGCAGACTAAATTTAGCTTGAGAACAAGGACAAGTTGAAAAGTCAGTAGTATCTATATTTATAGTTGCTGTTATAAATATTTTTCCCATTCTGTTTGAAAAAATGGTGTGGTGAAGCCATGGTTGCATCAAAGCCTGTAGGATTTTTGTTACTGAAAACCTGATCCTGTGGAAGTCATCTACTGATATGATCTGGTACATTTTTCAATCAGGGCTTTAAATAGCTGGCTGAGGAAGCAGGGCTGGATGGGATGAAGCAAAGAAGAGTGGAGAAAAAACATCAGAGCAGCAGTTCTGAGTGTGTGGCTAGCAAGTAGAGAAAGCTTTATATGATCCTGTTTAAGCATTACTGGTCCTTTCAGGGGACAGGGACCACAGCATTTCTCCCTGCCTCATGCGGGAGAAGGCGATACAAGAAAGACAGGAGAGCAGGCTGGAGCGTGCCTTGTGTTTCTGCAAATGCACCCTGATGCTTTGCTGTTCGTGAAAATGGGGAGCCTTAGGCTGTTTAGAAGTAATGTACATTAATGTGGCCGTCTTTGTTAATGTAATGGCAGGGAGATGAGCATTCTTCAGTTTTAAATGTATACACTAAAACGGGGTTTAAATAAAAGCTGTATTTCTGTTATGTTATGCCTGGCAATTTTCGGTGAGACTTGTTTCTGAATAAAAGAAGAGACTTGAGGACCAAGCCCAGAACAGCAACACAGATGGGATGTCTGACTTGTCTGCATTAGACCCAGAAGTTGTGTTTGTGGATCAGACCCTTCTTAGCCACAGAGGCTCTTAAATCTAAAAGGATTTAACTTATTAATAAATAGCTTTTTCCCCTGTGCCTGATCCTTCCCATATGTACTGCTCTTATCTCATCGGGTGATGATAGGAAAATTAAACGTAGCTTTCCTGATTTAATTACATTGGTGTGTAATTGGTGGATGAATGATAGGCAAGGAGACTTTGTGCAGATTCTCAGATGTTTGTACTCTGCATGGCTCGCCCTCTAGGTCAGATCTTAGCTTTCTATTTATATTAACTCTTTTTTGTCTGTGTTGTCTTGCCATGGCTATTAGCGACTGAACTCTGGGAGATCTCAAGAGCTGGGCTATGGTAAAATCGCGGAGAGGTACTGCTTGTCATGCCTTTGTCCCAAATCTTGTGCCCCAAGCATTAGAACAGGACTGCAAATGACCTGCCTATCTGGTGGGGGAAGCTAGAATGGGCAGTTTTTGGGCGTCCCATTCATAGTTACCAAGACCATATGGTCTTGCTAACACCCTACACTGAAACAACAGGTGTCTTCTGGTACCTTTGCTGGGTAGCTTCCTGTACTCACACTGAGCTGTTCCTGATAATTACTTGTCTCTTTGACACAGGTATAACTGAGCCTCAAAGGAGGGGGAGGTTGTACTGATCAGGCAAAAGAGGGGAGAAAAGACAGACCAGGGTTCTGGGCAGCAGGCAGGCTGGCAGTGACTGAGAGACCAAGTCTCTGCCTGCCAGTTATGAAAGGAGATAATTACTCTCCTTGTGACTTGGGTTTGGGTTTTTTTGTGCTTAAAGGGTGATAAAGGAGTATTTTTATCAAGTGATGATATTACAGTCAATGATATTTTGATTTTTAAAGCACTTGCCGCTATTGTGATAAGAGGTGCATAGCACTCATATTAAAAGCCTTTTAGGGCCACCTGACCTAGAGAGTATTGTTCCTGCAATACAAGCACTTTCAGGAAACTTCTTTAATGAAAACTACCTGTCTCTTTCTGTTCAGCACCTAAGTAAAAATGTACTGTAATGCACAGATGTGCTAGGCTTAAAAAAGCCGTATATTATGCTCTTGGGAACTAGAGCATTGCATATTAAATAACCCCTTGAAATTTCCAGCGCTAATGATGCCTCAAACCAGCTCATGTTATTAGGGATTCTGGCTCTTGTGTTTTGCGTCTTAACAAGAGAAAAGAGCAAGGAGATATCAGTAAATACAGACTATACAGAGGTATTTCCTCCACTCCAGGCACACATTGGCATTCAGTCATCTAGAGCAGTTTTCAGCATTTCAGGTTGGTATTATGCTTCCCTTTCCTATCATGAGACTTTTTCTTCTCTGTAGAGTCCGAAGAGGGATGCTCAGGACATTTCATGCCATTCTCTTTCCTCTCATTGCCCTCTTCCCTCCTGAGGAATGAGTGGTTTAAATTAATGCTAAAGTGGCCTCTTTTTTTTTTTTAAGGCCTCTAGTTTATCTTTTTCCCACTTCAATGGTTGCATCTCACTTCTCTGGGAGCTGTCAACCAGGGCAGGCCACGCGGAGGATCTGCAGCCAGATGCAACTCAGAGCTGTTGACAGGACCTCTAGAGAGCTTATACCAGCACCTGATACAGGAGAGGTGGTGAGCCTGTTCTGAGAGCATTTCCCTTTTCTCTGGTGTCTACCCAGTGCTGAGCTGGATGTGCTACCAAGTGTTTGTGATAGAGGCAAGTCTCATAGTGGAGGGAAAGCTGGCATCAGCAGAAGATTTCTGTTGCCAATACCAGCTTCCCAAATGGAGTGAGTTACCCTACTAGGCCCCTGTATCTAGAGCAAAGCTTCCAGCTCTTTTTCTTGGACTGATGGGCCCCTAAAGTATGTGCAGTGGAGGGCCAGATTGCTGTGCTGAGAACACAAGTGTCCTGACAACAGCTTGCTTTTATTAGCATCTTCTAGAAGAGAAGCATTTTTCAGTCCTATCCTGCACCTGAGGTCTGCGTAGCAGAGCAACATCGGTCGTGCGACTCTGCTGTGTGGGTTTGTGCAGCATTTTTGCTCCCCTTCCCTACCTGTCATGACTTGCTGATGAAGCCTATTGTAGTTTAGATTTCAGGCATTGTTGGAAGTGTTACCTGTTTGGCTGTGATACATCACAGAAATTCTCTGGTTTCTGTTGTGGTGTCAAGCTGATGAAATAGCAACAGGATTGGAGTGATCTCTCTAGGGTTAAGTCTTTTGTGTGTGTGCGCCTTTTCTCAAGAGAGGCCAGTCATGATAGAAGCACACTGTACTCTGAGGCCTATGTTAATAAAGGCTCCCTGCTGGCATTCCCTGTGCTGCTGAATGCATAATGCACAGCTGTTAAAAACAACCTTACTGTATTGCAGATTTCATTTCTGGCTTCTGTTGGGTCTCCTCTCCCTGCAGGCCACATGTTTCTGTATTTGCATTTGATATTGGGAGGGTTTTGTGTTGTTTTTTTTTCTTAAGGGGCAGAGTGCTAGGCTGGTAGCTAGTGCTAGTGCTAGCAAGGCGTTGGTAGCTTCTATTTGGTTATAGCTACCAGAAGTCAACCAATGTCATCTAACTGGGCATCCTTTCTAACTAGTTAAAAAGGGTCAGTAGCCCCATCTATCTCTTTGTTCAGAGGTATTGTTGCTCCATGTATGTGTGCAGTGAAAAGAGCCTGAAAATCTCTCTCCATGTTTGTTTTAAGATGCTGGTGCTTCACTTGCTCAACTACTGTTTTGAAACATTAGGCTGTGATGCAAAGTATTTAGTGTAATGGCTAGGAACATGTCCTGAGGGCACAAATTCTCTTGGCAGGCTTGTCAGACTGCCCACTGCCTGTTCCTACCGTCTGTGGAAATATTTGTAAAAGATTTGGGTGAATATTTGCCAAGCCCAATTATGCCATTATGTTTTAAGGGCAATTTTATAATTATAGTGGAGGATGGTAACCAGGATACGTGAGTTGTTGGGTTTTTGACTTTTCCTTTTTTCTTCCACATGACTTTGCATGAATGCTAAAACATTCAGAGCGATTCCAGTCAGAAACCAGTTGTTCAACTTTCTCTTAGGCAGCTGGCTATTTCTGTAGGTGAAGCTAAATTAAAGACAAATAGACCATTGCTCAGAAAGTCTGGAGGACATGTTTTCTCATAGCTTTGGTAATTTATAAAATGGATGTGTACTCGGAGACCCAGAGCAACCTATAGGAAGGGTCCAGTCTACAGGAGACTCAGGATGTAGTAGTCCTGCCAGGACTTATCAAACGGAGTCTTCAAACTGTGCAAGTTTTTTGGATAGTTGGGATTGTCTTTCTTAATTTTCATTTGACATTTGCCAGGTTCCTGCTGGCTTTAACCACCTCCTGTACAGCTAAAATTTTTGCATCTTTTCTCAAGCCTTGACATGTACACTTTTGCCACTATGCATGTCCCAGACCTTTTGCTGCAAAGATGGCTTTCCTAGGCACATCTCTGAAACCCTTCCCTGTGTTCCCTTCTCTGTTCAGGCCAGACCATAGCAGTTTGTATTCTCCAGGATCGGTTAGGAAGATATGTGATTAAGGCCAAGAGATTGGCTCTCACCTCCAGTCAAGGGGGCTTCAGTTGCAAGGGCTGCTTCAGCAATGACACTGTGGACACTGATTGAGGTGACAGCTGCACCTCCAGTCATGTCTGTGTGAGACCCTGTGGTGGCAGCTGCAGGTAAAACCTCTGGCTTAGACCTCTCAACTCTCTTTGGGTTAAGGAAAATGACCTGCCATTGAGTCCATTACCTGTGGCTGGGTCATGCAAGTAGCTCATTTCCTATGAATAGAGAGGCTTAAGAATTGAATGCACTATGTGGAGTGACAGGCTTCCTGAGCCAGGCTTTCCCTTAGCAACTTAGAGCTGGGGTGGGTTAAGTTCCACATCATAAAAAAAACCTGTTCATTCTGCCCGTTGGTAGGTTTGCCTGCTATCTTCTGTGCAAGGAGATAAAATTTGCTGAGAGTCAGTCCATTCATCTGCACAACATACCATCTTACATTTAGACTTCCTTTAATTGCCTGTCTTTGGGGTAGCAAATGAGCAGTTGCATAGATGGAGTTCTGAGGAAGCAAAGAAGGGAATCTGCCCTGCTTTTTTCCTTGGAAAGGCAGAGGACCTATCATGGGAGGAGCTAAAGCAGAAGGCAACTTTGAATGTTGTACCCACAGAATGTCTGGTATTGAGAAAAGAGGAGTGTGCCTGCATACGAGCAAAGGTGGGAGAGCTGAAAAATGACAGAGGAGGGTGTCTCAAGTTATTTGCCCAAGTCTTGTGATCGCTAGTAATGTGACATGAGTTCAGGAGACTGGACCATAGTTTCATTGGAACTTGTAACCATACTTCATAGGTTACCCGTCCTAACTATGGATCTTATACAGTGAAGGTTTTTGACTTCCGTTAACACAAACCAGTCTTGCAGTCTGATTAACAGAAATATGGGGGTTGGCTTCTTTTTTTGTTAATGCAACTGGAAGGCAGCTTTTGAGACATTCAAAATAAATCTTTCAGCAGCAGCTGATGTTCCAAATGCTGCTATGGAATTTGCTGTTTAGTAAAGAGAACACCACTGTTGGCTTTCATTTCCACCATTCTGTTGCATTCCCTTTTACTGCAAATAGCAATTGTCCTGGATTAATCTGCAATTTAGTATTCCAGCCAACCTGATGGGTCCCTGAATCATGCACTTTCTAGATAAACTTTCTGCAGTTCTTTCAAAGCACCATTTCAGTGACTTTCTGGTTGTAAGGGAATCAACATGTGCTGTAGCATTCAGTTTGAGGAAGATAGATCCTCTTCTCCCCAACATATTTGACTTCTGAGCTTTTAATAAACATTTGATGCTGAGGAATATACAGAAATTCTGTTAATGCAGAATATTATATTTCACCCGTCAGACAGTATGATTTTAATCTAACTTAAAGCATTTAATTAGAAGGTTGTTAATGCATTTTGTTAATGAGCATGCTGGTGTCAAAAGTACAATTTGCATACCACTGAGTGGGGGTGATTAATTACTTTGAGGTTCATAATATCTGTGTCTTTGAAACAGCAGTGGTAGCTACTTCCACCCACTCATGTTAAGGGCCGTGGGCAGAAGTTTGCACAGCACTGGGTGGTTTCAGCTTGTGCAACAGGAGGTGGGTGGCATCCATTTCACCCTAAGAAAATCACTCTGTGGGTAAAACACTGAGTCAGGACACCCTAGACCTATGTTCCATCCTGAGTTGCCCCCACATTTCTACAGACCTGTGCAAGTTTCTGAATATAATGGTAGGTAGTGGGATCTCGGTACTACCAGAAGCTTTTCTCATCTCCTGTGCTTCAGCAATCTGTGAAAGGCAGGGTGGTACTGGGGTAGTGGAACATGGTGGTGTTGCTGTTCGTCCTGGTAGGATTAACCATGCAACCCTCAGACTGAATCTGGAAAAGGAAGTCTGTTTTTGAGAGTCTAGCCTCAGAAAGTATTTAAATAGTGAGGACAAATAGTTGTTCTGTCGTTGGGTGTTGATCTAGGGGCTTCAAGATCAAGTACAGTTCAGCCTCTCTCTGAGGCTGGGATTACAACCTGACCCAGTTGGGAAGTTCTAGCAAGTAATCTTATTTTATGCTGAAGTGATCCCAGGGCAAAACTGGGACAAATTAGTTTAAAGAATGCATCCTGGCCAAAGTCTGCATGTTGATATAATTCGGCAGAGTCAGGCATTGACAAGCAGTAGATGACAAGAAGTTTGGGATGGAAAGCAAGGGAAAAATACAAGACATGGCCGAAGCTAGAAATCCCGCTGGGATAGCCATAAGGAATTGACAGAGAATATTTTTTTTGTCGAGTGACACCTCTCTAAGGTCGTGATTGAGATAAAAAGTAGAGGTTTATGTGTGGGATGTTGTTGGTCTGCTTAGATCTTCTCTGCTGTGGCTTGCAGTCAGACCACGCGTGATTTCTTCCACCCGCTGACAGAGAGAGAGTTCATAAATTATTTGGTCCAGAACTGCTGAGTAGCTAGGGAACACTTGAAGTTGCATCTAGAAATAATAAAGTCGATTCTTGCTTCACTGCATAGTCTGTTAGGCCATGTACTTTTTCTGTTCTAAAATTTCTTAACTGTCTGGTTCATCTTGTAGGATCTTTTGGCACTACTCCACACCTCTCTCAAAGAAGGGTGTTTTTATTCAGTGGCCTTATTTAGAAAATCAGGTGCTGAGGTTGTGAGGACAAATGCTAAGACAGACACTGCAATTAGCTTCTGTGCCTTTCTCTTCAGCACTTCTGCTCTTTGCATTTTAATGGATCTCTTCAAGAGCTGGTGATGCTTTGGGTGACTCCTCTTGGAAGTGATTCCTGTGCTAATAGCTCTGGCTGGTCCTGATCCACAGACAGATGCTTGGAGATATTTCATGTTTGTTTTGTACCGCACTAATTAATGTATAACTTAGTGGTAGAACAGCAGGAAAGCTGCATTTGCTAACACTTCATGATATAATGATTTAATCCTTTGTGACACATTCCTGTTGAGTGTCAAAGCTGATAACTCTAATCTCTGTCCCTAGCTCAGTGTGACAGGAACCTGTTCTAGAGGGCATTTTGCAGGAGCTTGCAAGCTCTTGTAGGTGCCTTACGACCAACTCGAGTAAACTTTTTTTGTACATTGCCACTCTTGAATGTGATTGTACAAGATTGCCTGGTGCACTGAGGCATCTGGAGTTGAGCACGAACAAAGGAGCTAACTGACTGCATTCAAATGAAATAAGGCTTGTCCTGGAAAGAGGGAGGAAATACCCTAATCTCCTTCTAAATACACTTCTTCCTTTGCCATTATTTAGAGCGGTGTGGTTATATTGATGCAGAGGTGCCTAAACCTACTGCCCTTTTTTTACATATGATCCTGAAGCCTGGGTATGGATGCAGATCTGTACACAGGGATCTGTACAGCTGCTCTCCAGTAGTTAGTCCTTGTGATACAACCAGCAGACCTTGCTTATCTTCCAGCATGGACAGTGAATTGCTGTTTATTTTAAACTTTTGGTTGAATGGCATTCATAAAACAATTTGCAGCTCTGCAAATAAAGGAGGGAATGTCACTGTAACAACACCTCAGGGGCTCTGTTGCCTTCAGTCTCTGAAATTTGCCTCTTGAAAGTTGCATACAGTGTTCTGAATGGCAGATCAGGTGTTGATATTGGCCTCTTGATATTAGGCCCTCAAAGCTTGAGTTGCTGAAATGTCTGTGTTTCATAATCAGTAGGGTAACCATGTGCTAAGCTTGAGGAAAATAAGAGGAATGCAAGTCTCTCTGAAAGTGCAGCATATCATTGAACAAGCTGTACATTCTGAATTAAATTCCTGCTTTTTTTTTTTCAGTGTGCAAGCTGTAATGCACATCTAAGTGCGTTATTGAGAAAAAGGAGCTATTACAGTTTGACTGAGCAACTGTCAGAGGCTTCTTTTGTGTGCTAAGTTGTCTGTAAAAGCTTGAGCCTGTGCCCTTATTTTTTCCCAATGTCCTGTGAATTTGGTGAATGTGCAAAGCATGCGGTTGAGGCAGCGATGTTACACTGAAAATATGCCCTTTGACACAGGCTTGTGATATGAAAGAATTACTGTGTCTGTGCAGTTATTTTAATTATCCTGGAGAGAGATTCATATGTGCTGCGTAAGCACTTAGCAAAACTATTTGCACATTATTAGAACTGCAGAGTTAAGGTACAAGTTCATCTGGAAAATCGGTTTAGAAAAAATATTATCTTGATCTTCTTAAACCTAAATTCTGGTTCTGGAAACACAGTGCACTCCTGAGTTACTTTAAAAACTAGACAATACCTCTCATTCCTTCACCCAAGCTGCAGACAGGAGGTTTAGGATCCTTTTTTTTAACCTAAGCTGCTTCTTAACAATGCAGGTAAAGAAATCAGTGTCTGAAAATCTGCTCTCATGGTGAGACCAGCCTTGTAAGACATCGCTTGTCTATATGAATTACTCTATTGTGCTAGTGTATGTCGCTCTGAGTGACAACTCAACTTTTTTTAACTAACCCTTTCGTTACCTTGAAACGTGTATGTGCCTTTATTTTATGTTCTATTTTACTTTGCCACAAATGAATCATTTAGGTGGAAAATATCTGCAGTTCAAGGACAGTGATGGCAATGCTTTGGAGTGTAGGAGAGTGCTGTTGAGAAGTGATATAAGCAAGGTTTGCAGGTGAAGGTCTCATCCCTGCCCTGGCAGAGCTGTTCCACTGTGACAGGCTTCTCTGGGCCAAGGCCAGCCCTGCTTGGCCAGGATCGCAGGAGTTCTATGGAGGACATTTCTGTGTGAGGAAGACAGGAGTCAGGGAGACAAATGAACAAAATCTCCAGACCCACAGCATGTCAATAGACCTCCCGTTGTTCTTACTTCGCATCTGTAAATGGCACTAGTTTCCGCTGTTGTGCACCAAGACAATAATAAATAACAATCCTTAGTGTTTATATACCACTTCACAATTTTCGGAGTGTTCAACACACGTTAACTAATTCAGCTGAGATGCAAATATTCTGTGAGTAAAGCTACTCTTCTTGCTGCCCAGGGGAACCTTTCATTCCAGCTGGGACATGGCTTTTCTTTTTCCCCTTAACTGGAGCTGTTGGCAGGAATGTTTGATACAGGGACAGTGCCTTTCTTCCTGAAGTTTTTAAGCCTTTCCATGTAATCTTGTTTGCACAGGAATTGAACTACTCCCAAGTCTTATGTTGTACTATTAAGAAAATTGTGCAGGAGACTTGCTTGTACATTCTGTGCTGCAAATATGCAGACCCACAGTTAACAGATGTGTGGTTTCAGAAGCTGTTGAGTTAGCAAAGATGTTGATGCATTAACTGCATCTTTCTGTGCGTGCATAAGGCCTTGGGGGAGCACCATCTCCAGTGGACCTCAAGGCTCAGGAGAGGAGTAAATATCTGTCAGTTCTGACTATGCTGAATCATCAGATCATGTCCTAAAGAGAATTGAGGGTGCTTGGTGGATGGCTGTGGTCCATGTTTCACTAGATCCAGCAACTGCTAGAGCACCAATCTCTCTTTTGGGGCAGGAGAAAGCCCATCAGACAGCCTATTGCCAGGTAAGAGATGTGTTTTGAGGGGGATTAAAGACAACACGTCCTATTGTTCAGGATCCTGAATCCCAGACATGGAGTAATACATGCATTGGCATGAATCTGATTTGAATGGCATTTGACTCATTTTCTGCCTTGTTATTTTGTGGTTGTGTGTAGAGCTGGTGAGAGGGAGTTTGATGCATGTCTGTCTGTATCTTTGGGCTGGGCAGGATTGGTTCTGCCTTTTATTTGTGAGAATAGCATCTGTTTTTAGCATTCCATTAGGGTGCCTAGAAGATAAGCATCTTTATTTATCAGGTCATGGAAACCTGGTTTAGTGGTTTACCTTGGAAATCACCATTTGATAATCTTTGTAAACTGATGCCTGATGCTGTAGAACTGCCCACATGCTTTGTAGTTATAAACCTCCTTCTAATGCATGAGGTTTAGTTATAACTAGGTGGTAGCACTTCTGGGTTGCCTCTTTGTCTAACCTTTTGGTAACTTTCTTTTTTAAAAGTGATGCCTGCAGGTTTGACCTGAAACTGATTGTGAAAGAGCAGCCTAGATTATAATTTTCATATAAATGGTTGTATGAGCAGGAACACCATTAGCCTTTTAGTGACCTAATTACACGAAAAGGTAGCAGCGCATTTTGAGATCAAAATTTTCATCTTGCTACAGCTTTCCCTTCAGCTAACAGTGCATGGGAGAAGAACAGCATGTTTCTTGCAGGTGATGATTTCTCTTTCTGTGGCTTTGATATCCTCATTTTCTGTTTGAAGGTAATGTGCAGGTTGCTAGGTGGTGTCACTCAAAGTGACTGACTGAACTGCTGTTGTATGTGAAGATGTCTCCAAGACAACTAATTTCCTGGTCAAACAGCACATTGGCTTCTGCCACGAGACATTTTAAGGGAGCTGGTCAGCTGAAGGAGCAAGATATTTTAACAATTTATTATTAGCGCTGTAGCTGCCAAATACAGCTCAGAGTCCAAGACTGAAAATGTTTCTAAATGAATAGCTTTTAAAAAAAAGGATTGTGTGATTTGACTAGCAAACTGATTTGTCAGAGAACTTCTACCAAATAATGGGAATTAAATCTCTACCTTCACAGTTCATTTTCACCAATTGCTCTGCATGTTCCTATGCTGGAAGCATAGGGAATTTAGGGACCTTCTTTCACTCTTATGTTTTGTTGGTTTATGTCCAGACTTTCTGCTTTTTTAGTGTTAGTGTGCATTTTTTCTAAAATATAGACAAAAATCAAATGTTTGTTTCCATTTCTCTTCTGCTCTAAACCTCAGAAAGGTTTAGTGACTGCCTCATGTTCTAAAGTTAGGATTAAATAAGCTGGATTTTTTTTTCCCATTTTGTCCCCTCCTCCCAGCCCCCTTTGTCTCCAGAGGTGCAGTGTTACTGGACAGGTGTAGAGCAGTTACATACATTTTTCTTCCGCATTTCCAATTCTTTACTTTTTAAAATAAAATACTCCTATACCCATCCTGTTTCAAGGGACTCAGTCCAAACCGAAATAAAAATTACCCACATATTTTCCTGCCTTCCTTGCAAGGCTTGGCTGTGCTGCCTAGCTGAACAAACCCCACCTTTGTCTTCCCCTTGGAATAAGAAACAAGCAGGCTTGTTGATTCCTGCTGCATTAATGCTATCCTCCCTCACGCTGATGTAGTGGTTATCAGGGGTGTAGGGTAGAAGGTGCTGCTGCTTTCATGAGAGCTCCCAGGTGGCTGCTGCAGTGTGGATCCCCTGCACTCTGTCCCCAGACACCTTATAGCACTTACCCAGGCTGTAAGGACTGGAGGAACACCAGTAAAAACCACTTTATGCATTACTGGGTGGAGAGAGGACGCTGAGCATGCTATGCTGAGAACGCTTGAAGATTTTTCAGATGGATGTCCAGGAGAGACAAGGAGTGGTATTCATGCCCTAACCTCCATCCCATGGCACATCTGAACCTGAGCTCTCAGCTCATAACCCCTGAGCTGCCTTCCCTGAGCATGCCTGTGTGCGCTGGGGAATTTTAGGAATGTGGACTTCAGCACGGTGTGGGCTTGCTGCTGCTCACTCTCTGTTCAACCAGGAGCTTTAGAAGCTGCAGTGGGGTTGTTATTGCCTGATAAAGCCCCATTGTGGTTGTTCGCAGCATTCTTTAGCTAAAGATTTATTTTCCCGGGTAAGGTTCCATTAGAACAGCAGGAGCCAATATCAAAGAGCTGGAGAGAGGCTTTCCCGTTCCCTGACACAGCACAGTTTCACCCCTCTCCCTTCACCACCCCCTCTCCCAGTCCCTTTGTTTTGAAGGCATTAAAACTTTAGTGACTGGGATATTGAAGAGGCTGTAGTTAGTCGTGTATTGCCCCAAATTACAGGGGCAATTGATTTAAGCAAGTAAGAGGAGGAGGTCTGTGGGAAGATGGAGCTGGTATCACTGATGTAGAGTTTGCTCTTTTGATGTCCCCCCCATTCTGAAACAACCCCATCTTTAGCCTCCAGCAACTTGACTTGTTCCTGTTGGAGGATGTGGGAGGTCTGTTGACCCTTACTGGAGGAAGATAGGAAGTAAGGTGGTCATACAGGCCCCACAACCTGCCTGGCTTTGTCCACAGCTCTGTGTCCTGTGTGTCTTTTGCTCTGTGGGTGTCATGCGCAGCAAGGCGGCTTGAATCTGTGGGTTTGTTCTGTAGCAGGTATGGTAACAAGAGGTGAAGGAATGCACTCCTTAGTCCCTGTCTCTGCTTCTGGTGGTTAGTAAAAGGTCCTCCAATGTGCTTTGAAAACCTGCTGACAAAGGAAGGCAAAGCGGTTTGTGCCCTCAGCATGGCAGAACAACCATGTGACCAGCATCTCTGAAAGATCCCAACAGTGCATCTTGGAGTCCCATCCAAACTTTGCTAGCACAAAGTTCCTACATATGCAGGTGTTCAGTGCCACACTTGATAACTAGGCAGTAATTCAAGCTATTTGAGATGCTAAGTGCAGTATAACAAGTGGCTTGGACCCAGGTGAGAACCTAGTGTGATTCTTGAGGAAAATGTAAGGTTATTTTTAGGGTTGTTGCTACTCTGTTCTGCACCAAGGAGGATAATGCTCTAGTTTTACACTACAGCTCAGCATTGTTCTGCCTTGTTTCTCATTTTGTGGTCCCAGCTGTTTTAACTGGCAAATCTGTGTTGCTTGAGTACCTCCTTTCCTGACCCTGTGTTTTCTCATCTAGGTGCTGGACAAAGCCGTGGTTTGAGGCAATCAAGGGCTTGTGTTCTCTACAAAATGCACTTAAAATTGTTCCTGGTCACCTTGCAGCAAATCTATTTCTGCCCTGCTGATGGCCTGGCTTAAAATCTGAAAATGCCTGGATAGGATTTATTATGCTCTGATCATTAAATTTTAAACTACTTTTAATGGTAGATGTTAAATCACTGCTGTCTCAATTCCAAGCTCTGTGCAAAATTTCTGACTTCTTAGGAAGGTATTTCCCTTGCCAGCAACCTTGGGTTTCTGGGAAGGACAACAACAAATTGGAGCTCTGTTCACAGGACAAGGAAGCAGTAGTTTGGTGTGGGACCTGTATGCTGGCCAATGTCCAGGCATCTGTCTGGCTCTAGAGAGCAGAGCCAGGCAGACCTTGTACGGCTGTGATGTGAACGAGAGATGTTTGTATTGGTGTCTGGGTGCAAACACCCCGCTGGGACACAGTGATTGAGTGGTTCTGCTCTTGGCTTTGTTCCTCCCTGATTGAAGCATCTTTGAAGCAACAAGAAAACTGATATTCAGTGTTTCAGCACTGAGCTGCTTACAGCAAGCTATTTTATTTTTGTCTGTGTCTAATAAATGCTGAACTGTTCAGTGTTGTCACTCAGTGTGGCTTTGTCCCTTGCTTCTGCAAGCCTCTGTATAGATTTCTCTTGGGACAGGCAAAACAGCCGTAAAGTCCTGTGACTCGGTGTGCAATGCAGGCTGCTTCCTTGAGCATGACATGAGATGTGCACTCTTGTAGCTGAGGCTGTCACCTTTGCCTGGAGAGCACTAAAAACACTAAACCAGAATATGATGTTTCTCTAACCACTTAATAGTCTTAAAACCCTTTTCAGCTACTAGCAAAGACAGCTGTGGTAGGTGGGCAGAGATGACTTCCTTGCCAAGAAGAGGAAGATGCTTTCTTCTGTGCTACATGTGTTTGCAGAGGAGGCAGAGAGCCACCCAGGGCTTCCCACTCTCAGGTCTATGCATTTCACACTGCTCCATCTTCTTCACAGTAGCCTAGCACAGGGATTTCCTTTTCATCAACAGGAGCACTATTTAGTGTGTTTTACTTTCTTTATCCCAGAGCTGGACATCATACAAGATAGTCCAGCACTAGAGTGGTGGGAAATACTTGAGATCAGCATATCAAAAAAGGCTGGAAAATTTTACAGTATGCTGTGACAGAATTTTCCAGAGCTTGTGCTTGACTGAAGCAGGATAACCCCAGTCCTCAACATGGTGTTTAAAGCCACCACTGTTCAGAGCAGTGTTGGCAACGGTGGCAACTAGAAGGAAAGCTCTGGACCATCTTGTATTTGATAAATTTCCTCTTCTGGAAGATCTGTGCTCTCTGACTCTGGGGTTTTTTCACTTCTCTTACAGTGGGAGAGACAGGTTGTCATCAGTAGAGACTGGTGATACTGGCCCAGGCATTTAAGCAAAACCACTTTGAACAAGAATGCTTTCCCTGAGTGGGTCTGCCTGTCTCAAGATAAATGGAGACTTTTTCTCTGCTTGTGCTTACACCTGTGTTTGAACAGAACGTTTTACAGTGCTGCCGTATGGCTTCTTCCCATATTAGAAAGGAAGGTGCTGAATATGGACATCCCAGTGTGCATGCGTCTGTCTGTCTGGACCTGTCCCATCAATTAAAGAGGAGCTGACGTCATATTTGAAGGTCAGCTGTTTTATAACCTAATATTACCATTTTTTTTTCCTCTGGGTTTATTATCTCCCTGCAACCTGCAGCTCGGCACCATCTGGTGCGGGCACACAAGGGAGAAAGATTAGAGGAAAGTAAAGCAGCTTTGTTCGCTTTCCCCATTGCTTCTGATGTACAGAGGAGTCAGCAGTCTCTTACAGCATTGCGTTTTAAGTGGTGGGAAGGGCTGGATCCTGTTAGCTATCTAAGGGAGGGAGAAATAGCCTGTGCTTACCAGCGATCTGTCAGGAATTGTCTCATGATTCCTAAGGGAATTATTGTGGCCACGGAGTGCACTTTGCTGCATTTTATTTTATATTTAAATAGTCTTGATGTTTTGTGACCCTTTTTTTCCCAGCACCCATATTTTTCTTACCTATAAATTTCCAGAAGCACTCCTAAATAAGGTACACACACAGCACTAACCCCAGCTACAGTCCGCTTTGGTAGCAAAGTGCTGTGAATACCTGAGGTGCATTTACACCTGGCAGAGCCACTAGTTTGACACACCACAAGCATGTTCTGCCACTCAAGAGAGCGTCATCTTCCCTGATGGCATCTGTCTGCCCAGGCCAAGGAGATGCAATTTTACTTGTCCAGCCACAGCCTATGGTGAAAACCACCAGTTGTTTCCATTTCATAGGCAGGGTTGGGTTTGCACTTGAGTTTCACCCTCTCCCTCATCCTCCCTCCCTCTTTTTCTCCATCCATCTGGAGATGTGATTGCTCTCGGTCCGAACTGCATGATGATTGTTTTCTATAAAAGCAAAGCTCTTTTCTTTATGATAATGATAATAACTCAGGAATGCTGATCTCTTAGGCCAGCAGGATTACTTGCAAACTAGTATCTTGTTATGTTTCAATGTTGCAAATTTTGCATTGGGATGTTTTGAAACAAAATGTCTCTCCTCATAAATAACTATTGTATTTAACTGTTTGGAAAGGATGTCTAATTGGTGCTCACTGGTTGGATATGAATATACAAGCCAAGTTATGAAAACATTTGGCTGTGAATCCTGGTGTGTACGTGGTGCTGTATCGTAAGACATATAATGTGCATGTAGACTCTTTTGTCTACCTTTTATTTCCTCCTGTGTAGCATTCTTCTGAACTGTGATTGTTGCCAGGTCAAGGGCACTTTTTACAAATTCCTAATTCCTGGTGAGAGGGTAAGCTTGGAGGCTTTTGAGGAGGTTTAGTTTTGTTTTAACCTTTTAAAGAAAAAAAAAAAATTAATTTTTAGCCCCTCCCATTATATAAAGAATCTTGAACTAACAACTATAGACATTCAAAAGAGGAAGACTTACTTGGAGACGAGAGGAGTTCAGGGTTTTTCAGTACTTTAAGTTTCGCTCCAATCTGTAACAGAAGAGGGTTTCTCTCCTTTCACACATGTTCTTTGTGATGCAGTTCTTTCCACTGTAGTCTTGAGGATGGGATTGGAGTTTTTCCACTTCTAAATTGGTGTAATGTACAGTGTTCCTTCAATATTTGATTCAGCTTTTCCTGTCCCCGGCATCTTGATTTATACAAGGCTCTTCCTAGGGAGGGTCCATGGTAAATGGAGCAATAGTCTCTGCATTCCTTGACATGTTTGTAGGTTTATGAAGTGCACTTTTCCAAGTAGTGAGACAAACTAAAGTCTCTGCAGATGACAGTGAAGAGTTGAAAAGACAAAACAGAGGGCCTATCCAAGTCACCACAGTCTTCTTAACATGAAACTTTGCCACCTTGAACTGAGTTTGGAAATGGTACTGCAGATTCTCCTTTGCAGCTTAACTCTGAAGCCACAGATTCACAGAATCGATATGGTTGGAAAAGACCTTTAAGATCATCAAGTCCAACCATTATCTATCTCTACCAGGCCCACTTCTTCACCATATCCTTGAGCACCCTGTCTAGATGGCTTTTAAATACATCCAAGGATGGCAATTCAACCCCCTGTGCAGCCTGTTCTAGTCTTTGATAACCCTTTTGATACTAATTGTGGGATGTCCTGTAAATTGCCTGTAGAGGTGTTTGCTTCTCCCCATCCTCCTCCCTTTTGTTTTTAAGGCCACTGTTGAAGTAGTTTTGGTTACTCAATCCACGGCAGTTCACAGCACATTTTGTTTCCTGTCCAGACTGGCTCAGTGTTCTCTATACCTTAGTATTGTATAAGTTAAAAACCACTTCTTTGTGCTAGCTTGCCACAAGGGAAGACTAATTCTAGGAGATACTGAAATG
The DNA here is from genome assembly GCA_013400335.1 of Eurystomus gularis. Classification (NCBI taxonomy): domain Eukaryota; kingdom Metazoa; phylum Chordata; class Aves; order Coraciiformes; family Coraciidae; genus Eurystomus; species Eurystomus gularis. The sequence goes on from VZZY01005640.1 coordinate 76,968, forward strand.
GTCATTGAAGAGAGAGGAAAACAAATGGAAGGTTTGACTCTTCTTTGCAAGTTTGCTTAGTTGTTTTCAGTACCCAAGAGAAAAGAAAGAAGGACTTTTTTATTATTCAGGTCATAAATTGGCCCTTGCAATCTAAAATGCTCCTAGACATATCACTTCTGTACCTTTAGTGCTCTCTCTGAAAAGATGTCTTCACTTTTCAAGGACAGCATAAGACAGCAGTGCTTGGCTTGTATCATTGTGAAATCCCCTTATCTGCCTGTTCGCACTTTATTTTTCTTCTAACTCTTGTCTTCATTGGTATTGAAAGCATGCAGCCAAGGTTGATGAGGACAAAACTTAAGCTATGGTCAAGTCTCTACTTTTTGCAGCTTTTCTTTAAGCAGGAGTGTGAGTGAGAAAAGCTATTAAATACCTCTCTGTTTTCTTTTTTTTTCTTTCTGTCCCAATGCAGCAAGGAGTTTTAATCTGCCTTCTGAAGAGCTGAGAGCTCGGTCACTGTTGTGAAATGGTGTGCTGTGCCTCGTAGTGTTTGAGCACTCTGCAAGGAGCTCAGGTTCCTCCATCTCTTAGTCTTTTCTTCTGGATGTCAGGAGATGCATATACTTTATGATTACCACAGGCGAGGTTGTACATGCCAGATTTCCTAATGTCAGGCTTCAAAAAGAGGGGACATGATAGCTGGCTTTGCTGCCTGAGATTTCTGCCCCAGAAGAATGTTCTGCTGACAGACATCTTTGTGTAGCTCCTGGTGCTGCGGCCAGAGAGACACCCACATTATGTGCTGAGGTCTTGGCAGGGAATGAACCAGCAGTACTGTTTCATCTGATACACATCAGGCAAAGTAATACTTAAAACTAGCATTTCATGTTGAAACAGAGGCTTTTGGTTTATATCGCTACTACCTGCAGGAGTTAGTGGTTGGGGACAGAGCCCCATTGTACTCAAGTCTGTGCAAATATTAATGGAAAATTGTGATCTTTGCTGTAAAGATGTCTTTAGGGCATAAGTAGCAGAAGCATTTTAAATAGTCCTGTGCCTTCTGCTACTTTGTTAACCTTCATTTTCATTGGGTTGTTTTAACCATTGACTGGACTATTTGCACTTGCTTGGTTTTTGGTAGCTCCTCTTTGTGTCTCATCAAAAATCCTTGCTGCTCATCTTTCAGGGTTTGTCTTATTTGTTTCTGGAAGTTCCCCTGTTGAGGAGCTTGGCAGGGGTTTGTTCACTGTCTCTAGTAATAATCGAGCTGGTTTAGTGAGCTACAGAGAATAAACTGGATTGATTTCCCTTTTTCAGCCTGGACTAGAAAAAACTGATTCCTTTGGTCTGCTGCATGCTGAAGGCTGCAAGCCAAGCTGCTATCAATTTTACCTTCTCCTCCTGTGAAATTGCTAAAGAAAAGATGCTTTCCAGATCATGTGTGTGGAACAGATGTGGCTTATATTACTAGATGATTCAGCTAAAACTAGTGCCAAAACATCTTCCAGAACTCTCAGCTGGCTGTTGGGTTGATAAAAGGAATAACTTGGTCCAGCAAAGCTGGGCTGGCTTTGCTGTCTGTGTCTGTAACTGCAGCCATGTCAAGTACAGTTCCCTTTGATGTAGCAAAGGTCTAACAGAGTGATGGGATGAGGGGTGCACACAGAGGTCTTGTGCCAGGAGGCCAAGGAAACACTGGAGATATGTGTCCAGAAGTGGGTGCTGCCAGCCCACAAGCATGAAAGGAATACAGAAATGGGGTTGCAGTAGTCTTGGTTAATATGTAGAGGTGCTTACACACAGCCTGCGCCCAAATTACACGCTGCTTCTCTCACTCCAAGTGTTCCTTTATTGTCAGATACCATCAGGCATAGAGATCACTAGGGTCTTCCTGGCCAAATGTATTTTCTTCCACCTTCTGCTGAGATGGAGGAAATTCTGTTTTCATAAATAGGAATGTGATTAGCTCACCTATTTTTCCCTTTGCAGTCACACTTGGCAGTCTCCCAGAAAGCCACTGGAATAAGCTTTTTGAGGCTAGATGTATACACAGACTCATGCCGGAGATAGGACTGGACAACTGCCTGGAAGTTTAGTGTTGTAAACGCACGTTTGTTTGTTTAAAACTTGCTTATATGTAGACTGAGAAGTGCAGAGAATGAGCAGAAGTGCTTGATCAAATTCAATCAGTAAGTCTTAACAGCATGGCTCTTTGGACTTTACTGCTGATGTTGTAAATCAGAACACTTTAACCCTAAATCAGGTTAAACTTTTATACATGGGTGAAGTCCAAGTGAAGTGTGCTGCTGGTCGTGCCTGCGGAATCCAGCTGAAAGAGCAGAAACTGGCTGTTTTGTAACACAAAATAAGGAAGTATTAATCTCGACTGATGAACAGCTGAACCAGACATGCTTTTTACAGCACAGAGGGCATTTATAGTGAATACAGAGTAGCAAGTCTTGGCACTGAAGAATGTGGAGTCTACAGTCATGTGTCTGTGACTGTCAAAAATCACATTTATGCAAAATGATTGCAGGGCAGCAGCTGCCTCCAGCAGCCAGAATGCGGAGTGCTAGTAGCCTCACTCATGAGTGCACCAAAGCAAAGAAATGTCTACAGGTGGTGAGGATTGTCTACCCTCTCTGTTCCCAGAAAAACTTAAGCTCCGTCAGTCTTCTGCAGAAATCTATACTACATCCTGCCTTTATAAGGAGAACTAACTATAGGAAGAACTGTGGTTTGTTTCTGCAATGGCTGAGTCAGGAGGGGGTGGAGATGAGAAACACAGGGTTGTCATTCTGTTCCCAAGGGAAAGCTGTTTGCACCTTGGCACAGTAGTTCCTCTCAGTATCTCTCCTCTGGGAGCTCTCCCTAGGGTTCAACAGCCCTACTTGCCTTCCATTATAAATTAGGATACCTCCCTACTGCTGCTTTGGTCTGCACTGTAGTCTATAAACCAGACCTCCTGTGCTAGTGAGCAGAGCAGCCAAAAAATCTGTCTCTACTCAGTGCCCCTGGTGCATCTCCTGGTAATTTGGGAGAGGTCAAGTGTGGCATGCATGGGCTACTGCATACTAATGGATGTAATCTTGGTTTTCCATGGTGGTCCTTTAAACAGTGGGTGGTGCTTCCTATGCTCTGTGCCTTGGGAAGGGGGAAGCGTTTTCACAGTCTGGCTTGCCTCTTTCTATGTAATTACTAAATAAGGCAGTTGGGTCCCAGCTGTGCCACTCTGGTTTCTTTTGGTTTTGATGTGTCTTCTACCCATCCACTGAAGACTTTTGTGCAGCTCAAAGTGGGGGGGCTGGTGCTTTCAAAGCAGGCTTGATGTCCTTTCAGGTTAGTAAGGGCAGGCTCTGTCAGCAGAATCTTTCCAAGATGCCTGTAGTTTTTGCTGGGAAGGCTCTTTCTTACCTTTGCCCGTGTCTGAACAAAAGGCGGCACTAAGTGGCAAATAGAATGGGCTCATATGGCAGCGTTTCAACAGCAACACTTTGCTAATCACAAATTGCATCTCTTGCAATTCTGTTAATGCTGACAGAAGAGCTTGCAGTAGAGGCTGGGTTAATAGCGCTTTTGTGTTGCTACCAGATTCTCTTTAATGACAGAGTATTTGGGTGATCCCTTGAATTTCACTCAGAACTGCATGCATGCTTTGGTGCAAAACAGAAAAATGCTGCGTGATGTGGACTGAGGTGTGCCTTGGGATGTTCAAAACCTCCCAGTGAACACAAACCCAAGCCCAGGTGGATGCGAAGATGAAATAAAATGTATATACCAAACTTTTATTTACTTTTACCACAAATATTTAAATGGAAGCGTGGGTGCTAATTGGAAAAGGAGGTGATTTTGTGTGTTCAAAGCGTAGAAGGTTTTAGTCACTTGCACTCTGAATAAATTGCTGCAGTATCAGAAGTTTGCAGTTCCCTCCCTAGCTCTGGGACCGTTGAATAGTGGAGAGGATACAGTAGGCTAAAAACATAATTTGGAGGAAATTAAGTTCTGTCTGCTCCACCTCTTCCTGTAAGCAAAAGGAGGGGGAAGGCACAATGAAGACATCTGTTCCTTTGAACCCACTCACAGCCTTGCTGGGTAATAAAACTGGGAGAGAGGAGGAGAACCTATTGCTGCTGTTCAAGTGGTTGCTAATCACTGAGTGTTGAGTACTGAGGAGGTGAGCTTTTATCACGTTGACCTTCTTAGGGGATATTGAAAAGAAGCTGGCACTGACCTCTGCCAGGATTTAAATCCAGGAGACTCAGAATCCCTTTGTGCCCCTTTCAAAAAGGAGGCAAATCTCTGTGGTAGCCACGCTCTCCCCTCTGCCTCCACGCAGATGCCTCTGCTGAACTGCTTAAAATCTTGTGGCACAGGGCTGTGGGGTCCTCCCCATCCCCCCTGCTCCTCCTGCCTAATCTCATTGTGCTGCTTAGTCACAGCGAAGACCACTCTAATAGGTTTAAGTGGCCCTGCTCCTGGCTGGCTGCGTGGTGCTTTTATGTTCAGCCTGGGATGGTTGGTGTAAGAGATCAGGTTGCACACATCTACTGCTTCAGAGTCCTGTTGTGTCAGCAGGTGCATGCATGAATATTTGGTTTCCCTCTAAGTATCATATCTAGAAACAAAAGCTATGTAGTAACCAGCATGTTAAAAAATGCTGAGGAAGTCATACATTGATCTCAAACTAATAAAATGTGGCTGACAAGCCTTTTATGAGCTCAGCCACAGAATGCAGGGGCAGATGGTCCCTTAAGAGCTTTCCCAGGCCCTTAGAAGTGTGTTAAGGCATAAACCAATGGTTGTGGCACCCACTGGCACTGGTAAGGTTGATGGAGAGCATTCCTAAGTTGTGGATTTTGAGCCTTGCATGTATTCTTCCATGACATTCTCCCCTAGCTGGTGAGGAGCTGCCAGAGAAATGGCCATCTGGGAGACAGTATAAAGTCTATAAACCTGGGATGTTTGTTCAGAGTGGGAATGGTTCTGCCTTAACCAACAAGCAGGCAGCTGCTGGAGGGAAGAAAGACGGCTTTGTGCAATGGTGTGAAAACTATGAGCCAGGAGCCTGCTGGTAGGTATTCGCAGAGCTGACTGGGTTGTACAGGAAAAGTCTCTTAGGGGTGTGATGGACATCACCAAAATCCAGAGGAGGCAACAAGTGCCTCTAAACAACAGAAGACTGCCTGATGCCAGCACAAAAGGGTGTAATACGTTCAAGAGCTCATCAGGCGAGAGGAACACAAAGCCAAGGATGTAATTAACGGGAGGCAACCCTCAAAAATGGCATGTGTGTACGAGTCTGTGGGTGAAGTGAGCAGCCAAGTGGGAGACACTTTGTGAGGTCAGGGATGGAATTCAGTCATTAAATACATGGTAGTACCACAAGGTGATGTGAGTATGTTGATGGCTACTCTAGCAGTATGTTTGCCTAGTTTCAGTGCAAAGCTATAAGCAGAGTCAAGCAGGAAGGAAGGAAATTAAGGTCAAAGTAAGTTCCTTTATAATAAATGCATTAAGGTGGTTAAAGGGGAGTGGCAGATCTCTCAGTAATACGTTGCAGCACACTCCCTAGGCTGGGTTAGTTTCAACAGAATTAGAAAATAAAGCAGAGCAAAGAACACAGGTTAGATAAAAAAAAAAGTACTCTACCCAATGAGTAGGAATTCAGGCTGATAGACTGTAATAGGCTCTCTGGGAAAGGTTGGATCATATGGGCTATGGGGATGATTAAGAGACTGGAACATCTCCCTTATGAGGAAGGGCTAAGACCCCTGGGGCTGTTTAGCCTGGAGAAGAGAAGGCTGAGAGGGAATCTGATCAATGTTTATAAATATCTGAAGAGTGGGTGTCAGTGAGATGGAGCTAGTCTCCTTCCACCGGTGCCCAGTGATAGGATGAGAGGCAATGGGCACAGACTAGAACACAGGAATTTCCACCCTAACATGAAGAGAAACTTCTTTACTCTGAGGGTGATGGAGCACTGGAACAGGCTGCTCAGAGAGGCTGTAGAGTCTCCTTCTCTAGAGACTTTCAAAACCTGTCTGGACACGTTCCTGAGTAACCTTGCCCTAGGTGAACCTGCTTTGTCAGGGGTGTTGGACTAGAAGATCTCCAGAGGTCTGGTCCAACCCCTACTATTCTGTGATTCTGTGATACATGCTAACATCAGGAGCTTTCTTCACCCTTGAAACACATTGCTTACCTGGAGTAAATGTGGACATAAAAATGCAAAATTTAGCCAGTTTTACTCATCTGTCAGGGCACTAGATGGGAGCAGACCAATTTCAAAGAGGTTAAAATCCTGCCTAGCAGACATTGTAGTACTGCCCAACTACCTTCATGGAAAAGAAGTTTTTACACTGCAAGGTAGCTTGAGTAAATTATTTCCATCACTAACGCAGATTTTCTCGCAACACAAACATTGTGCAATGTGATTGTACAGCATACTGTGTTCTATGCTAGAGGCAGAGGAAGAGCCACCGTGGATTTGGTTAGCAGATCATGCTGGGGGCTTCTGAGTTGGCCGGAACACCAGGAGTGCAACCTGTACTGAGAGTTTGTCTTAGAACAAGCCAGGTTTGTTCTTTCTTTTCTCTATTAATCTCTAGCCACTACTGAGTCAGTAGTTAAGGTTTGTATGCAACACTAGTAAGTATGTACTCTACTGTGTGCTGGGACTTAGAGGACACTTGAAAGGAAAGGCTGAAAAACAGAACCTGTGAAGTATTGTTCTCCTTTGTCCTTTTCTTGAAGTGCTAGCCTTGGGCCTGAAATGTCCTGAATGGAAAATAACCCACAATGCTATTGGCTTCATGGAAATAAAATCTCTGTGCAACACTGTTCTCTCTTCACCCTGCCTTTCAAGAGAGAGTTTGGTGGAGATCCCTGAGGTGCTGCTAGAAAGAACAAACAAAAGGTTGCATACGGTCCTGGAAGCCACTTCCTGGCCTTGCCATAGTCCAGTAGGCTGAAGGCAAGGACATGAAACGATTCATTTGGGCTTGGTGTGCTCTCAGGTGGGAGTTTTGCTGTTCACACTAGCCAGGGTGTGATGGGCAGAGAGACATCTCAGCACCTTGCTTGCTGTTTGGCTAGCTCTGTGCAGAAGAGGAGTCATTTCTGATTTGAGAGGTGCATTGAATCTAGAGTTGTTTCTGGAATTGCTTCCCTTTGCTTGGCCTGAGCTGTTCAAGGAAAGTGCTATGGCAGAGATGGACTCAGTCAGGAGCCAGGGAAAAGACCCTTAGAAGTGGACCTTAAATCTATGATTCTACTTCAACAAAGAATAATAAAAAATGTGCTATGAATGTCCTATTAGGGGGCAGATTACTGCCCACAGAATTCTCTCTAGTTGGGAGCAAAGCCCACTCTTGAGCACTCACTCTTAGTGAGACCCATGTCAGATGGTTCCTCAGGAAAGTGAGTAGCTGCTGTCCTCCACAAAGCATAAGGTCCCAGCCACTGCGTAGGGAAGCACAGAGCTGTCGGGTCCTGCTTTGGCTGATCTTGATGCTCAGTGCTTCTGTCAGGCTGCCTGAGATCCAGGACAGAGTCAGGCTCTGGGGAGTGCCACCCCACACGCTGCAAGGAATAATCCTTTTCTGGTGTCTTGGGTTAATACAGTTAGAAGAAATCTCAGGGTCTTGCATCCTCTCCTAGAAAAAATCAGCTGATTTTATAGGCAGGGTTGTGGATTCAGCAGGCAGTTGCTTCTGGTCTGAGCTGGTTGTAGCTCTAGTCTGACTGATGAGTAGCTATCTGCAGGTTAGGATGGACAGAGAAAGTGGTTTTTTGCTAACAGATCTCCGTATCTTCCCTTTTGTCCTGACAGCATTGTTCTATTACAGCTATTCTCACTTATCTCCCATATATCAGCTTTAATTTAGCACTGCACAAACCAGACAGATGAAGTTCGTCAGTTCCTGGAGCAGGATTTATTAGGCAGCAGTGCTAGAAGGGATGTGTGTGCCCTGGTGCTTTCTTCTCTTTGCCCCATTCTCTGCTATGCAGTGGGATTTGTCTGGACTGATAATACTGGTATCACTTGCAGAAGCACTGTGGCCATACCTGTCATTGGCTTGTAGAGAAGGGGTTTTTTTGATCATCAGTCCTGGGCCAGAATATAATCTCTGTCTTCCTCCTAAAGCAGCCATAGAGCGGCCCAAACTTTTGAGATAATGCTCTAGGAGAGAAGCAGCCTAAAATAATAAGCTCCTGACCTGTGGCATTTGCTACTGTGTTTTAAGAGGAGTCTCTTCTTTGTGCTAACCTCCTTTTTTCCCAATGCGAATAGCAGTGAGTGGGGTGGACAACGTGATTATGATATGAATTCTGGTTGTCTCCCATGCTGCAGAAAACTCACAAGCAACGATAAGCTTATCAAGTGGCTTGAAATGCAAGCATTTCCCATGACCCATGGTTACAGCATAAGCTTGTTGCCCCATGACACATGAAGGCTGAAATAGAAACAGGTTTAAAAGGACTTGTGCAAATTCATAAAGACTGTCAGTGTCAGTGGCTGTTTAGCATTTACAAGCCCACATGCAGACACCTCTGAGCCACATGCTGCTGAGAGCTGGGGCAGGTGTGTCAGAGAAGGTGTTGCCTTTTTACACTTTCCCCTTTTCCCTGCTCCTTGTCACTGTCAGACACTCTGTGGTGGGATGAGCTGACCTAGGACTGGTTTTCTACTGTTGCTGAACACTGACTGTTGCTTTGTCACGATCTCTCTCCCACCCCTGTCATTTTTGCCTTTTGCACGGAGACTCGTCACGCTGGCATCCCAGTCGGAACCTGCCTGTGTGAGGCATCGTCCTAATGAGTGCTGGAGCTCAGAAGTTCCCTTTTCACACAAGTAGGGCAGCTGCTGCAGTGCGGGTGAGAGAGGAAAGGCAGACGCAAGTATCATGAGCAATGAGGGTGTTTAAAAATAAATGGCACAGCAGTTCAGTTGTGCAGAGAGATCAGCTGTTTTGCTTTTTTCACCTGTGTGAGCTTCTCTGATGTGCCCACCATTGTATTTTGCAGCTTGATACCTCCTCATTCCTCCTTTGTTTGCTGAGCCCTCACCTCTGGCACTTTGACTATAAGAGCTCAAAGTATGTTAAAGAGACAAATACATCAGTTTTCTGGCATCCTATAACTACCCTCACTCATTGCAGTGAAATAGAAAGTATATTACCCAACCCTCTTTTCAGCCCTTCTTTTTCAAGGGGCCTGGATATGAAACTCGAGAGTTCTGCTGCTGGGAAGGTGATGCTGCTCAGTGTTTGACTAATGACTGGATGGGTGGTTTGTACACCACAGGTCCTTTTCTCTTGAACCAACCAGGGATATGCTCTGTAGCACACTGTGGGGCACAGGCTTTTCTCAAGGACTTTAATCCAAAACATGTAATTCAGCCTGTCTTGCTTGAACAAGTGTTATGACCAAATATGAACAGCTCTTAGTTTGAGTGTTTTTGTGTTTTTCTACCTTTCGCTCCTTCACTTACTGTCCCCTCTGCTAACTGCTCTTCATCAAGTTTATCTGATACTTCTTAGTATACAGGAATATCATCAGCCATTCATTAGACCCTCTGGATCTCTGTTGAAATGGCTTCTTGACAGCGGGAGGTTCAGGCTTTAGTGTCCATCCTGCAGAACTTCAGGGTGGAGAGAGACTTCCTGTGTTGGAAATGATGGTCTGTGACTTGTTTTCTACTGCAGGTCGTCTCTTCTTTTGACCTGGACTGCTAGGTGAAGGCATCTTGACAATGTTCAGTGACAGCTTTTTTTCCTCCTCCCAAACTCTTCACACAGCACGCTAATGTTGCAGGGTTTCCATTCCAGTTCTCTTTCTTACATGCACCTCTCCTTTCCCCAACCTTTGCTCTGCTCCTGTCACCTTAGCACCCACCATGGGGCTTTGGGTGAGACTTTCAAATGCACACTGGGTCAGCTTCTTCACGTCCAACAGCAGGTGAGACTGAGACAGACGGCTGGGTTGATTTTTTGGGGCCATATGTATGTGTTAGGTTACCTTACTGTGTTGCTATGACTTTAGGGAGCCTGTGTGCTCAGAGATAATACAATGCTAGTCTATACACTAAAAAAAAATTGCAATTTAAAGCTCTTTCATTAAGAAGAACTGTTGCATTCCTTCAGGACCACTTGTATGTTTCATCTAAACTCCCTTCTCAAAACATCACATTCAAATGTGTCTGTTCTCGAAAGCCACATGCATAGCCTTTCTGGCATATGCAAAAGATGTGCTATTGATTTTACCTTAGCCTTATTCCCTAGCTAGTCACAAGTTCATTTATATATTCATGTTTATTTATTATTTGCAGTGCCCAGCTCTGTAACTCCATTGCTTACCCCATTCTGTAATCAGTTCTTCCCATCTAGTACGAAAGAAAATAAGCCCATACTGCAGTCTGAGTTACAAATAGCTGGCGTGCTTGTGTATCTCAGCATTGACTCAGTAGCTGTTCGGTGCCTTCATGTCTCGTGGAAGCTCACAGAGTAAATGTTTTATAAGATCCAATCCTGTTCCCACTTAATAGAAAACGTCTTATTGATTTCAGTGCTATATGGATCAGTCTTCTTATCCTATAAAGGAATGTGGCTGTATTCTTCTGTGGATTTTAGTACGACTGTACGCTGAATGCCATAATGACTGCTGCAATATTAGCTTGCATATTTTCCATTGGGGTGTGAAATCATCTTGATGTTTGGAACTGCTCAGATATTTTTCTAAACCATTGCTTATCTCTGCATGGGAGCACTGTGCTGTAATAGCCTTAGGACTGATTGAATATTGCATGCTACTGGACTGTGAGTTCCCCCTTAATCCAGGGGATTCCTACAGTCTTTCTGAAAACCAGGACAGGGAAAGGGGAGGAGGATGTGAGAAAGATTTTTAAAGGAATTTGTAATGAACCTTTGCAGACAAACAGTTTGGTATTACAGGTCTGTTAGTGTGGTTTTCTGTATAAACTGACTGATATCTTACTTTGAAGCCGTTCTGTAGGTTTCCACCCTGTTTTTAATCTTGGTAGCATTACTGAAGCATATCTAAATGCTTCGAAGAAGTTTTCACTGACTTACAGATATATGGGGTCTCAGACAGTGTTTCAGTATAATATTTACTTTTTTTTTTTTACTATTTTTTATTTACTATTTATTTTAAATTTTTTTTGGCAAAATGCTGCATATACAAAGAGATTTAGAAATTAGTTTTAAAATAATTTTTATGTGTTACCAACACCTCCTATATCGAGACACAAAGTAGAATCCTATACGGTGGGATTTCTTTCTCTATGCTGTCAGGTTTAACTTGCTGCTCTGGACTCATCTTGAAGAGTTCATCAGAAACCAGCTACTTTCTCTGCTTCTGCATTGAGCCTGCTGCTTTCACGCAGTGCCAAAATAGCGGCTGCAAATACTAACGTCACGTTTTCTGTAAAGAACTATCTTCATAAAATCAAGACCTTGCAACTTCCTCTTCCCTTTCCTCTGGATATAGATTTTCTTTTTCTGTCTGTAAAAGCTGGATAGCTTTTAACCTTATTTAGTTTTCCTTGGAACTGACAGCTCCCACTCCTGATGTGTCCTTCCTTTGAAACAACTTTGCAAATCATCTCCTTTTCATGGCAGAGTGGATGCATGTCCCTTCAGGGCAGTGGAGGACACAAGCTACAGTATGCTGGCTGCCTTGTTTTGGTTCCTGTTTCAAAGGGATTTTTCTTGCTGTAGTGTTGTATTTCTGCAGACCACTTGCGTTGCAGTGGGACAGCCGAATGCCAGTGAGTCAGAGAGTTAAAGAGGTTGTGAGGATCAGCTGCAATGGCTGAATGGGGCAGCTGAAGCCCTTGGCTGAAGATTTGGTACCCTGAAGTCTTAATGACCGGTGCAGCACCACAATTGTTTTTTCAGAAGGGAGTCTACCTTTGACTTTTTCCTATGATGAAACAGAGCTCCTTCTATGGGCTTATCCCAGTATGCTGATAGCATCAGGACAAGAGGATGTGTCAATAGTGTCTTCCCAGCCTTGCTAGCAGATGAGAGCAGACCTTCCTTAAACAATTACTGCTTTTTTCTGGCTTTTTTTTGCTCTGAGAGACCCATTTACTCAGCAATGGCAATGAGCTGTAGAGTCCTGCCATCCATCCCATGTGTGGATGTGGAAATTGCAGCTTCCAGGCCACTGATGGTGACAGCTTGGAAGAATTGTCTTGGCACAAGGAGTGCAGAAGTGCTTCACTTGCATTTGGTGCCAGATGTCTGCTTATTTCGGGCTACTGGAGTAATGTCAGCTCTAGGGTGGGTGTGGAAAAAGAGATTTGACCAGTTAAAAGCAGGATGGGGAAGAGGGGTCAGGCCTGGCTGCTCCTCAGTGCCTTACAGGATCTTCGTACGGCAGAAGCCTTAAAGGGCTGGGTGTCCTGGTGCAACACCCATGGCAGCCCTGTGGTCTGTGCCCAGACTCTCCTAACTACTCTCTTTTTTTAACATCCACATGAAACATGTGGGGGTCTGGCCTCACATGTGCTTGGCATGAACAGAGCCAGAAACATGCCTCTGAGCATGGGAGACACACTGTTTTGGGGAAGTCTGGCCAGGAGCACAATTGGAGCAAGTCAGATATGGATCACAGGGTCAGGATAATGATTAGTCCTACCCTTCCCCCTAGTTGTAATTAGCTGTGGTGATGTCACCCTCTGTTCTGACTTCTTGCTGGCATTAATTACAGAGCTGCAAATTTCCTGCCTTTCCCTTTTAATCGCTCTCTGGGAAACTCGAAGTTTACACCCTCTGTTTAATGCCTGCCAGCAAACTTCCTCATCACATGCTACAGGGCTTAACCTCTGGCTTGTAGCACTGCCTGGAAATAGGCTTGGTTGGGGTGCTTGCTCACGTGCCTTTCTGAATGTGAACACTTCCGCGTTAGGAATGCAGTCTCTGTTTCTCTTAAGCTTATGTCCTTCCATCCCATTTCATTTTGGACTCCGTCCTGAGGAGAAAGAGATGTTTAAAACCCAGGGTGACGTTACCCCTCCCTTTAAGGGAATTCTGTCCCTTCTAGGAAATGCAATTTCTCCAGCTAAGCTGAGCTACAGCCTTAATACTATCTGCTGAGGAACTGGTGTAGGAATCACTAGATGAGTCTGTTTCTGCTGGTGGGACAGCGTTCAGGAAGTCTGAAATGGAGCAGTTCTGCATAGCTTGTGTGGCCTGGGATCTATCCTAGCCCTGCAAGGACGCTACAGCCCTCAGCTTGGACTGCACCGCTGATAGACTCTGCCTGTGCAGCTTAAACCTTGCTTCAGGGGCTGTGGCTTGAAGCCAACCAGTAGTGGCTTGTAGGACATCCCTTGTCACCCATGGACCCTCGTGAGCTCTGTGCAGCCTCTAATCATTGGGGTCAAATGGGAAGGGTATGAGAGTACTGCTAGAGGGATGTGGGAAGGAGGTAACAGTGACTGCACTGAGTTGCCAGGGGAGAGAAGGACTTGGGTTGTTGAGGACAAGTGAGATCCTGGGGGCCAGGAATGTCAGCATAAGCTGGCTGGATTTATAACCAGTGCAGAGTGGGCAGTCTTGGTTAAGTGCTCAGGCTCCAGATCTGGTCCATCAACTCCTGAGGCAGGCTGGTGCTGAGAGAAGGAGAGGAGCTTGTCTCCTCTGTGGGGTGCTCCCCTTACTTTGTGGGTATGCAGGGCTGCCTGTACCTCCGGAGGAGCAGGCTACCCTGGGCAGCTTCTGTGCTATACGTGAAGCTGATGCAGGATGTGAGGGACCAAGGATCTGCACTAATACTTCTCCATTTAGGGAAAATCATAAAAACTTGGTTCAGATCCTGTTCTGAGGAAGCTGAATCCAGAGCAACTGGTGGCATTTAAAGGGTCTATTGTGGTATTGCTGGATGGTCTTTTCCCCTGATCTTCATACTTGTTTTGCAGCCATTTATTTTTCTGGATGACTTCTCAGCCTTGTGCATTTTGCTCTGTACAGACCTCAGCAAGGTGGCCTCGTGGCTCCTTCAGTCAAGCATCTCCCAGTCAATCCTCCTTTTGTTTTGGGTGTCTCTCCCCTTTCAAGTGGGGTGCGTCTATCACAATGGATCTTTCAGTAACATGAGGGGGAACATATCTCATAATCAGGAACGTTCTGTCTAGAGAGAAGTGTTTATTATACACAACTTGTTAGGGACTGTCAATCAACTGGCCTCCCTTTGTTACTCCATAATGCATCATTAATGATGGCTGCTGCTGTGCATTTAATTTCATTGCACACAAGGGCCTTGTCTCTATCTCCCCTTCCCCTTCCCTCTCTTTATAATCACCAGCACAGAAGAAATTAATAAATTGATCCAGGGAAGGAAAGCTACAGGCTCGCTGTAGGCTATGTTCAGTGTCCTTGCTCTCACTGAGTTGTACCGTACTCTTGGAGAAATCTCATGGATGTCAGTAGAGCTATTTTGAGATTACTACTTGCTCTGCATCCCAAGAAAGGGGACTGGTATCTGCCCGCACACATGCATGAGCAGGGCTAACTGGCCATGTAAAGGAAGGCTGGAGGTATCTCACAAAAGTGATCCGTTTAGTGCCGGGGCTGCATATGCAGCATCCTTTTCAGCTCTTCATTTCTGCCCCGCCCCCCCCCCCCCACCCCTGTCTCTGGATCTTTGAGCCCTGAGAACATGCTGCTGATGTTTTGCTGATTGCCATTTTGCTCATTCAGCCCAACTCAATTAACTTAAAAGAAGAAGAATATTCAACTCCTCCGGGGCTTGTGAAAGGTGGCTGGGAGAAGCAAGCTTACTGGAGGTGACGAATTCACTAAGAAAGTCAGTGCCTGGAATTTTTTTGGAAACCACAAATAGTAAGAGAAACCCAACCCTGAAAGTCTCCAGTTAAGACTGGTAAGAGAAAAGGCTAATTGTAGTGCTTTTTGTTTGTTAAGAAAACCTAAATATGTGTTTTGGGATTGGCCTGCTGGAAGCCCTGGCGCTGATTTTCCCCCACCATCAAAGTTTTCAGCCTTCATGTGCAGCTGAAATCCAGCACACCAGTAACGGCTAGGATAATTCTGCCTTCTGGCTGGAGTCTGCTAATTGGTTTTGGTTAGTCTCCCTGTCTCTTTTTTTTCTGTTTGAGTGTCTCTAGGGGTTTTTTTTGAGCAGAGGGGGCCAAGCCCTGATGTGAGCTATAGATGCCAAGCTCTCTGTTTCTGTTGCACTTTCCAAGATCAGAAATTACTTGGATTGCCTAGGTCCTTTCCTGCTCTGTAGAAAATCCAATCCTGTTTTGTGGCCCTGAACCAACTGCCTGGTGTCTATCTCAGTACCAAATCTTGTATAAGTCCTTATGAGGTGCTGCCTGCTCATGTTATATGTCACTTAGGTGTACAAGACCTGACATGTTTGTTCACGTGGAAGTGGTGGTGTGTGTGGTCATTCCAGCACGAAAGCAAGCAAGTGGTTTGCGCTGAGGATAAGACACCCTCAGAAATATTTCTGCTCCATTCTCCTGGGTTTTTCCAAAGGAGGTCCCGTCCATGTCCTGATACCTGTTTCACAGAAAGACCTACTTCCCATCAGTCCTGAGGATGCTACATAGCAATTGGAAGATAAGGAAATTCGGTCAACTTCAGATGGACTTCTTTAATTCTCTCTCCCCACGTCCTTGGCTCCAGGCCATAGTCTTTTGGGATTTCCCCCTGGCAAACAACTTTGGCAGAGTGCTCCAGGCTGGGTTCCAGCTTGTTCGCCTTTGTCCCGTGTGTGTTGGGGCAGCCAAGCCTGGCTGTGGGTTTCCGGTATTGCTGGATGGGATCCCGCTCCTGTCCATCTGCATGGGCACGATCTCTCCCTTGTGTAAAAGTGAGGGAAGAGGAAGCTATGCACGTGTCCTCCACTGGTTTACAAGAGGAAAAAGCTTGCCTCTACTGCTCATGGCCAACAGTTTGGCCTTTCCGTCAAGAGAGAGTCCTGTTCCAGAAGGCAGAGGCCATGAGCGGAGCTGTTTTAAACAACTGATAAGCAAAGCTGTGGCAGAAACCTTTGATCATTTTCCATTTGAAGGGAGTAACTCACAAAACTGCTTTGTCTCTATTTTCCATTGTAAAGGAAAAAAAGCAAGATTTGATGTTTCTTTTCTGGAACAGAGCACTTGGGGGTTTTTTTAAATGTTTTGCCTATTATTTATTTGTCGTTCCTGCACCAAACTATCTGAAATATTTTTAAACTCTTCCTCTTGTGAATAATTTCAGAGGTGTTATGTCCTTTGTTTCAACTCAAGAGGAAGTCAAATTTCAGGATGTTTAAATCCTGGTCATAATAGATTTCTATCTTCTGTACTGCTCTGTGGATTTGTTTGATGTTTAACAAACACAGAATTTAGCACAGAGGACGACAGATTTTACCTTTTGTTTTCAATTTTTTTATAAAGACCCACCATTTTACTGGAGTCACGTTTCTGGAATTGCTTTCTCCACTCTAAGGTTACTTTCTCTCTCCACTCAGCACTAATTCTGGGGCCCCTAGTGGCACATCAGTGGAGCAAATGGTCTTTTGGTGCTGAGCTGCGAACCTGTTTTCCCAGGATAAGAACATAGCCCTTGTCACTATGCATTCACCATGGTGCTGAGGAAGTATCAGTGTGATAACTTGTAGAGTTTATACAATTTGGCAGATACCCTAAATGCACATTACTGAGAGGAAAGGGTGAAGATGTAGTGACCAGTCTTTCCTGAAAGAAGAAAAAATTGTTGGCTTAAGATTTTACTGTACTCTTTGGTTTGATCCTGTAGGCTGAATTCAGCCCTTGAATTTCAATAAATATATCTAGTAAAAAGGATTTACCAATTTACCTGCTAATACTTTCTTCTCTTTTAGTGGAAGGTTCTTCAGATCAAACCTTTCCATGTGATAAACCAGTGCTGAATTTCATCTACAAGGTGAACTGCATGAGAAACTTAACTGTCTAAGTCTTTGTGATGGTAGAAGGCTGAGCAAAAAGTTGGTATGAGAATGAAACTCTCAACTTCACATTCTGAGTTCTTTGCTGAATTTTGATCCTTTACATCCAGTGAATTTTCAGGCTTGCTTTATCTTGAGGATGGAGCTATAAACCTTGGTACTCCCCCCTCATTCATGGCTAGTGTGGAGCAAATAATTAATTATGGAGTCTTAAATCACTGCTCGAATCTGTAACATCAGATCATCATTCCCTTTAAATGTCTCTGGCACAGGCTCACTATCTCTGATTTTCATGTTTCACCAGTTGCTATTTTTACGTGTTTTGTATGGAAGAGGCTGCACCAAATAAAGCTCTGTTGTGGTAAGTGCTTGTGTGCTTTAAAATGGCTCCTACTCGGTTGTGTGCCTTACAACCTGAATTCCCAGCTCAGCTTTTTCCCCATGCCAGGAAATGCCTCCTACCTTTGAAACTCCTCTCGAGAGATGAAAGATTAGCTTTCTGCTGTCAGGAGCTGTCACTGCAGGCAATTAGAAATAGATCAGCTGATGGCGGCTAGTTTTGCAAATATCTTGCTTTCCTGCAACTGCTTCATTTCTGGCCAGTTTTGAAGATTGCATACAGGGTGTCTCTTCCTGATTACCCACATGCAGTCTTTGTTTCTGACTGCTATTTTCTGGCTGCTTCTTTGCTGTTGGTGAAGTTTTGGTAGCTAGTAACACCACTGTGAGGTAGCTTTATTTGTAGTGTAAGAGGGGTGGAAGTGGCAAATTTCTCCCTCCTAGTTAACACAGTCTCTGAAGAAGGAAACAGAAAAAAAGTTGTTATTGCTGAAGGCAGAGGCAAATAAAAAAGCAGCTTTTATTGCCCTAGAGATCTGTCCTCTATGAGGACTTGGAGGAAACATGCAGCAGGAGCTAGAGAATTGCACTGATGAAGCGAAACTCTTTGCACACCCTTCGGCTACGTCTTTCATTAGGAAGCTCCTGCCAGCCCTCTGCTGAGCACCATCCCAACCCACCTGTCTGATCTTGTGCTCTCTCCATAGAGGTGCTTCTGCTTTCATCTGTTTCTAGGTTAAATATTGGCACCTGAAATATACAGTTCCCAGAGGACACACAGTCAATGTTAGTGAAAGGCTAGGATCTGTTTCTTTGCATTTTAGATTGAATTTGGATTATAAATTCAGTGTGGGAGAGTGAGGGGGAAGCTGAGCCATGGCACTGGGAGGAGCACAGCCTTCTTTGGTGACCTCTGCATTGCCTCCAAAACATCCTGTGTGCATGTGAAATGATGAACTCCGGGGCTTGGTTATGCTGTCAACTCCATTTTGGCTTTCTCCCCTGTCTCTGAGCCTGTATTTTAAGTGAAGTAGAGCTAGTAGGCAGTTAACCTGAGTGCTCTACCTTGGAGATGTGCTACCCTAGATAATAATATAGTTTCTATCAAACTGTTGTTTGAAAGAGGTCTCCTTGACAACTGAGTTTCTTGGCAGGGATCTGTTATCATTGCATGGAAGCTAAACAGAGAGCCTGGAAGGTAACCAAATGCCAGGAGCTGCCCTGTCTGCTATGTCAGACATCTTCAATGGCAAAGGCAGAGGAGGGTCTGCCCACGTCCAGAAATAGCGAGACAGTAAGGCTTTTGGCTCCCTGTGTGCACGTAGATGGAGGGAAGGAAAACTAAGTAGTCTCAAGGACCATCACATTCAAAACTATGTTTTATCACAGGCTCTGAGCCCCTGGGGGAGCCTTTTGTGAGAGGGTCTGAAGGGTGGAAGACTCTGGGCTCTGGGGCTGAGCGACTTTGCCCCTGATGCATCAGCTGAGTGCTGAAAAAGGCCAGGACTTGGACAGATGGAGTAACGGAGATTGGAGGCGGGGGAGCCTGGCCCTGTGCCAGCCTGTAGAGTGGGATGGGCAGATCACAGAGAGGAGCTGGAGAGGGGTCAGAGGAGGATAATCCTCAAGCGGCGATGAAGTCTGCAGCTGTTGGTGTCAGAGCATGGCATTGCAGAAGTTTTCTGCTACTGCGCTGTGGGTATCAGCACAAGTCTGCCAGCCCTGAGAGCTGAATGAAGTGGGGATGGGCTTGTCCCCTTCTTTTGATTAGTGTCCGTGGGATGTTCTGGGACATTTAGCTGAAGGTGGCAGAGTGTGGAGGTGTGCAGAGCCTTGAACAGAGCCTTGTCCAGTGTGGAGTGGGGTTGTAATACCTTTGACAGCAGCTGGACAGGAAGCCAGTGAGCTGCTGGAGCTGGCGTTTGGATACGCTGGTGTGTGTGTTGCCTTAGAATAACTGCTGAGCTCAGCTTGCATTTTTGTCCTCCTTTACAACAAGTCACAGGACTCTGCCCTGTCTGAATGTTTCTTCCCAGATGTCCCGATAGGGCAAGTGGGGCACCAGGCAGGGAAGTGAGCGAGGAGCCCAGCAGCAAACCTGGTGAGCAAGTGAGGGCTTTCCACCCTAGAAGCCACGTGATAGTGTCGCTGGCACAGACACCCAAATTGTGCTGCACTGCAGGACCTGCAGGCAGGCAGTGGTCCCTGTATAGAGCCTTTCACTCCTGCTCTCTGTGGTATTTCTGACTCCTCTAGTACAAGTGTATGTTGCCGCTGCTTTGCTTTGAGTCTCCAGAGAGAGTTTGGCTGGGTGGAAGATGTGTGAAGGGATATGAGAAAATCCAGCAGAGTTCCTGGTGTGAAAGTGGGCACCTAGAAGATCACAGCAAGGCAGGGACTGTTAGGTGCTGGGAAAAGATGTACTGCATCCGTGTCCTCCAGAGAAAGGAGCTCTCTGCCCTGGGTAGAATCTGCCCTGCCCTTGCCATTCCTAGGGCTGCAGGCTGACCCCTTTTTGGAGTGTTTTCCCAGGACATCACTGTCTCAGGGATCAATATATGGGCTACTTCTGTCCCTTTCCTAGCACCTCCCCACCTTGCATCCCAGTAGGTTTTAATTTGCCATTGTTTTACCTGGTAAATTTGTAGAGAGAGCTGACGCTGCCCAGGGGGAACCTCAGAGAAGAGCAGTGAGCTGGTTTGCTGAATTGAGGCAATCAGAAGCTGTGAGTTGGACTCTAAAAAGAAGAATTCTTGGTGTATTTTTATTTCTGTTCTGTTTTGTTCAGCTTTTTAAGTCCTTCTGAGACTCCTGTCCTTCAGGATATTTTCAGTTGTTTGCAGCTGTGATGGATTGGAATTGCTCATTTCCTTTCATAAATTTAAGCTGAGACTTTTGCCCTGTCTTAGGACTCTAGAAACAGGGGTCTTCAGCAATAAGACAGGTGCAGAAGACAAGTAAGAATTGGCAATATGGCCAAATACTAAGGATTGAACACTTGTCGAGCACCTCCAGCACATCTTTGCTTAGTGCCAGGACCTGAATGTAATACTTGTCTGTGGCTCAGGATTTGGAGGCTTTGGGAAGCACAGGTCGGTAGGTGTCTGTTAGGTTGTTATGTGGAGGTGATGGATGAGAATGGGTCTTCTTCTGTGTCATAGCCAAAAATGGTTTGTATCAAAACAGAACAGTCATCACTGCCCAGCTGGCAGGGGCTGTTGATACCTACTCTCTCGAAAGTGCATTTTCCTCTCTCTGCTCACTGGGAAGTTTGAGATCTGGCCCAAACTCTGCTGGCAATTCTGTGTGAGAGCTGTCTAAGACCAGCCCCAGCCCTGCTTGTTCTCATCTTGCAACCTGGGATGCGCTGGAGCAGGCAGATCAAATAGTTATGAAGGGTGTGAATAAGCCCTGGGAAAGAGCAAGCAGGCAGCTTGTTTTATGTTTGCTTCACTGTGTTTGTGTGAGTCACGGATCTGGCGGTGGTCCTGCATTCACCTTGCAGAGAGCAGAACTAAGTGTCCCACGCTAATTTGCTGAAAATAGCTGAAAGCCAGGCTCTTAAGATACTCACAAGAGATTGCAACTCCTCTATCTATTGATTCTTTTTCTCCCTCCTTCAGTTTAACAGCTTTTAAAAGACAGTAAGACAGGGGAAGAGCGTGGGTGCAGCCCACAGCGTGTGGCTGGCTGTCCCAGCCCTTGCCTGGATGGCGTGTCTGTGACCTTGCAGGGTGCACACAAGTGACCACAGGGCAGTCAGTGGGATGGCATGTGGAGACAGACATTTGAAGCAACAGAGAAGAGGTAAAAAATGTCTTCCTCTCTTACCCTGGAGGCTGCTGGCGTGCCATGCCACTGTCCACCATCACACACCAACTCTGAGCAGTCAAGGGCCAAGGTGATTTACATCTGAGCTGAGGCAAGTCTCTTGATGGTTGTGGCATGTCCCTGTCATGTTCCAGTGCAGGGGCCAAAATACCAGTTGAGTGCCTTGAAGTGGTGCCAGCTCATACTTGCATTTTTTGTTTCTGTCTTTAATCTATTTAATGCTCTCAATAAAGCTTTACCTTCTGGAGCCAGTAGATGATGCTGTGAGAATCCCAGCTTTGTTTCTGAGCAGGGGAAGAAAGTCTAGAAAGGCAGTCTGGCAGCTTGTAGCCTGGAACTCCATGTTCCTTCCATGTTTCCATGGAAGCTCCTGTTCCACACGAGCTCCTGTTACAGGTTTTGAACTCAAAGGCTGGCACAGTAGCCTCTCATCTAGCCAGCATGTTTGGAAAAGCAGAGAGACTGCTTCACCTTGCAAGGAATACAAGACTTGTGTGATGACCATATATTTAGGTCAGCTCAGCTGAGCAGAAGGGGAAGTAAGTGAGAGAGGCTGCTGTCACTGAAGCCATTGGTGTGAGGAATGCAGCTGTGGTTTGGGGGCTCAATGAACCAGGGTTGTTTACGTGCTGAGCATCTCAAGCAGGCAAGAGAGCCAGCCATCTCCCAGTGTTCGACCTTCGTGCAATCAAGCGATTGCTCTTTAGCAACACAGGCTTCCCTGAAGCGCAGTTCCTGCATTTCCTCCCTGCCTTAAGCAGTCTTTGCTTCACTTGTTTCCACATTTGTTTCTTCTGTTACACAAACTCTGATCTCAGGCCTCTGAGCTGAAATACTCTGGGCTTTCAAAAGCACGGCTCCGAATTGCAGAGTCTCTGGCTCCTCTCTACCCAACTCCAGCTCATCTTACCTTTGGTGGAGTGAGCAACAAATTCAGGGAGCTAGTGGGCATTGCTGTTCAATGCTTAAAACCTATGTGTGTCTTCTGAACTGCCACAATTTTGCTTTAAACCTAGACCACTCTCTGTTGGATTCAACAGTTATTCCTCAGGGAATTTGCAAGCTTGGTGGTCATGTGAGGGCTCTGTTGGGCCAGTTCAGCCATCATCATTTTATGCTGCAATCAGCTGCCTGATCACGCAGGCCAGCACTGAACTCAGCAACATCCCCTCAGAAGTCTTCTTTCAGACAGTCCTGCCATAAGCTTCTGTGGGCCCAGCTCCTCCACTGCCCACTGTGGTGCCAGCATTGCCTGCTGGACACAACAGACAGAGATGGCTCCTCAGTGACCCTTCACATGGAAGGACACCACCAAGAGAGCTCAGCAAGGTGCAACCAGCCCCAACAGAAGACACACCCAACAGCAAGCTCCTCTAACTGATTGGCTCCTGGTTGGTATAATCCTGGCCTTGCCCACCACCCCAACCATGACTACCTGGGTGAGGGTGGTGCCACAGAGTCACAGGTGGGCCAGGTTCTGCCTCTGGAACCTGAAGCCAGTGGGGAAACAAAACATTCTGCTGGGTTGTGACTCATCCACAGGTCAACTCCAACTCCAGCCCACAACTCAAGCCCCAGCACTTCAGGCTCTGATGACCACTTAATTAGCTTCTGGTTCCCCTGCTCTTTTGTAGATGTGTTCCTGTGCTCAGGACCTTTATCATCCCTGCTATGCTGACTTCCCCAAAGGAGAGGATTTCTTCCTGTGGTTTGTGGACTACCCTTCCACCCAGCCCCCTTGCAACAAGTGATCTGCCCCTCACACTGACTGCTGGGGCTGGGCAGACACGTCCTATGCACCACCCCTTTCCTTTTAACTGGGGTGGAACAGGAAAATAGATATGGAGATTCAGAGTTACCCATCTACCTCCTTATTGTCCAGGCTCTTGACTGAGGATGGGTTGGGAGGGGGGGACACAAAAACATGACAGCACACCCTTGCATCCTGCCCTGGAGCACTGGTGAACCCATGTCATATGGACTGCTGTCCAAGCATTATGTTCCAATACCTGGAAACCAGTCTGGAGCTTGAAACAGGTTTGCTGGTGGGTTGCTTCTGGATATGTCTGTCCTGAGCCAGCAAGAGAGGTATCCCAGCAGTATCTCCCAGCAGAGCCCCTAAGCAGTGTTTCCAGGGTGAGGAGTGTTCTAGGGTACGTCTGCTAATGAGAAATATGTGCTTGTGTCATCCTTTAAGGTTTCTTTTTATTTTTTTTTTAGCTTACAGCTAAGGTGTGGGTGTGACAATAGCTATTTAAATGCAGCTTCAGAAGTGTCTGTAGGAGATACCCAGCATCCCCTGAGAGCTGATCCTTGGCACAGTGCTGTAGTGCGTGTGGAGGCAGTGTTACTAACACATTGCTTGCGGTAGCTAGTTTGCTATTTCTGTAAACTCAGAGGATACTTGATTTTGTTCCTCTGATGCTCCCTCATCCCAGATGTGTTATGTGTTGTTCACCACTCTCTCTGTTAGAGCACACACATTTAAGGCTGTATTAAGTGCACCCACCAACCCCTCTAGACTTGTTCCTTCACTTGCCTGTAACTCAGCTGATACACAGGCAGTTTGATGAATCTCAGTACTACCAGTGGAGTCATGCTGTAACCTCCTACCTATTGTAGAGAACATTGCTTTCAGCAGAGGGTTTGTATCTTGAATCTCTGAGGAGTCACACTGATGAAATAGGAAGAAAACTTCTTTTGAATAAGAAGCTAGTTTTGGCTTCTGAATGTCTTTTAAATTTATTTAGTGTAGAAATTTTATACACTGATTAAAACGTCCAAATTCCACTTTACAAGAACACTGGGGTTTTTGTTTGTCTTTTTTCTTTTCTTAATGCTTTCTTCCCCTCCCCCACCCCCATGTAGACTCTCCATTTATTGCCCTGAAGAAGCTCCAAGTCTAGTCCCTCTCTTCAAATATACAGCATAGATGTATGTGCATTCCTAGATGACCCCCTTTGCATTTAATTTTGAATGCTCCTAGGTTACTTTTGTTATATTCACTCTGTTGGGAGGATGAAAATAAATATGGGAATCTGGTTAATTAGGCATTGATTTCACCTTCACCTTTGGTCTGAATCACCAGAGGGCTGTCCTTAAACCGAAGTACCTGCTTCCGTTGAACATCAGTACTGCTCCTCTCCCTGTGTGCAGATGTGTGCTTGCTTTCCAGTGCAAAACTGGAAAATATAAATTTTGAACTAAATTTACCTGCAATGATTCATTCAGAGCACTGCTCTTTTTGTAGCTTATTAAAATGCATTAGCAATAAATTCTTAACAGTGCTTCTATAAACAGCAATTGTTCTGCTTTGAAGGCATGATGCACACTGCCTGCTCAGTTATGCTGCTGTGGAAAGTGGCATCAATACTCAAAGAGGAATGACACAAAAGGAGCCCTCTACAGATGGCTTGGACAAAACGCTGGCCTTTCCCTTTAGTCGTCACAAGCTGGAAATCTGGCATTAAATAGGATTTGTAGACAGGTTTGGTGCCTGTCTTCTGGCTTATCCCCTCTTAAACTTGCATCTTGTTCCCATTCCATATATTGTATACTATCAAGGGACTTCTGACATGCACTAGGTAAAAATTGTGGTACCAAGTGGTACCAGATCTGGTTTGGTAGAGGAGAGCCTGGCACTGGAGGTCTCTTTCCCCTCGTAACAATAGTTGTGTCAGAGCTGGCTTCCTCCTCACTGTACGCCCTGGCAGGTGGTGGGGAAGGTGTTTCTATCCCTGCATGTGGCTTCTTCCCTTGCCCAGACTGCAGTGTGGAAACTCTTACTGCCTTTTGTTTTAAACCGTTCTTTTTCTCTCTGCTCACAAATCCCATAGGCCTGCTAAACTCTGCAGCCCAGACACACTGATGCATTCGTGCCATCTGCTGTCAGAAGAGGTGATTGCAGGTACCAGTTTGGCTGGAGTTTCACAGCTTCTATGGGGATCTCATACACGGAAGGACAATGAACAAGCCCATAGCAAGTTTCCTGTCTTCTTGTTAAGGTGACTGGGTAACTGGCAGCAAAATTTGAAATAATATTTGAAGCTCAATATTATGATCTAAAGATCTAGCAGAAAAGTAGAATGTCCTAAGCTTGGGCAAGTAAAGAGTTGTTTTAGTAGCATTATGATTTCATAACCGTCATTCTGGGAAGGGGTAAAATGGTGCTTCTTCCTCAAACCCAAAATTCTGTGGAATATTTCTTACGTAATTCTGAGTACTCAGAATATAATTTGGGCAGGGAGATGTGCTTTAGGAACCAGTTCTATTTTACAGGCTCCTCCTAGTGGTGCCCCTGTCTGTAGGCAGAGAATGCCAGTGACTTGTGGGGCACAAGTGAATGTTGCCTCTGTGGGAACCGGCATGATTTTGCCCTCCTCTGGGCTATGCCTGTGGATTAGGGCTGGCTGATGTCTGAGCTTAGCTTGGCAGTGCCCCAAACCGCATTCAGCACGACACCTTCCATCGCTGGTGGGGAAGCAAATCTGAGAGGTCTTTTTGCCTGGTGGCAAAGCTCCTCCTGGTGCTGTGAGCCTCCTTGTTTTGTGAGCCAGGGAGAGCAGAGCAGCATGTGTTTGCTAGAAAAGCTTGCTGGAGCGTCAAGTCTGGCCCTAGCCAGGTAGATATACCTGGGCACAAGTAGAACAACCCCAGCCAGAAAGGCCATGCAGCTCAGTATATGACTTGTGCTTTGTTGCTTATTGTCTTCAGCTACTAATCAGAATTTCTCTGTCTCTGCTGCTGCCAGCCCCTTCCCCAAGTGCAGCCAGAAACAAATAAGTAGGATTGTGTCCAGATGTCTTCTGGGCATGAGCTGTACATCAGCTTTGCCTCACTTCAGGGACGCACATCCTTGTTAAAGGACCAGCTCACATCCTCATATTCCTGCTTCTTCCTTGTGCAATTAATTCTACAGACCGTGTTAGCAAATTTAGGAGGTCTATAATCTTCTTTGTTTGTGTGTTAATCACAGGGTGAGGGCCAGCTGTCAGTGGGAATCTAGTGAGGACAGTGTTAGTCATTGCTTTCTGTAGCAGAACTGCATTCACACAGTATCTATTCCTGTTGTGCTGAGAAGAGTTTTCATGCAAGTCCTGCAGGAGCTGAGCATCCACAGGGAACTTTACAAAGTGTTTTCACAGCAACATCTGTAAAATGTAAGTGTGATTTCTAATTACGTATTCATTTGAAGGGTCTGTATTCTCCATCTACCTGCCTCTTCTAAACCTAACTTCATTATCAGCACTTGTGAAAAAAGCTTTTTAGCATTTTTCATTATTGCTGCAGTTATATTAGGGAATTTGTCGGATAAAAATTCAAGATTATGCACTATGTAAGACAATGAAGAAGGCAGTTAATTTTTGAGAGAAATGTCAAATGCAACAGACCTGCTAGGACAAAATTTACAAGTATACTATGGTTTTCAAAAGGGCTTATTACTGAAGTGATCAGAGGTTCTCTATTAAATAAAGCAGAGTCTAAACAGAGCAATTCTAGTTCTCACATTTTCAGAGGAAAGCTAAATGAACTAACTGAACTTCCTACGTTCCTGGGTTTGAATTTTCAGAGGTAGCTGCCTTTCCTCTGTCCTTCTTGCAAAAACACCTGGAAAAAATGAAGTTTGAAGATACTGCTATGATTTATGGCCTGTCTCTTACTTCACAGATGTTTGGGCTGGGGACACTGCCCCCTGAAATTTGGGGGGATTGGTGCATGGGATTCTGCTCCCCTGAGCTTTTTAGAGTCACCAAGGTGACTCAGCAGCTCGGATAGGAGATGAGATGTGAAGAATGAGCTTTGATTGTCAGCTTTCCTTTACAGGAGGACTTTGAGATCCTACTCCATGAGGTCTTTTGTATCAGTTTCTGACAGTTCTCTGGACCCAAATCTTGCTTATGTCCCAATTCCACTAGATTTTTAGTTGGGAAAGGACTTTGGCAGTAGGCTATTGGAGAGAATGGCTTCCTGGAACATACTTTGTGAATTTTTTATTTGATCAGCAACAATTTTGCTTTCTGTTCTCTCCTTCATCTCACAGTGTAACTATCATCCTGATGAGCTGAGAGATCACCAGGCCTGCTCTAAATAAATATGTGTGTGAGGCTCTGTTTCATGCCAGGTAAGCATGGCAAAAAGGCGCTGCGACAGATGTGGGGTTGGTCTCCTGGAATTTCTCCTGAGTGAGCAGAGAAGGCAAAATAGGATGAGAGTCCTGTGCACAGGGCCATGAGTGCTTCATGCCTGAACTGTTACTAGCATTTCAAGTCCTGTTCCTGGTAACAGAGAACTGCACCAGCCCTCGTCTCACTGCAGATGCTCACAGGGCATCAGCTAGCTGTGAACACTGCCAGCCCCTGCTTCAGAGCTCCACCTGCTCCTGCCTCCCACCAGCCAGTTCATGCCTTAGATGGGAAGGAGGGCAGTTGCAATACCAGGATCTTGCAGAGCCACCTGGCTACGTGAGTTCTTACTGTTGTTTTCTTAAGATCACAGTGCATTTCACCTTTGGAGTCCTGTGCCAGAGTGACAGTGGCATTTTACTGTGTGCCTGCACACAGGCTGGCCAGGTTCTCCTCGGCTGTAGCAGTGGGTTGCTTTTCCCTTTCTCTTTTACTCTAATTGTTGCAGCTCCTATGCTTCCTGGCCACTCCCTGTGCCACAGGGATAAGAGATCCTTGACAGCTGCTGGGGCCATGGGCTTGGTGCTTGATGGAGATTGAATCTGCACAGTGCTTCCTGCTATGCTCTTCAACAGATGATAGTGCTCAGCTGCACATAACATCTGAGAATTTAGGGACTGACAGTCCCTGTTAAAAACTTCTGCTGGCTTTTGTGTGCTGTTAAATATGACCTCTGTGAGATTAAGCTGAGGCAGGAGGGTAGGGTAGGAGCAATGGCTCATAGACAGGCAGGTTTGGAAGGCATAGATTTTCCTCTGTGTGTCTCCCATGGAAAAGGAGGAGGGATGCCCTTGAAGTTTCTGGCAGGTATTCCCATTCACTTCAGGGAAGCTGTTCTGTTTTCTGCTAGCAGGAAACATGGCCCATAATTTAGAATCACAGAATCATTCAGATTGGAAAAGACCCTTGGGATCATTGAGTCCAACCATCAACCCTACTCTATGAAGTTCTCCCCTAAACCATATCCCCCAACTTCTTTCCCCAGCGATGTGGACAAAGAGGAATTCTGCATGAGTGCCAAAGCCAACCAGCACTTTCCATGCAGCTGATGCTGTACCTGAAGCCTTAACAACTGTATTTCCTGTAGGTGACTTGATCTGGCTCCACAGGGCCTTGGCAATGTTCTTTGTGGTGGGTGTGGAATTGGTTAGTAGTGGCAGGAAAGGTTGCTCTTACTTTCATGAACTCAGACAGTTGTATTGTTTAAGCCTGTTTGATTTCAGCACTTTCTGACCAAGGATCTGCATTCCCTGCATCATTTTGTTTGTCCAGTCCTTACTGATCTGCAAGGACAGTGAGAAAGGATATTGTGGTTCTGGTATGGCATGTCTCAGCCATATTTGGCCTATCTGCCTTGGCTTGCCACAGCGTTTGGATATAGCATCTGTCAGAGGGGCCAGGCCAGGGAGGTATGGATGGAGTCCAATAAATCCTGGGGGCTGGAGAGAGGATTCGCTTCATGTTATCTTCTCCACTATATGCCTTAGAAAGGCTTCTGAAGACACCTGCTTTCCTTCTGCACTCAGAGAAAGAATTTTCTCTGTGTCCAGCACTCTTTTGGGGCTTGACTGGTTTGCTGGAATCATCTTCCATTCCCCCTTTTTCTGACCTGTCCCATAGTATAAAGCTGAATAGATTTAATTATTGGTAGATGAAGAGAATGAAAGTGATTGAAGGGGATGCCATTCTGATCATGTCGTTGACCCCAGGAGCCAAGCTTAATGGATTTTAAGGAAAAATTGAGATTAGATTGAGCTACAGCTGTGGTTATCCGTCAACCTTGTGATGGCTGTTTGTTGCCATGTATAGTCCATGTGTAAGTTTTAGCTTTGCTGGATGATTTAGTGAAGATTTTTTGAATCAAGGACAAATCTCCTGCTCCACAGTGAGGTACAGCAGTTATTACAGAACAGGCAGGCAGTGAGGAAGGGCAGTGTTGGTTCCGGCCAAGTTCATAAGGAATAGTGCTGTGATTTGCTCTGGCTGTGACTTACCTTGAGAGAAAACAACGGTGCTACAGGAGCAGAAAAAAATCCAGTAGTTAAGAAGCTGGGGAGCATATTTCCAGCATGTTGAATGTTACCAGGAGGCTTGGCAGAACAGCTCAAAAAGAGCATTTATGGTGGAGGCTCTTGTGTTACTTATAGGATGTGAGGGTGTGGTGTCATTCCTCTGGGCATAGCCCTCTGGCTGGCACCTGAACATACAGTGGTGTAGCAGCTTAGCCCTTTCAGGACAGGCAGACAGATACCAGACAGTAACTGAGAACAGAAAACCATCCCAGAGGAGCCCAAAGTGCTTTTGCAACCTTGGAGTCAAGTTCTGCTCATTATGTACACACGTCCCTCTGGCTGACTTGGAGTGAGAGAAGAAGTGTTCCCAGGTCTGGAAGGGAATAGCTTTGCTCATTGCTGGAGAACTGCCACGTGTCTTCTGCAAGAGGCACCTGGTGCTGACTAGTCAGATTGGGATGAGGGCTTGAAGGAGGCTGGGGACTTTTCCTCCTATGCAGCCTCCAAAACCTCCCTCTATCCTACTCCTACTGTTCTTTTACAGTGTCATCAACTTCCTTTGTAAAATTATGGAATTGGTGTTCGCTTCTTCAGAAGGAATATCCTGAAGGTGAAATGAAATTTCTGCAGAGGAGAATTCCATTACATTCAGCAAACCAGCAGTGGAGTAGGGCTAATTTAGCAAGCAGGCCTGCTGAGGTAGTTTGCAGAGGACTGTGAAGACATCCACACAGAAGTCACCTTTTCATGTGACATGCAGCGTTGACCACCCCATTTCACATAAAGCATAGCAATATTAGGGCCCACACAAGTGCTGAGAAGGGCAATTGGTTATACAAAGTTTAAATAAGTTGTCCTTTTCAACGAGGAAGAAAGATGACTGACTAAGCTGTGTAAAATCTTGAGTGATCTGTGGAAGGTGCCATGGTTAGGTGAGTTCCTTCATTTCCTAGCAAACCAGCAGAAGGAAATATTTTTTGACACAACATGTACTTTGTGAAACACAGTGCTACAAGGCACTGACTATACCAAAACCATAAATTACTTAGAAAGCAATGAGAGACATTCCCAGCAGATAATTCCGTCAGTCCTGTTAAAGACAAAGCTGCAAATACTGCCTCTGGTTTGGGAAATCCCAAAGCCAGCGACTGCTTGAAGGTTGCAGCAGGAAAGTTATTATGCTGTACTTTCCTTGCTCTTATGCTCTTCCCCTGAAAGCAATCAGCAGCAGTTGCCTGAAACAAGATGCTAGGATGGATGGACATGTTATGAACCTCACTGAGCTTGTTACACTCTTTCAAAGAGCCCAGTAACAGTGCTAGGAAAACAAGGGCAGAACAGCCTCCCCTGCAAGGAGCTGCATGTTTGCACTCAAGAAGCTCAACTTGCTTTGTGCCCACTGTTGTTTTGTGTCTACACATTGAGGGTGAGTCTCCCTCAATGTAGCATCTTGAATACTTAGAAGTGCTCTAAGGGGTGTAAGCAAAAATTGCCCATCTAGACTCTGTGTAGCCCTTGCAAAACGTCTGCTCTCAGTCCCAGAGGGTGGAACTAATAAAGCAATCTGTCCCCTGGCAGATTTTATCTCTGGGATTGCAGTTCCAGGATAAATGGCATCTTGTGCCATTTCCAGAGGGAGTTTTGTGTGTTACACACACTTAAAAATATGAACACCGTATGGACACAGTGTACAGTGTCAGGCAGCAAGCTGTTCTTGTTAAGTACGCTTTCTGTCCCCTCTTCCTTCTGCTCTGCTTCTCAGCTGCTCTCAGACCTCATTACCTATATTCTTCAGACCCTAAAGCACCTATTTGACTTGCACTTCCTATTCTTTGTAGACTTTCAGCTTCCAGACATTCTTATCTTAGTTTGGCTAATATAACTCTGGACTAAGTCCATTGGATTTTGCAACTGGCAGGCTGTTAACCCAACATCAGTTTGGAGAGAGACTCCAAAACAATTCACTACCCAAAGCAGAGCTGCACAGGTATGCAGAGGCTCCCTCTGAAATGCTGGTTCCAGCTCTGGAAGCAGTCTAGCCCTGCTATTGTGGCCTCTGAGACCTGAGTATTTCAGCCAAGCAGGTCACTACAGTACCGCTGCTGCTGGTTCTTTGTGATGGGGGGGTTTGGGTGTTTGGGACAGCGCTGCCCTTTGCTGTACAGGCACAACCTTTGAATCTTGGCTTTTTCTTTCTAGTTTGTTGGGTTTGGTTTTGGGTTTTTTTTTGCATTTTCCCCTTGCACCATGAAATATCCCTCTTTATTGGCATGCAGGATTTCCTCTTCCTGGGTGGCTTCCACTAGGGCACATGAGAACTGGGAAAAAAAATGGAACACTACTTTTAAGATGGTTGTTAAAGAAGACTTGGAGAAAAGCCGATTTCTATTATGAGGGTGTGCTGTCTCCTTGCAGTGTGTTCAGTCACCATGTCACAAGATTTCTAAAAGGAGCAGGATCAGTAGGACACTGGTGTCTCAGTCTGCAAAAAGCAGCTTCCTCGCTTGCCTCCCATATTTGACTAAACTGATAGCGGTTCAGTCTCCCCACTCCCCTCTCACCCCCTGCCTGCTTCCGCCAACAGTCCTCTCAAAGTGTGCTTTGTAACGAAAGACTCTCCTAAAGAGCTGACTCTTTCAGTTCTTATGCGTAACAGAAACTTGTGCTGCTCATAAATAGATTTGCAATTACCAAGGGAAACAGAAGAATCAGTGCAACCCAGCTGCATCAGTGCTGGCCTCCCATCCTGTCTTAAAGAAGCCCCTAAAATTCAACACACGTCACTCGGGCACAGCCAGGAGACCTCTGTGGGGATCGTTCCTTTGAAGAACATTCATTTTCTGCAGGATCTGCTGTTTGCAGCAGAATTGTCAAGGAACTGCATAGTGCCTGTCCAGTGTCTTTAAAAAAATGACAAAAGCTTTTTGGTTTTTGACTAGCCTGAGGTTTCGTGTGTTTCATATAGCAGTCAAGGGCAAGAATTGCCTGGCCAAAGTGAAGGATCCTGAGATTTATCACAAGCTTACAAACTAGTTCTCTGCTAATAACATCTGGTGTGTGGTTAGTGCTGTCTGAGCAATTCCAAGCACTTTCTGAGCGTCCAGGAGGTCAAACTTCTTTAGCTTTTGGGGCTTACAGGAGGGTGATGATTTTATGTGGAAGAAAAAAAGTACCTCCAGGGTTATACACAAAACTGGATAGACCTGGGAGGAAGAATCAAGAGCTCTGTCTGTGCTGGGTCCTGTAGAAGGATTAAGCAGTAGGAGGGAGGCAGTGACCTTCCCTATAGAAGAGATCACTTATATATGTTTTGGGTGCCACAGTGTAAGAAGGACATTGAGGTGCTGGAGCGGGTGCAGAGAAGGGCAACAAAGCTGGTGAGGGGTCTGGAGAACATGTCTTATGAGGAGCGCCTGGGGGAACTGGGATTGTTTAGCTTGAAGAGGAGGCTGAGAGGAGACCTCAATGCTCTCTACAACTACCTAAATGAGGTTGTAATGAGGCTGGTGCTGGTCTCTTCTTCCAGGTAACTAATGACAGGACAAGAGGTAATGGTCTCAAATTGCACCAGGGGAGCTTTAGATTGCATATTAGGAAGAAGTTCTTTACTGAAAGAGTGGTTAGGCATTGGAACAGGCTGCCCAGGGAAGTGGTGGAGTCACCATCCCTGGAGATGTTTAAAAAACGGGTAGATATGGCACTTTGAGACATGGTCTAGGGGTCAGGGAGATGTTGGACGAAGGTTGGACTTGATGATCTTAGAGGTCTTTTCCAACTTAGATGATTCTATGATTCTATAAGGAAGATCCCTTCTATATATCTTCTCCCTAGGCTGCCAGGGGGTATGAGGTGGGCATACACCCAGCACAGTTTTTTTTTGGCACCCTGGTGAGATGAATGGCCACTACCCCTGCCTTCAACAGCAGATGTATCAGCTCCCTGCAAACCTGGGCAGGCTCAGCTTGTCTTAGGTCCTGGGCTTGGGCACTGTATCCACACAAAGTGTGGTTAGCTTCCTGAGCACACATTTCTGCATATCCCAGGAAGCACGCCTGGAGCTGGGGCGTGCAGTGCCACAGAGCGAGCTTCCCTACAAGGGCTCTGTGCTGCTTCTTGCTGGAAGTGCTGAACCAATGGGGACAAATCAGATCTGTGTAATCAAAAGCAATTCCCAGCATTTCTGGTCTCCTCAGAGATGTGATTTCTTCCAGGGACCCCTCTGGAGAGCTTCCGTTTGTGGGAGTTCACTTGCCCCGGGGACTCACATGGGTCTAGGGAGAAATATAAACATACAGCCTATTGATATCAGTGGGGACTTTATGATTTCTTTTATAAGGGATATGTACCTATGTTTCTCCCCAGGTGCCAGGGGTGCAATAGCAGCAGCATGATGCTCACTTTCTTTCAATATGATTACTAAAATATATTGCTTAAGACAATAGCCAGGTTTGTGCAAGACTGGCTGTGAGTAACAGGAGACTTCTGCTAGAAAGAGTGGTTTGGAGAGGGCACACTTTAAGTGCAAGGTCAGCCAATGATCAGTGCCAGAACACCACATCATTGCTATTGATTGAGGAAATGAGCTTCCAAACCTCCTGTTTTGTGGATATTAAGTTACCTGAAAAGTAAGAAGGAACAGAGGAAGGAAGTTATCAATGAGAATGCCAGCTCAGGTGTTGGATTTCGCTACAAAAATCTCAATTTTAATTCCCTACCCTTTCTCCTGGTCTGCAAGGGAGAGAGAGGAGCTGGGAGAAGGACACTTCTGATTTTGTCCAATTCTCCTTTCCCCCACTTCTGTCTATGTGGATGTGTTGAAGTATGTAATGCATCCAAGTGTGCCAGTTCTTCTGATCCATCAAAGGCAGCACTCTGTCCCACGGTGCTCTGGGTCTTTGAGCACGGTTGGAGAGGGGACTCTGGCGTCTTCTGAATTCCAGTGTGGAGCTGAAGGGCAGGTACCAGCAATGTTTATTCTATGCTGCAGCTATTTTTAACAACTGATGTTACACAGACTTGTGCCTCTTCTCAAATGAGATTAGATGGCAAAGTCAAGAGGTGAGCAGAGAAGCTTGGTAACGAGGAGCAGCAGCTAACATCGGCTTTACTTGCTGAGTTGTGCTGCACAGCTGTCTGTGGGCTGCAGCCAGCCCCTTGCCATTAACCTGGGGTCATTTACTTCTGGAGAGACAGGATAAGCTCCTGGCTGTGTACCCCACAGATAAGCTTGTGTGCATCATTTACACACGTCTAGGGGTCATCATGATCCTAAAGATATTCAGCAGCCTGGTCGTAGCATCTTTATGGCTTAATAGCCTCTTGCTTGCCTCCTGTGCTGGTGATGTATAGAATACATTTGTGATGTTAAGTTGGAAGATGATCTGTGAGGGACCACATTAGCTTTCTGAGCCAGCTTGCAAACCCTTCCTGGCACAGAAAGTCTGCGAGGACAGAGATGTTACAGCAGTGCATGGTCCCAGCAGCTAACAGGGAGCCTTGCAGGCTGTGCAGGAGGAATGGGTGATGCAGAGGTCAAGGGAAAATGTCAAGGCTGTGCACTGTGTGGATTGTCTCCTCCCCAGCAGGCTGGTGTGGATGAATAGGCTACTGCACATGCTCGGGTGTAAGGTGGAGAACAGGAGCAGTGCAGAGCTAGTGCCTGGGTCTGGCCTTGCTTCCAGAAGAACTCCCATGATATGCTTGTGCTGCATGCAAGGTTCTATAAATCCTCCTTTGTGGAGCCTTCCTGAGCACTCCGCTGCTCTTTTGACCTCTCTGGTTCCCATGCAGCAGAGGTATCCCTTAATTCAGTGACTGCCCTATTCAGATTGGTAAGACCCAGTTAAGAGAACACCTTCTTTCTTTGCTTACGTTTCCTTTTGGTTGCAATGATTGCGTATCTAAGGCATCAGGAAGGCAGGCTTCGAGAAGGAACCCAAAATTAGGAAACTCATATGTTAGAAATAATTTTTTGCGTAATTTTTTCTTGTGGTCAGTTTCTTCAAAGACAAGTCTGTGTGTCCCTCGTTATTTACACAAAGCTGGCCATGAAATAGCAGCAGATCCCAGCATGCATTGCAATGGTCATGAAATCAGTTAATCTGAGATTCTGTAATAGATGGAGAGCATCTTTGCATTACTTTTTTTTTTTTAAATGGGAAGAATAGTCTCTGTCATGTGCATCAGAGTCCCAGTTCATTCAAGGATGTATCCCAAATGTAGGTGTTATGTAAAAGCTCTTTTCTCTGTCTTTATTCTCCTTGTATCACAGTGCTTGGAGTAGAAATAAATCCTATTTTCTTGCCACTGAAGGAACAACAATGGAATGAAATTCCGGCTGTAAAACTCACTTGCTCACGTGTTACTCTGAACTGACTGTTCAGTAAAATAACCAGCCAGCTTGGCCTACAGATGCTGCTCCTAATTCTCACATTCCCTGCTCTTCTCAAGCTTGTTAGCACACTTACCTCTTATGATGCCAAGTTTTATAGCTTGGGAAGGTCTTAAACTAGTTACACAGCTAGGAAAACAGAACACCTTTAAGGTGCTTTAGGCAGAAGTGGTAACTTAACACCAAGCTCTAACTTATCAAAACTCCAGCTTTGCCAAACAACCTTTTCAAGAGAACTTGTGACACAAGACATGTGGCTGCAAACTATGTCTTTTGCCTAGTAGCAGTGAGAGACTTCTTAAATACCAGTGAACCTACTTAGACACTATGAGAGCTGGTCCTTCAGCTAACTTTTTTTTTTTTTTTTTTAATTAATATTTGACCCTGGAAATTCTGGTTTTAATCTTTACAGACAACTCCACAGGGCTTCTACAGATTTGACAAGGTTCTCTGTAACCCTTATTCCCTCCTCCTCCTGGATGCTCCTGGCACTGAGATGGAAAGAAGAGAACTCAAATGACCTACTGCTGCTATTATCTTAAGTACTTGGGTCAAGTACCAATCTTGGTATTTTTCTTCTTTGTATTTGCACTTACATCCTTGCTGAGCTAGAGTGCTTGCTTCTGTTGTACATACCCGTGGATCTCTTAGCTTGCATTTGGGCTGTTGAAACTTGGGATGAAAGCTTTGTGCCAGGGGAGTGTATGCCATACAATGTTGGCTAATGGGATTCCTTGAAATCCCTTCACATTTCAGATAGATTTAATAAGGGGGGGCAGTTTGAATACATTGCAAACCTCTAAAGCCTTAGTGAATCCTGAATTTGGCCATCTCAGCTATTTACAGAACACTCATGTCTATTCTAAATATATTTTCCTCAAGGGGACCTCATCTCAACCCCCTGCTCCACAGCTTAAATTGGATCAGCAATGCTGCTATGATCTGTTAGCAAAGATTCCTCCTCTAGCTCTGTGGCAGAGCTGCAGATGTTGCCGGTTGAGGCCTTGAAGGGGAAATTCTGTGCCGGGCAGAGCTGAAGGGTCTGGATTTAAACTCTACAGCCAGCCATGCAGAGAGATATTGATGATATATTGGATCATTTCCTGTATCCATTACCTGATTATTTTTTAGTGTTCCTCCTCTTCTGGTAGGTCTAGAGTTCTAGAGGGGGAAAACCAAGTGACTTATTTGCAGCATACAGCACCTTTCCTTTTCAGGAGTCTTCAGCCTTGCAAACTAGGCTTAATGGTGAGCCCGCAAAACATTGTCTTTCTAGAGGAAGTGTAAAGAGTGTTCTGTGGGCAGAAAGCACTTCCTATTGCAAAGGTGCTTGAAACTGGGGTTCTCTTTTTCTTTTTCAGCTATAGGGAAGAAAAGTGTCTCTTCTGTGGGAGTAGCTACATGGTAGTGCTTGGAGAACTGTGCTTCTGACTCCATGGAATGGCTCTTCCTGAAGTGCTGCTTTCCACCAGGAGCAGAAGCCTCCTCTTTGCTGCTGGCATTCTGTAACCCCTCTGGCAGTGGGGCTGGCTGTGCAGGCTTTGGCCAGTTCAAGCTTTATGTTATGTTGGTGAGGGCAGGAGTGCCGTAAGATGTTATAGAACTAACATTGCAGGAGTGGCTCCTGCTCTCATCTGGCTTTGGAGGTTGATCATATACGGTCTCTGTTATTTTCCAGGCAGATGAGTGTGGGGCATTTAGAAAGCAGGGCATGAGTTCCACTTGCTGTTGATTGAATGGGGTCAAGACTGTCAGCTCTATTGCTCTCACACAGGGACAGAGGATCTCTTCAGGCCAAGGAGAGCAACTCATCCCACAGCAGATTCTGTAGTAGAAGATCTACCTTTTAGAAAAGTCATATGATTCTATTTTTCAGCCAAAGGCTCTGGCTGTACCATAGGATAGAAGTTTTTTTGGTGCAAAGGGCACACTGCAGAACTTCACAGGACATCTTTCATCCTTCAGGTTTAAAAATATTTAGAAAAATACATCCTTTATTGAATTCTGTAGGTTTGAACAGGTTTTTCTGTACGATAGTTACATTCTGTCTGCCTCTCTCAGGAACACCTGCAGATCTGCATGGCAGATGCTGCAGATCACAGTCCTGAGTGGAAAATTTTGGGTCAGTGTAGAGACAGGATGGGCTGTTATCCTACATACCCTGAACAGCTCTGCTCACCCACAGTAAGGGTTGGCGCTGACTTGTATACCCAGAAAAAAGCAACTGCTCCCTGTCCCTATGATGTGATTGACTCAGATTCTACTTCATGGATCCTGGGCTCAGCTTACAACCAGGGTGTAAAGCACCAAGGCTT
This sequence comes from Eurystomus gularis, assembly GCA_013400335.1. Classification (NCBI taxonomy): domain Eukaryota; kingdom Metazoa; phylum Chordata; class Aves; order Coraciiformes; family Coraciidae; genus Eurystomus; species Eurystomus gularis. Next base: position 114,985 of record VZZY01005640.1, read on the forward strand.
CTTGCGCTGGTTCGAGGACAGGATTTGGAAGCAGTGTGTCAGTAGCATCTCCGGAAGTCACGTCAATTTAGGTACCCATTAGAAAGCCCCTTCTTCTGAGTACAACGAAGCAGTGACTGCTGCTTACTTGGCCTCAGGGATAGAGAAGCCTTTGCCACTCCATAGGTCAGGGTAACATTGCTCACTGTGTATTTAAGCCTCAGAAAGTGTTTTTGAGGTTGACAGAAGCTTTTCTTGATTATTACTCTTTAAGGATGAATGGAGCAGTATGTGGCAAAATCACACAATGGGATTAGCTCAGGACTTAGCAGGAATTGTTTCTTAGCACTCCTCCAGAGCCATTTCGTTCTCTTGCAGCCTCTGGAGCTGCATGAAATGGAAAGGGTTATGTCCTTGCCTGCCTGACAGGAAAATCATCCCAGCTCTATGCAGCAAAATGGACTGGGTCCAGTGCTCTTGGAAGCAGTGAGAGAGGTAAAGTGTATTTAACAGGGAATTTCACATGGGGGATCTCACAGTTACCCTGAATATTGCCCCAAGATGCATTCCCCTTCACACACAGGCCTCTTCTTAGAGTCTTCTTGGCTCTTCCAAGAAATCAGTGTCAGCATAGCTTTAGATTTTGCTCCAGATTTTGCTCATGTCATGGCTTACCTGTGTACATGCAGATAGCGTTTCCTTGCCCCTGTCTTAGCATGCAGGAAAGGAGAGGCAGAGTCTGTGATCCCATGGGGATGCGTTAATTCAGGAAAGGCTCTGCAGTACCTGGGGCTATGCCAGGATGGCGGCTCAGACTCTAGTGCTGATCATTTGTGTTGGTGTTTCAGTAAAACAACACTCTAATGTGTCTGGTTCCTGGGCTGGCAGTGTGACTGGCAGCTTTCTGGCTTACCTCGTCATGCCTCTGGCTAGTTATTCCCGCTGAGGTCTCTCTGAGACTGGCTTCCTTGTAATGAAAGGTCTGCATTTGACCACTCTTGATATAAACAAACTATAGTGTTTTTTGAAACCTAGAGTAAGTAATGTGTGCCAACAAAAACTAGCACATTTGTGCTTGCAAGAAATAATGATATGTCCCTTTTGCAGTGCTTACAAGACATTCAGCATCTCCATTCAGAGCCACTGGCTTTAGTTCCATCATGGGTAGGTGTGTGGTCTGAACTGAGTCTGGGAATCAAGAGAATTTAACCACATGATGAACACCAGAAGTGAAACAGCCTAGACAGAAGCAGATTACAGAGCAGTCGAAGTGCAGAGCTCAGTTTTAAGCCTAATTTGAACATTGAATGTGTTGCTAATATCTCAGCTGCTGTGTGGAGTCTTGTCTCAGTCTGGTGTTTGCGTTCTGTGAACAGAGTATAGTGGTATATATAGAACACCCACTGAAAAACTGGCTTTGCAAACTGGTGTGGGCAGTGCAGGGTGAAGGGAAGTGTCTGATTTTGGTAATGAAAATAGAAATCTGTCTTCATATCTGTGCTCTAGAGACCTGACCAGATATTTTATGGTGTGATATCGTCATTACAGCTTGAAGAACAAATTTTGGAGCTGGCTTCTGTAATTGCCTGATGGTTTAACCTGTCTCCATTCCCCCATAAGAGGAGAACATATTGCCTTTGTTCACGTTGCCTTGTTCATCAGTAAATGTAAAGCAAATTGTAAAATCAGACCTGCTTGAACTAACATTTGTAGCTACTCATTCACTCACGCACAAACCAAACCCCTGATGCCAGTCCAGCTTTTTTTCTTATACTGCTAAGAACAGTGAGTCAATTAATATCCTCTTTTGGTTTTGAAGTGTTGTGGAAGCATTCGGATACCATGGAAATGAGCAACAATATGGTGAAAAACTAGTTTAGAAGGTGTTTAAGAAGAAAAATTTTAGTCCTAGAAGCGGCTTTGCTACGTTTTACCAGAGGCTTCTGGTTTTTTTCTATTTCTCCCAGTATGATGTTTAGGATGGACTTCACCCATTGCCAGGAATGCAGGGAAGGCCCTGCCCAGACTTAGGTAGAACTAAAGGTTGGCCGAGTGCTGGGCCTGAAGTACGTTTGTGTGATGGATACCTCTGGTTGCTTTTTTTCCTGCTGGACATGGGATGGGTTTTAATCCTGTTTCCCAGATCTATTTGCCTTCTCTTGAAAGGACTTCTCTTTCTCTCTTTTGCAGGCATGGTTCAGAAACTTGACCAGAAGTTGCCTGTAGCCAACGAGTACCTGCTGCTTTCAGGTGGTGTGCGGGAAGGTGTGGTCGACATTGATCTTGATGAGCTGAATGTTTATGCACGAGGCACAGACTATGACATGGACTTCACCTTGCTTGTGCCTGCACTGAAGTTGCATGATCGCAACCAACCGGTCACGCTGGACATGCGCCACTCAGCTTTGTGCCACTCCTGGCTGAGTCTGCGTCTGTTTGATGAAGGAACTATCAGCAAATGGAAGGACTGCTGCACGATCGTGGACCATATCAATGGAGCTACCAATTATTTCTTCTCTCCAACAAAAGTTGCAGACTGGTTCTATGACTCCATTAGCATTGTCCTCTCTGAGATCCAGAAAAAGCCCCAACGAGGGATGCCAAAGGTGGAGAAGGTAGAAAAGAATGGGACTATCATATCCATCATTTTAGGAGTGGGCAGCAGCCGCATGCTTTACGACATTGTCCCTGTGGTATCCTTCAAAGGTTGGCCAGCAGTGGCCCAGAGCTGGCTGATGGAGAACCATTTCTGGGATGGGAAGATCACAGAGGAGGAAGTCATAAGTGGCTTTTACTTAGTGCCTGCATGTTCCTACAAGGGTAAGAAGGACAATGAATGGAGGCTGTCATTTGCCAGAAGTGAAGTGCAGCTGAAAAAGTGCATCTCCAGCAGCCTCATGCAAGCCTACCAGGCCTGCAAAGCTATCATCATTAAATTGCTGTCCCGCCCCAAAGCCATTAGTCCATATCACTTGCGGAGCATGATGCTGTGGGCTTGTGATCGGCTACCAGCCAGCTACTTGGCCCAGGAGGATTATGCAGCCCATTTTCTCCTGGGTCTCATTGATGATCTCCAGCATTGCTTAGTCAACAAGATGTGCCCTAACTATTTCATCCCCCAGTGCAATATGCTGGAGCACCTCTCTGAAGAAACCGTCATGCTGCATGCACGGAAGCTGTCCTCAGTCCGCTCGGACCCTGCCGAACACCTTCGAACTGCCATCGAACATGTCAAAGCAGCCAACCGGCTAACACTAGAGCTCCAGCGGCGAGGCAGCACCACCAGCATCCCCTCCCCACAGTCAGATGGAGGGGACACCAACCAGCCTGATGACCGATTAGCCAAAAAGTTGCAACAGCTAGTGACTGAGAACCCTGGGAAGTCCATCTCCGTCTTCATTAACCCAGATGATGTCACAAGGCCCCACTTCAGAATTGATGATAAATTCTTCTGAGCTTTCATCAATGTTTCTTGGGATTTGTTTTGTTTTGTTTTGTTTTTAAAAACTCTTTCAGTGTGCAGGTTTTTTCGTTTGGTTTTCCTTGATGACTTAGTCTCTTGTTTTTTACATATCCAGCGTAGATTGGATCTGTTGAGAACAATCCAAATAAATTATAATTCCTGGTTCTGCAGGACGGTGCAGATTTTGAAACAGTATATTACTATTTCATCTGCTGCTTTGATTTTTTTCACCCACCCAGCCCCAATGTCTGTGAGTAGTTTCTAAAGGAGAACATGCACCGTAAACACACATGCCACAGTGTAATGTAGATTTTTTTTTTAAAGCTTCCATAATTTATGTATATTTGCTGGGCCTGGGGAAGGGACAACTCACCTTCCATTGCTTCGGAAATTCACGTCTTTTTCCATGAGCTTCCATCACCCTAAAGAAAGGAGGAGAGACTCTGGGTTGGAAAGCACTGCTGGTAATTTGACAAGGCCAAATCTACTGGGTTGAAGCCCAGTTCATCTGTTCTTCACACTTCCCACACTAGGGAAGAAAGTTGACTTTAAAGATGATGATGCAGCTTTTGAGGGAAAGAGTTGTTTCTGGTTTGATCTACTTTTTGAATGTAATTGTTCATAATTGGACCTTGTACAGTCCAGGGGGTTGTTTCTGCTGCTTTTCCATGCGGGATAAGGTTATGGAATGTTAGTTCTAGTGCGTGTAATTATTCAAAGCCTTATTTAAATTCTATTAAAGAACATACCATTATAAATGTTAATTGCACTAATGAAATCTCTGCCATTACCTCAGTCCCACTGTTTGTGTTTCTTTCATGAATTAGCATCTGATATTAGGTATTGCAGATTGCTTGAGGCCCCTCGGGTCTCACAGTTTCAGGTGATTTCTTGATTGTCTTTTGTAAAAGGCTCTTCCTTGTTAGCCCTGCTATGTGTGAGAAGTCAGATTTTTGCTTTGGCATATTTCTGTGGACGCGTATTGTGTGTTGCAGTGCATATTGCATTAATATGTATTGCATGTTGTTGAACCAGGTTTACCTTTAGATAAGGATGTAATGCTAAAGCAGTGGTATGTGCAAAGTGAATCAGCCAGACCTCGAGCAAAGGAGCTCTCTTGCTTCTGTAATGCATGTATTAGGCCTGATCCTTTATGACAGTTACCGTTCCCTTGACTCCTGTGGACTTTCTGATTTGCCCTGGGACATATGAGATCTTCCTTTGGTCTCATGTTTGCAGAAGTTGTGTTTGTATGTAAACTTGTGGTGCAACAGTAACCTTGAAAAACACATACGCTTCCCTTTTGTGTGTAGGATAAGATGTATGGTAACAAGGGTTAGTCTGAGCCAAAAATAATTCCAAGAGTTCAAGGATAGAGTGGCTTTTTGTGGCTGGCTGGCCAGTGACGGATACTTAGGCCTTAAATCAGCAATTTGGGCTTACTCATTATCCCAGAGAAGCTGTTCTGATCCAAACTTGATGCATGTTTTAAAATGTGATTATTAGAGCAGGTCGAAGTATTTTTAAAATATTTGACAGACAAATGAGGTGCATATCTAGTAAATTCTAACAGATAAAAATCGTGTATGAAAAATGTGTCACTTTTTTTAGCCCAGCCTTTCTGGTAAAGAAACCAGGCTGGTGGAGCAACACACCAGCAGCTTTAGAAACTGCTGTATTAGATGGCAGGGAGGTTTCGATACCTGATCTAGTGCCCAAGTCATGTCTTAAAACAAAATGTTGGCTCCTCCATTTCTTGGGCATATCTGAAAACTTCACCCCATTGCTCTAGCCAAGATGTTCACATTTACCTGAATTTACTGGTAGACACTTACATGAGCCTGAAGAAGCTCTCAGAAACTGCTGGCTAGATGGAGTGGTTGAGGATTTAACTTCAAAGCACAATTGGCTAGCAGTCGTGAGTCCTGGTGCAGCAGCAGTTATGATCCGGGGAAGGACGTGTATTGACTTCAGCAGAAGAACTGGGTCCTACCAGTGTGGCTATTGCCAAAGATGAGTCTCCATTTAACCCTGTGTGACCTGCCGGGGGAGGCAGGAGAACTGAGTGGGAATCCCCTCCAGAAGTGCTTGGAAAATGCACATTCATTGAAATGATCTTTTCCCTAGTCTCCAGGATGTCTGCCTGTTGGAAGAAGAATCTGGGCTCCAGGATGAAGTTTCCTATCACCACGTGAGAGAGATCTGCTCAGCACAAAGCAGCTGTAGCCTGGCAGGCAGAGTACTTCCCTGGGAGTCCCAGTCTCCTTGCCAGTGCGCCTGAGTTACACAGAAACAGAGCCTTCCTCATGCCAGTTCAACATCCCAATGACCGGCAGTTTGGCTAGCTCATGTCAAGCTCTGGTGTGTGCTCCTTTTTTTGGTTTTAATTAAAAAACGTTTTGAAAAGTATCCATCTTGTTCTTCCTGCATTATGAGGAAAATGTGTGTGTGTTGGGGTTTTTTTGTGGGAGAGAGGAGGCTTGGCTTTTTACTGGCCTGGAAAGCAATTTCCCAGGTAGGTCTGGGAGAAGGTATCCTCTGCCTGAACCATCTCTCTTCCAGGGAGGCAGAGTCCTAATCTCCAAGTCATTTTGAATCTCAGTCTAGTACTTGCTCCTTTCCACATACCATAGCTCAACTTAATGAAGCATGTTGCCAAGCCAGAGAGGTGATGTGTGCTTTGTATATTAGAGAACACTGAAGCCTCTATTTTCCTTTCCTGTTGTCCCCTCTTGCCTTGAGTATATGCTAGGACAGACTTGCAAAATGCATAAGACTCCATGTGGGATTTCAAAGTACTGAGTGGGTTTAGATACCAACAACCTATTATTCTTTACTACCCCCTGCAAGTTGCAAGGCGACCACAGCACTTTTCCTATTGGGAAGTTCTTGAAAGTCCTTCACACAGGCATTTTAGAGCACCCAAACCCATGGGGTTAAAAACTTGGCCAATCTCACAAACACTGGAGAAAGAGAGAATTTGCTTTAAACTAGCAATGTAGTCATCTTCCCTACTGACATCAAGAGGAGACAAGCCAGTGCTGTGACCCGTGTCTCAATGGGAGCTTCAGCTCTGCACCCACTGCTGTGGGGGATAAGACTTTTTTTTGCTTTTGGCCATCAGCTGCCTTCCTGCTGGCTTCTCCCTGTTGGTGCGTGGTGTTGGAAAAGGACTGGGGCAATTGGTGAGGGGCTGTCTGCTTGTTTAAGAATGTAGGAGTTCTCCTTTATGTGTCTGCATATTACTGCCTCCTACACAGTTAAAGGGAGGGGAGTCCCAGCCAAGATGATTTCAGGCATCAGAAAGATGGGGAAGAAGAAAAAGTGTCCTTCAGAGGCTCCACTTCCATTTCTCAATGTGAGCCTCCTTGAACATTCTGGCTGTGGTACTACTCTTGGGACAAGCTTTTGCCTTTGCTCTTTCCACAGGGCTTCTGGCCAGTAGCACAACAGGAGGAGCAGCTAATTTGACTGGTGCCAGTTGTTGTCGCTTCTTCTAGGAGACCCTGAACGTGTCACTTCTTCAGGGGAACATCTGGGCTGCTGCAGAGCTCACAAAACCACCAGCCAGTGGAGGATTATTCTCTGTGCTATGTTGGGGAGGGAATACTTAATTTAGAGCGGAAGGGAACAACAGCACAAGAACTTTGTGAAAGCCTGCAGTGCCTGCTCCTTCAAGCATGTTATGTGAAGCCTCAGTCCCTTCTGGCTGGCTGTGATAAATTAGCTTCTCCACGTTCTCTAGCCTGGAGAAATGTTGGTGCTTTAACCAGAAAAGTACAACTGAGCATCACTTACTCTTTGCAGGACAATCAGCAAAATAGCAGCAGGAGTTTAACCATCCACTGCCCAAAATAACAGGCAGTCCACAAAAGCTGTTGAAAGAGCTGGTTTTTAATGGTCTGTCTTTTCTGTTGTCCTTCTGTCACTGGGAGAAATAGCTCTAGTTTTGATCTGAATTCTTGGGCTTTCCCTGATTGCCTTGTTCCAGAGGAGAGCAACCTTGTTTTGGCAGCTGTGGTGGTTCTGGTCTTGACAGGGTCACCCGGGCTCTGTGCCCTTCCACTTCTTGGTCTCCTCATGGAGGGTATAGTACACTATGAGACAAGCTTGTGTCTGTTGCAAATTGACAGGTCAGTGCACTGAAAGACAGCAGTCACACTTGGCGTGAGATGTGCCCTCAGCTCAGCTTCTGTTGGTCAGTGTTGTGGGCCACATTAAATGATCGCCAAGCATCCACCAATGGGCTCCAATCAGTTGTTTAAATTTTCTGGTAAATCTGGGGATACAGGGAAAAAGGACTACTGAAATGCCTTGGAAAGCCAGTGGTTCCATTGCTCTGCTCTCTAGAGGCTGTGACTGATGCTTAGACCCAGCTCCACTCAGCTGCAGCCTCTGAGAACATTTCTGTAAAGAAGGTTTATTTAGGTGTCTCGCCAATCTGCTTACAGTGATGAATGCACATGGCAGCTGGGTAATCAGACCTAAAGTGTCCAGGAGGTGGTGGCGGGGGCTGGAGGGTCACAGGACAGAGCCCAAATCCCATTAAAGTCCACTGGGACTTGAAAAATATGCTTGAAACCAAGTGTGTGTGCTGTGCTGGATCAAGCTGATAGTGATCAGGCCAAAAGTAAGCAGACATCTGTCATATTTTATTAACCCATGCATAATACAAGCAACCATGCATAATGCAAGTGGACATGGCAGAGGCTTTGCTAATTATTATTTCCCGTTTTTTTTTCTTGAAGGTGTGCATAGTCCGTGCCTAGAATTGCTTAAAAACATCCATCTGTTCCTTTTTGCAGGTTCAGTGCTGGATGCGTTTTGCCACTTTGTTTTGTATTAAAGCCAATGTGTTTGAAAGGTCACTGGGCAGCTGAGTGCAATAATGTTCAGATTCTTCTGGCATTGCTCAGTGATTAGAAATACTCAGCATGCAAATAGATTGTTCAACTTCAGCAAGTACATCATCTCCCTCCTGCCAGCCTGGCTTGGGGTGAGCTAATGGACTTTTAACATTATACAGCTTAGAGAGTGACGGTTTCTAACAGCTCCTGATTAAGCTCTCTAGAAAGGCAAATAACCATCATGGGGCAAAGGCTAAACAAGGGGAGGGGGGCAAAAAAGCACAGATACTAAAAAGTTGCTGGCCAAGGGACTCTTGCTGACATGTTCTGTGGTTAGGGAAATTCAGCCGTTATATTGAGCACATTTTGGCTTTTGGGAACTGTCTGTCAAATGGATCCCAATTTATGTCCTCTGAATGCTTTTAGAATAGTGATAAAATAGCCTTCCATCCCTTCTCCTTCCCCTTTGCCCATTTATAATCTATTATTTTAGGGCTGCTCCGAGGAACTGTTGTGTTTTCCTATTATCATTGTCCCTGGCTCAGCACTGTGCTTCCAAGCTGAATGTAGGCTTTGGGGGGTTATTTTTATCTTACTGACCTTCTGTGGTAGAGGAACACACTCTCATTCAGTCTCCAGACAGCCTGATTTGCTGAGCAGAGAGATGTGGGTGCATATTGGGGGCATCAGGCTCTCTTTAAACTGACTCAGTCCTGTCTTTCCCTCTCAGTTTTTGTGTGTTAGGAATATCAACATGAAAGACGTGACTGAGGTCTTGCTAGGCACAGAGAAGACGTGATCTTTGATTCTGAAGTCAAGCAAGCTCTAGAGCAAAGTGAAAACTGAGCCCAAACAACCCCTTTTCTCCCTGTTTCTCAACCCCTCTGACTCCTTTTTTTAGCTTTCTTTTGGGGAGGTGGAGAGGAGAGAGGTGAGCTGCTTTTGTCCACTTCAGTGGGCACAAATCATAGCTTTGTCTTAGGATGTTAGACATTTCATTCATTAATGGCTCTATCTCCAGGGCTCCCTATTGCTTTATCATGACATTGGCAGGACAGGGAGAGGGTTTCATGATCTGTTCAGCCAATTCACAACAGAACTGTGCAAAGAAAGGAATGGGCTTTTTCATGAAGGGCTAGTGACCTTCTGCCCTTCTCCTGCCTCCTGTGTGCCAAGGCTCACGCACACAGTATGTTACTAACCACTTCTGAGGGCTTCAGCTGAGCAGAGAATAAAGGCCAAGGTGCTTCTGTGCAAACCAGCCAGCTCCGCTTCCCATCAGCATCCCTCGCAGGACCTGTCTGCTCCTATTTGAAGTCAATGCTCTCAAAGCAGACTTTGGCTGGTTGTGTTCCCAGGGTACAGGCTGGGTCTGCATCCACAGATGACAGCAGGCCAGGAGACAGCTTCCTATAACTAGCCACATCAAGAGATAACTCCACTTGGCTGATCTGAAACAGCACAGAGAACATTCTTCCTGCAGAGAGGCCACTGCAAAGTCTACCCTTTCCCACCAGCACTGTGACATGTGTAGTGACCAGGAGAAGACTCCATGACAAGTGCCACCATAAAGGCAGTTTTGTGTCTTGGAGCTCGTGCAGCAACCACTATCTCTGAGAGGTATTGGGGCTCTTCTACCTCCTGCCACTATGTGGAGCAGAGACCAGGACCTAGGACTACCCTGTCAAGGATGGCAGAGGGAGAGCTGGAGTGGTTGACTGACTTAGGGAAGTGCTCAGTACCTGCAAGGCCCTTCACTGTGCCTGACACCTTCTTGCAGTCATGTAAACTAATGCAGAAGAGTTGGGGCAGTGAGGAACAAGGACCAACAACAGTGACTCTGTGAAGGATGTGTTTCCTCTCTACCTCCCATGGTGTCCAGTACATGTGCATTCAGCTGTGATTGTCCTTGTGAAGATCCTCCAAATCTTCCTCAACTATTAATTATTGCTAACAAGGCTCAGAGGAACCGTTTCAGTCATGGAGTTTGGCCACCACTACAGTCAAAAACACTGACGCTGGGGTTTTTGATGTTTAGGCTCCAGAATGTGTCTAGTCCACCCCCAGCCCCACACTTCTTAATACCCTGTAACAGGCAAAAGGGCTATAGCAAGAAAAAAAATTAAAGCAACCTTCATTTAGCTTCCCTCAGCGGTTCCTAATGGTTCCGGCTGGCCTTGTTTGATGTACACAGTGCTGTATTAATTACATTATTTTATTAACCACCGGTGGCAAAAATGGGCTGCCGTGAATACATATAGATGTTATCTTACTGAATACTTCAACTGGTTGTGCTAACATCATCTCTGCTACTAATTAAAATGGAAGGAATGATGATGGGAAGTCGTTACAAAAAGCCTCCAGAAAAAGCATGAGCCCACCAGTTAAAGGAGACTCTAGAAACAGAACCCAGCTGTCCTGAATCCCTCAGCCTGTTGTGACTAAGGACTGGTAAGTCCACCAAGGCATACGTTACGAGGTCAGTAGTACAAAACTGTTTCCTCACTTGTTCTTTCCCCAAGGCTTGGCTCTAGTCAGCATCAAAACCTGCTGAAGGCAGAATGTGAAACCTAGCCCACCAGGAGCCATGGAAAGAAGTGCTGCTCAACTGGTTCCTGCTTCTCTATTGCACCCAGCCTGCCCCATGCCTCTCTCCAAAACATCTTTAAATAAACTCTCCAGATATCTTCTGCCACACAGTAGTGAACTGAAATAAAGTGCTGCTGAAAGGAGCTGGATAGATGCCTTGTCATATTTTGTTACAATCACCTAAAGCAACCTCATCATCTGTGTCATCTGTCTCTCCAGCTTACTCATGGAGCCACAAACATCATGGTGACTGTGCAAAAAAGGAAGAGAAATGCAAGTTCATGTGAGTTGGAGTAAATAATTCAGAGGCACTGGCTAGTTGCTCTGATACACAATGCTACCCAGGGCTGCCAGGGCGTACTGGTCCAGCATGCACAGAAATCATGCTCTCCCAAGTAAAAGCAAGCTACAGAGAAAACTGAGCGAATCCTCCAGCCTGTTAACTTTCCAAGTCATTGGGCAGGTGGAAACTCAGCAGTGTGACTGTGCAGAGGGCTGGAGCGAGGCTGCAGGGTGCAGGAGCCCTGTAAGTTCAAGCAGGCTGGTGGGCTCTGCAGCTGGTGCTGTTCTACGTGCACACAGGCACCTGCAGTTGCACTATATATGGCATTGTGCAGCTGATTGAATACAGTCAGTGCTTGAGTTTGAAAGCCATTTCTGAGCAACAGCTCAAGAAACAATGGGGTGAGGGGGAGAAGAAGACCACTTCAATAGCAGTACATCATGCACAGCTCTTCCACAGAGCAGAGCCAGGAGTCAAAAGGAACTTCACATGACTAGTTTTAATGTTGTGGTAGACTTGGATTTCCTACACAGCGGCCAGGTCACAAGGAACCTTCCTGTATTGTGCTCTGCCTGGAAGGAGTTTTGTTCTAGCTATACAGCTCTGATAACGTTGGAAAGATGCAGTCTTGGAGGCAAATGCAAACTTGTGTCCCACTGCTCCAGCTCAATACTCGGCATCAGGCACAGCTGTGGTTTATGTGTGGCTCCAATATGTCAGATACTCGAACCTCTGGTCTTCTGGTTTCTTGCTATATTAGTATTTTAGAAGTTCTCCTGAACAGTGAACATCTCCAGGAGGTGTTTCCCACTTTGATATTTCCGTCTAAAATTACAGTGCAGCAGTGTGTGGACGAGGCATGTTAAGTAATTCCCATAAAATGTGCCAGGGGATCGTCATGGTGTTTGTAGGACAGGGTCCTGCTTGGTTTGCCTTTCCTGCCCCTCTGTGCCTTCATACCTGTCCACACATGGGAGAGGTCTCAGATGTGGTCTGGAGGTGTTGGGGACAGCTACAGCTCCCCCTCCCTGGCTGATCAGCTCTGAGTTCAGCCCAGCAGAACACTTGGTAGGTCTGGGTGAACATGTCTCTTTGGAGTCCAGCTATCCCAGTGGCCAAACCCTGTCAATGGCTCACCTTTTATTTCAGGCATGAATAACTCCAGCTACACAGCTGCATATGCCTTGAAGAACTAAACATATCTTTGCACAAAGCTGAGGGGGAGGGGGTGTAAGAATTGCTGCAGTTTCTGAGTTGGAGTGGGATTTATTTATCATGAAGAACTGAATTAATTTGACTATTTGTGCAACAAGATCTGAGGTCTAAGGGACCAGCAAGGTATTTAGACATCTGAGTCATACCCTTCCTACACAGCTGGCGCTTTCTGGCACAGACCTAGTCCCTTAAATGCTTGTTTAGTGGCTTGGTGCTGTTGTCATGCAATAACTTGCCCCAGCAGCTGGCAAGGTCCATGTGTAACCACATGTACTCCTCTGACCTGACTGCAATGAAGGTCCTTCAGATCCAAATGCCATTTCTCTTTCGGTAGTTACCACTCTGTCACTTTCAGTAGTTACTGCTCTGTCACTGAGCACTTCCCTCAACAAGTGCATCAGCAAGGCACCCTGAGAACCCAAAGAACTCTGACCAGGACCCAAGGGCCATTGCCAGCCAGGAGGAGACAAGGTGCATCTTGCCGCCTTTCCCAACGCCCTGTGCTTGGCTTGGAAATAAGACCTGGGCCTTTTACTGACAGCATTCAGCAAGCAGAGCTGGTGCGCCTGCACAGCACAGCCCCGTGCAGGACCAGCCCAGCACTCGCAGGCCAGGCACCTCCGCACACAAGCTGATTTGCTTTTTCCTTCCATGGCACTAATTAGACCACATGCAGCTCCTCTTTCTGGGAAGAGCTCTTCCAGAGTCAGCTCAAGTATCTCTCAACTGCACAGCATTTGCCAGTTTGGAAATATCCACACTACTTAGAAAGTTAAGTAATTCCGTATAGCATTATTGCAGCCTCCCAGTCCTTGCTGGAAATAACCTTCTGGTGTCATCTGCCTGTGGCCTTGTCCCTTCATGCATTTGGCAAGATAAAACATCATTTTGAGGCTCAGGGTGACAATGGAGAAGATATCAGTTGTTCTCAATTTTACACACAGTACTTCAGCAAATGTCCATGTTTGCTGAATTCAAAAGATGAAGAGAGGGGCATGAGGATAGAATAGTGTCAAAATTAATGAAAGTGCTTGTAAAATAACCTCCTGCATGCATAACTCACTTCTAGTGCCTGATTTTCAGTCTAGTCACAGAGAGATTATGTTGATTTGCACTTCTGCAACCGCTGAAATTCCTTTACAGTCAGTTAGAGCCAGGAATTTTTTGTGTTATATATAGTATTTCTTCAGGTTCATGTGAAGAGAGTGATAATATATCATTGCTCCCAGTGGGGACATAGCTGCCTTCTAGCTTATGTCTCCTGACTTGTGTTAGAGCTGGGCTTGAATGGTAGCAATCAATAGTGGGAAATGCAGCAGCTGAAACTGCCAAGTGCAGCTCTGATGTTCCTTATGCAAACGTTAACACCCACCAGAGAGCACGCCTGTTCAAATGAGCAAAGAAACAAGACTGACTGCTCCATTTGCAAAATTATTCCCAATATTTCCTGTTATTTTTTCGTGATTTGCCTATCTTATGAAAAACAAACAACCTGCACAGTGTAGTACCAGCCAAAATTAAGAAGAGCACTTCTCTTTTTGGGACAAACAGGTTGCGCACATGCTCAAGGGCAGGTGGTCTATCCTGAGCTATCTCCAAGACACAGCTAGTGGGGTTCTACCTCCCTCAGCTGCTTAGTGCCTACTGATTCCAACATGATGCAAACCAAAGCGGGCACACATGTCCCTGACTCAGCTCTTGGGCAGAACAAGTGTGTGGGTATTACATCCTTCGGTGTAGCTCCTGGGCACACATATTCCTCCATCCAGCACTGCTACCCAGCCTGAAGCTGGACCTGACTGCCCAAGTAGCTGAGCACCCGCTGCTCATATCAGAGTAGCAGGAGCTGTATGTCCTCAAGATTGCCAGTGTAATTTGCCCATGCTAAAAGCCAATTCATTTGCTCTGAACGCACAGCTGATACATGGAGGCAGACCACAGTTATGGCAGGCAGGCCCTGAGGGTCTGCGATCACCTTCTTACTCCATCTGCAAGCTGGAGTAATTGCAGTGATGACTGAGCTTCAGAGCAGTAGTGACCTCCTTCCCCCTCTGTAATACACAGAGAAGTGGAATAGGAGGAGAAAAAAGTATCCCTTAGTTGTCTTCTTTCTTCATGGTAACCCTGACCTTGGTGGCACACCTGGCCGTTGCTGTGTCTGGGAAAGTTTACGCTCACCAGCTGGCCCCAGCACAACTGACTGCTCAGCAAGGCTGGGTGCAGCGGCAGCCCAGGTGAGGGGCATGTGCGTTAGCAGCCTTTTGGCAGAGCAAGGTTATAAAGAAGGGAAGGGGGCCACCAGGAAGGTCATGCTGATGAGTCTCTGTGCTGTGTACACTCACCTTTCCATTTCTTCTTATCATCTAGAGATAGCAGCAAAGCTGCAAGGAAACTTGTGAGCAAAGCAAGATGAAAGGCCAGCATTTGCTTGTGTGTGCCAGGAGCTGAGGTGCCTAGAGAGCCTGAGGCAATGTCGAGATATTTGAAGCAGCAAGTGTCCTGCTGCCTGTTCTTTCCCTAGGAAAGGCTCAAGGTAAGAAAACAAGGAGAAGTTGTTAATGTGACTGCCTTTTAGATGCGTTACCTGGAGGAGTTTGGTTTGGGAATAGCTGAGCAGGAGAGATTTGCTTGATCTTCAAGGCAAGATGCCTTGGAAGTGCTGCTGGGCTCAAGCTGTCTGAAGGTGCTGGTTCCTTGTGTGGTAACGCTGCCTCAGCCAGCAGCGCCTGCACGCATTCATCTGCAGGGAAGTATGTGGTCGGACTGTAAAGGAAGGACATGTCCTGGCATGCAGTCAGATTTGTTTACTACTATCGCTAGTAAGCTGGACACCAGCAGGTATTTATCAGTGGTTGTGAACCCATGTGAGGTGTCATGGAGGAAGGCAAAATGTTCCTTGGCTTATGTGACAAATTGCTGGGAAAGGTGTGTTCTTTTACCCTGTAAGTTGAGGGAGCATAAGTCTGCTGAGCCTTGCTGTCTGCGTGCTTTGTATCTGTCCTACGGTGTGCTTGCTGAACACAGCTTGGGGAATTTTTAATCATCCTTATGGGTATTTCTATTGCCTACCTGTTTCCATTACAGGCAGTAGAGAGGGAGTTTCTCTTTTCTGTGTTCCAACCTGTGGATAAATCTGAAAATCTGATGGGAAGGGTGTTTCTTTATCTGCTCTTCTTTTACCTGATGTGTATAAATGAACAGTCTCACTCTGAATGTGCTCCCTTCTCAGCGTCTGACTCAGCCAGCTGTTGTTCTTGTTTCCCACACGTGATGTTTAGTGAATGAGGGCTGTGGATTTCCATAAGGAGATGGGCGAAATCAATAGCAGTGCTCCAGATCTTGTGGATTTTCATAACTGCTGAAGGATTTGGTTATCCTGGGTAACCAGTCATTATCTCTGGTGTGAGATAAGATTGTTTCATGCAGCCATTTATATTCTTAAACTGATAGTGCCCTTTTGAGATTTTTTGCAATGCAGAAAGATAGTATTGCATGACCTTGCTTTTGTCAGTGAGTATGAACCAACGGCAGCCAGCAACGTCAACTTCTTCCTTCCCAGTCCTCCATCTTTGCCCTTGTAATTGGAGATAAACTGGACTCACAAAGTTATGCAGTATCAGAAATGTAATGTAGACATCTCTTTTGTGAATCATGTTTCTAATGTGCCCTTCAAGCAGAATTCAGATGCCTACAGTCTATTTTCTGTGAGGTGCTTGGAGAAAATCTGAGCTGCAACTTTTTATAATACCTGTTTGAGGGGCACCTGGAGGTGTCTGATGTTCTCAAGAAAACAGCATAATACTTCACTGAAAAGCAGCTTTGCTCAAGGACAGCTTTATCCCCTTCCTAAAAGGAGATCAAACTCTTCATGGGAGGGCAGGCAGGGGCCCCTGGGGACTTTGATAAGGTGATGAAAGCCTCTAAGTGATTCATTTTATAAGCAGAACAGGAGTTCAGGCTGTGCAGGTCTGAAGAAGATATTTTAAAATACCCTCTCACGCTGTCTGAGAACAATGGAGGACTTCGTGAAAGATCAGATGCATTTTCTGTCTTTGTACCCTATTCAGGCCATCTTGTTGCTGAACAAAACCCTGCTTGCTGTGAGATGCAGCAGCTAGCCAAGATTCAGATTCCCAAAGCTGGACCTTCTTTTCAGAGCATCGCTGAGCTCCTACATTCTGTTCTAGAATGCCAAACTTGTAGAAAGGTGGGGAGGAATTCTCTGCTGAGGAGACACAAGAGTGGGGATGAACAATTATGTGCAGGTGATAGGCAAGAGATTTTGACAATTCTTTTGTTGAGATATTTAAGTCCTCCAAGTACAAGATAATCCTTACTTGCAGATATTGTCCCTGTCCTTGGCATCTCCCTCTTGGGAGGCCTCATGGCCACCTTCAAGCATAGATGTTCTTTGGCGAGGCTAAGGGAGCAAAAATCTTGGAGGAGGGTTAAGGGAGATATCCAGACCAAAATGAGCTATTTGGACAGTGCCATTGCTTTGAGACTGATGAAGCTGCACCTACTTGCTTCTAACAGATGGGTTGCAATCTTGAGCCTCTTTTAAAAGAACAAAGGTGTAGACTCTGGAGCCTTTAGATGCACAATGAGATGCTCAGATAAGTGATTGCTCTGAAACCTCAGTTGTGCTGGATCTGGGGACTCTCAGAATCACAGCACTTAAGCAAACTTTTGCATTTGGCTGAACTGATGAGTATATTGCTTAGCCTTCCGTCTGCACAAGTCTCTTGGGTGTTTGAATCCTTTAAGTGGTGGAAATGAGATGTAATGCTCTGGAATGCCCTGGATGGGTGGTCAGTGAAATCCTGTGTTGTGAGGCCCAGTAATGCTGGGTTATCCAGATTAGACACTGCGTCTGATTATCTTGCTGATAATCCTACCCTCAGTAATTTAATCAGGACAGGGATTGCAAGGCCAGGATCAGGCAGAAATAATGGGCCATTGCCCCCTTGTGCATCTGTAGTACTTGGAACTCTGTTGTTTGTGGTAGTGTCTGTAACGCATTTAAAGAAACACACGTGTGGTAGTGCTGCGTTGCCACTGGCATTGCAGCTGGAGTCTCCTGTTATTTCTCCCTGTTTGTAGGTGAGAAGCCAGTTACTGAGTGGATTTGGAGGACATAGATTCCTGCATTTACTTTCTTTGAAAGTGTGCGTGTTCCTTTGTAGTGTGTGTGAAGGAACGGATATGTGATGCCGATGTAAACAAACTGGGATGGCAAAGATAGTCCAGTAAGAGGAACAGATGTTGTTAGCCTGCCTGTCAGAGGCAGGACTCCTTGCCTATTGCTATGGGAGAGCTGGGTGAAGTGATCCATCTCTGGCAGAGGCTCCCCCAGTGTGGGCTGGGAATGAAGCTGCTTGGATATGTGTTTGTAGGGGTGCCTAAAGGGAGGATGTATTCATATTATCTAATTTGGTCCAAAAGGCAGCAGATGACAGGAAACTAAGTGGGAGTGTCGATCTGCTTGAGGGTAGGAAGGCTCTGCAGCGGGATCTGGACAGGCTGGAGCAATGGGCTGAGGTCAGTTGTATGAGATTTAACAAGGCCCAGTGCTGGGTTGTGGTGGTTTAGTCCCTGCCAGGGCCTGAGCACCATGTGCTGCTGGCCCATCACTGCATGTGGGGAAGGGGAAAAAAAAAAAAAGAGCACAAAGCCTGGGGGGGAGATAAGGAGAATTTAATATGATAGCACAAAAGAAACAATCAGAACAACAATAACAACAGGGAGCAAAACAAGGTTCAAAACAAGCGATACCGAGCTCACAGACAGGCAGAGCAGATGCGATGGACCTGAGCTCACCCTTCACCCAGTGCCCCGGAACCGGCCTGTATCAGAAATTGTGTGACCAGCAGGAGNAGTGTGGAGAAGAGGAGACTGAGAGGAGACCTTATTGCTCTCTACAACTACCGGAAAGGAGGGCATAGCGAGGCTGGGTTGGTCTCTTCTCCCAAATTACTCATGACAGGAGGAGAGGAAATGGCCTCCAGTTGCATGAGGGGAGGGTTAGATTAGGTATTAGGAAGAAATTCTTTACTGAGAGAGTGGTTGGGCACTGGAACAGGCTGCCCAGGGAGGGGGTGGAGTCACCATCCCTGGAGATGTTTAAAAAATGAGTGGATGTAGCACTTGAGGCTATGGTCTAGTGGTTAGGGAGATGTTGAGATGAAGGTTGGACTTGATGCTCCTGGAGGTCCTTTCCAACCGTTATGACTCTATGATTTAGACTGCCTGGTACCTGGTGCACCAGGTCCTACATAAAAACTGGTACCCAGTGTATCCAGATTCCCCAAACCTGAAATTAAGACCTTGTTTTGAGGTTTTGAGACCTTCCTAACCATGTGCACATGAGAATAATGCTAAATGGAATATAAAAAGGCAACTTTCTCCATGTACTCCCTGAACCTGACCCTAGTACCTAAGCAGAGCCTTAATCAAGGATGATTGGTAGAGCCTTAGGATTTGGGAAACATGCTGCAAGATACAGGCTAGAGGATAAGAGGTGCCCTTGGAGCAGCTCCATGTGTAGCTGGGTGTCATAATTTGTTAGGCTTTTACCACAGTGTGCACACACAATCTATTAAAAAGGCATTTGATAAATGCTAGTACACTTAGAGATATAAAATATCCTGTGCATATAAAATACAAAGTACCCTGTGCAGACCTGCAACTTTGTAAGGACTGTTAAAAATAAGCCTGAAGTGTAAATACGAACTTTTGGGACATGCTCATGCTGTGTACAGCGCAGGGGATGGAAGAAAATCCGAGCTCCACGTTCCTTGTTCCAGCCAGGAGAGGGCAGAGGTTCACACACAACCGCGGGTGGCCTCGGGAAGCTTCTGGTCATGATGGCAATGAATGGTCCCTGCCCAGGGGCTGAGAGCTCCCAGCTCAGGTCATGTTCCTCCTCCTAGACCCTGGTGCTGGAGGAAGCATGGGGCAGCTGTGAGACGGAGCAATGCTCAGCTGTGTCTGGGGAAGGAGGCTCATCCTACCACAGAGATGAGAAGGAGCTATGAAAAACGCAAAGCAGAGAATGAGTGCTGCAGGAAGGGGAGGAATAGCAGGTGGCAATGGCAAGCCTGGGTGCTGGGAAGGGAGATGAGAGCTTTCCTCCATGTGGCAAACGTGGCTCATGTCTGTGCAGATGCCAGAATTGCAATACTTCTTTTGTGTAGGAGGGCTGCAGCCAGGGAACGGGGGAGATGGCTTAGCTGGAGCTCACAGGCTGGAGGGCTGTCTTGGGAAGGAGTCTGCACTCACTGGCCCAGGGTGTTTCAGTTCAACATGGCTCTTACCTGGTGCTGTCCCCTTGGAGGTGACACCCTGAGCTCTGCACTGAGGATGTGGTTTTGTTGCTTAGATATTCATGACATGGGGAATATTCAGGATCAAGCAGTAAGTGTTTCCAGCAAACGCTTTCATTTGGAACTCTTTGCCAGTTGGTGCTTTCTTGGTGCTGGCAGTAAAACATCTTCCCACTGGAAAACAACCTCATTGCTTTTCCCACTTGCTGTTGCTACTGGCTTTTTTTTTCTGCTGTCAGTTGGCTGCACATCCCATCACTTGGTGTTTCTGCTGCTCTCAGCCTTGACATTGCATCTTTTTGCTTCCTTGCTGTCTGTCCTTTGGATTGCTAGAGCTGATGCCCCATCATCATGAACTTCTTGCCTTCTCATCCCGCTGCAATGTGAAGCTTGTTGATTCCCAGTCCTGGTTCACTCCAGCCTTGGCTTCGTCTGCTTCTGTTGTGCTTGGAGGGTCTCAAACCCTATTGCCATACTGATTGTGCTAAACTTTTCCAGTTTTGCCACCTTGCTGACTAAATACTCTTATCTAGCTTTCTTGCTGGCATGGGATTCAGTCACAACTGGCTTCCTGCCACCTTGAGTCAGTCCAAACCTTCCTCCTCTGCCTTCATTTCTTTTTCTGACCAAAATCTCTTCTGCTTTATCTGAGTTTAAAAAGAAATGCAAGATGATGCGCTCTCCTTTCCTGTCCTTGTCTCTTGGATGTGAGCGCAGGCACCTTCTCCCATCTCCCAGACTCCCTGTATCTATTCCTATCCATGCTGTTATTCTTCCCTTTCACTCCACCCTCTCTTCTGGCAACCCTTCCTTACAAAACAAACTTGCTATTCAAGCCCCCACATGTTTCTCTAAATACAACCCATCTCTACACCTTGACTTGCAAAGTGCCTTCATCAGTCAACCCTTCTTTTCTCTTACATCCTTAGTCTTATCAGAGGATGTTCCTCCTCTGTACTTCTCTCCCCTCCCTAGGTTTCGCAAAGTCCCCTGGAGGATGCTGTTCCTCTCTTTGGCCTTTTCCAATCTAAATTTGTGCAGGTGTCCCATATCACTCTGTCCTTGGGCTCTTCCTCTCCTCCCTTTACATCTTATTTGACTGATCTCATCCAAGCAGTAAATTGCCTTTGTGGGTGCCTTGTCACCTCTTCTCAGTCTGAGAACAAGAGGAGACAGGTCTATCTTGGAGATTTCTGTGCAGATCCAGTTATCTGCTTCAATCAGTCTGCAACAGATCTCTTCAGTTTCCCCTCATCTTCAGTACATTCCTGCTTACTGCTTTTCCAGTGACAACGGACACTACCATCAGGCCCTCAACCTGCGTGTCATTTGCCTTGGATATGTCACTGGATTCTCAGGTCACAGCTATTTTAATGCATACTACTGTTTAAGGTTCCCTCTTCCACACCACGCAAACCCTCCCTGGCATCTTTTCCATTACTGATGCAGTTTTTCTCCCCTTAATGAGAGTGATCTCAGGCTCCTCCTGTCTATGCTGAATGTTGCTTCCAAGGTGATCCTTTCCCTAACTCAGGAAAATATCTCTTGGAGTTGGTGTTTCTGCAAAGCCAACCACTATTGCAGCAAATACTGTAAAAAATGCTCAAGGAGCTGTTTTCTTCTGCCCACCATTCATTCTCTGCACAGCTGCTCCTCTGACAAGAGAGGAATGTCCTCTTAGCACTGTTTGCTAAAGCTGCTGCTTGGTTCTGGTATTTTAGTTTTGAAAGATAACCACTTTGACTAAGAAACAGAAATACCCTTTTAGCTCATCAGTCAGCTAAAAAAAAAAAAGGGTTCTAGAAATGCAGGGGAGTAAAGACTAATTTTATATGCAGTAGAAAATGAAATCCTGGGAAAGGGCAATAGTGATTCCATTCTGACCCTCCTGAAGCAGATGGAGATCAGCTTTGGGCATGGCTGGGATGGGTAGTGGCAGGACTTTGCTTCTTGACATACCCTCTGTGCTGGCTATCATGGGCAGCTCTGGTCTGCATGGCAGTGCAACACTGGCACAGCTACAAAGCTTTGCTATTGCAGGGCTTCTGGGCCAGAGCAGAATCTTCAAGGGCAGGACTGGAAGATCGGCAGAGAAACGGTCTTTCTGATCCTGTCTAGGTGGTAAATCAAATGCTTTCTGGACCTGGTTCTTGAAAAGACCTGGACAGCCCTCCATGGTAGGAACAAAAAACCTTTTATACTTGACATGTGTTGGTGTCTGTAGCATAAAGGAAGAATCTGCACAGGAGCACGTGGTTCTTCCAACTCAGTGCTACACTTGCGGCAGCCCATTTAAACATCCAACTGCCAGCAGGTTACAAATGCTGCCCATGATCTCAGTCTCGCTTCATCCTTTGCTGAAAGGTCTGCAACAAGAGCAGAGATGGAGAAGTGCTTTAGACCAAAAAGGATTCAAGTAACTTGCTGGCTACACTGAGTGTAATCCCAGATTCTTCCTTGACTCTCTACTGTTCTCTACATTTATATTTAATTGTCACTTGGAAGATGCCACTGCAATGTTTAGAAAATACTGTGGCTTACTATATCTGCTCCACCTACGGCAAGAAGGTTTGTGCACATCAGGTAGAGCTGAGGTCCTTCTAAGCAGTCACGTTTTGCAGGTCTTGGGTTAGAGGTGTGTGATTTGGTTGTGCAGATGAACTCCCCTGCACCTCTTGACCATGCTGTGGCCACAGCTGCCAAGGGGGAAGCAAGCAAGAGCCTCCAAATAGTGTTCATCCTTTCAGGGTTAGGCATGCTGGTTTTCATACTGTTTGGGTTGGTTGCAGCCCAGGCTTCTGGGATGGATTCAATGAGATCCCATCAGTCAAGGAAAGAAGGCTTAAAGAAGTTGCTGTTTATGTATATAAGCAAAGCAAACAAACCAACCAAGACTTTCTAGAAGCAAAACCTCATCAGAGAAGAGTAGACACAGGCACTATCTTGGCAGGCTTATTAAATAAGCCATTGAAAACTGCCTCTGCCTTATGTCCAGCAGACTTGGGGACAAGTGACAGGTCAAGCCCATTTCTAGTTACTCTGCTGACTGGAAAGCAGTGTTCCCTGGGCTTTATATTAGAGCCACCAGCATATTCTGGGCCTGACTGGTGCTTTCTGTCGGGGCCAGACGCCCCTGCCTCCAAGGGAAGTGTTGTTTTTGCAGCCCAGTCTAGGTTGTCACAAGGGTTAGTATTCTCACCACATAGTTTATATCCCACTTAGAAGACAGTGGAGCAGAAAGCAGCAACATCTTTTTTGCACTACAGAGCTGGTGTGGGTTAAAATGGCTTGAGGCATCAGGCTTCACCCTGGCAAGGTAGAACTTATTCACTTCAGGGATCAAGTTTCTCCACCTTGAAGAGCTGTTTCCTTTGCTTGCAGCCTTTCATGTCAAAGATGAAGGTGCTTTACAGATGCACTCTATTCCTGTGGACTTGATTTTTGAGGGGCAACTGAGCCGGGTTTTTTATCAATTTCTCCCAGCAAAATGCATGCATTTGTACATCAGATTAAGCATATGAATATTCTTTTTGCCTTTACCGTGGCTGTTCAAGTGCTTAAGGTGTGTCACTGCCTGATGTAACCATCTAGTGTGGAGGTAAATAACTTCACACCTAAGGGTTCATCTTCCCGTCTTTGCAACTGAGAGTGAGCTAGTTTAGTTATGATTGACCTCTGCTTTTGCTATTCTCTCTTCTTCACACCTCTTCCCCCTTTTTCCCTATTCAATTTATCACTTTTTAACTTGAATTTCACTTCTGTTACCAATATTTTTTATGATATCTGCCAAAAGGAACTCCAGCTGAACTGGTCCAGTCAAATGGCTGTAAGTGGTGCACTTATCTGCCCCTTGTATTTGGACAAACTCTGACTTTCAGCTTGAATTATCACAGAAAGTTCCAATTCCCTGAGGCGTGGGAAAGCTGCACTACGAATACACTGATGTTAATGGTCTTGGCTTTGCAGATTTTATTACATTTGTTATTTTCTAACATTCTAGAATACATAACGTTGAAATGAACAGGGTAAACATAGGCAAGTGGAAAAAAAAAAAGTTGGAGCTGGATAGAAGATGACTCTTTGTGCCCAAGGCTCTGCTTGTCCCTTACCTCAAGAACACAGGAGCAGTCTAGCACATGCTTAGGATTTTGATGGGTGTCAGTTGACACTGAATAGCCTTCTTAGCGGGCATCTCATGGGACTGTGGAGTATGAGGACAGAGTTCAAAGCTCTAGAAATGGCTCTTACAGGGTAGGAATAAGGCAAAGGAATTGCCTCCTGGGATTTGGACCTCAGCAGAGGTCAGTCTGCTATGATTTCTTGAAATAGTAGATAAGAATATGAATGTTAATCAGCCCTGATGGCTGTAGAGTATTGATGAGCTAATAGTTTTTTATTCCAGGAAATAGATGTAGGCGTATAGGATTTTAAGATAAATAGTCCATTCTTTGCAAGCATTGGAGCACCTGGCTCTTAGGAGGGCTGAGCTGCCAGCAGGAAGCGCCTTCCTGCCTCTGCCCTGTAATATATATTTTTTTCCACGTGTAAATCATTCAGAATGCATGTAATTACCTTTTAAATGAAGTCTAAAAGTGGATAGTGCTTAAGCAGCTCCATTCAGCAGCTTATTTTCATATTCTCTTTTTACATGAAAGTCTTGGGCTTTTATAATGGTGTAACATCCTGACTTCAGACACCTTCTTCCCTGTTGACACCTGCTGCTGGCACAGGAGGTGACAAGTTATTTACTAAACGGAGTAACTAGAAGTCTGCGATGGGGTTCAGAGGGTGTGAGAGCTAGCCCTGAAAGCACAAAGCATTTTGCTGCAAGGACTGAGAACAACCTCGAGCTTCCCTGGACTTTGAGGAGCTCAGGGTGCTCAATGTCTCACAGAAAACTAAAACTGCGTGTTGAAATGTTTGGGTTAGATCTAACTACAATTAAAGTCAAGACCAAGACTCTTGTTAATGTAAATTAGTGCATATGGATGTTTATGAAGAATAGCAACAGAAGAAAGCAGGTGGTACCCTAAAAGCCCCATGCTGGTGCTCAGAAGGACTTTCCTCTGTGTCAATACAAGGATGGTAACCTCCATCCATTTTTTTATTCCATAGTAATTTTTGTCTTAGTTGCAAGTAATTGCAAAACTGTTCCCTTATTTTGGTACTTTTGTGACTTTGTTAGTGCTTTTTCCTTTACTAATATAATGCTGGCTGATGGATCTGAACAACACTTGATCAGTACTTTTATGTAATTAAACTGGCTGTGCTTGCTCAAAGGTTGTGGCTTGCTTTGGTCTATATTCTACACACTCCTTACTGCACATATGCTATGCTTCTAGAAACTACTTGGATGATGGTAAGGATGTGACATCAGCTGATGATGTAGTAGTTAGTGTTTTTCTTGTTCATGAGCAGAAGCTACGTACCTCATCCTCAGGGTGATGGATTACATCTTATAGTTCTTTGGATTTTACCCTACCTACATTATTTAAAATGTTTAGTCTCTGTTTACTCCTCTTTTCCCCCACTCTGTTATTTTTCAGTAGTTAGAGGTGCTTCCTGCTGCTGCTGTGTCATGACCTACTTTTTTGGAACCTGCTGCTTTGGCTTGTGCTTATGCACAGCTTATGGCATGTGGACATCTCTGGTGTGGTACAGAGCTGTTTTGTTTTCTGTCCTAAAAGGAATCTGTTCTGGCTAATGATGGCAGTTAGCTAGTGATGCCCATTGGTTTTTGGGAATAGATGGTTCAGAGTCTTAAAAAGGACTTCCAGGAGTGCTTGGCTGGGTCCTGCTCTCCATTGCAGCTGGTTTCAAGGGGTGCACTGGTTTCAAGGTTAGACCCACACTGAACATCAGGGTTAGTAGTTATTCCTCCCCCTTGGTCAGAACTCAGTGCAGCTCATTTTTGATTGAGCTGTTCATTGTCTTCAAGCTCTGGGCAGGACAAGTGCCTTTCTCTCACCTGCAGTAAGAGCAGCTCTGTCTCAAGTCTGATCTGGGTGCTGAAGTTGACTTCTGGGCAGTCTGGGAACAGGCTGAGACATTGGCACTGAGATTCACACACACCTGAAATCAAAGTGAAGAACTGAAACTGGCTTGTGGATAGTTTCGTGCAGAGCTTGGTACAGAAACTAGGTCCCCTGGCCCTTGAGATCATGCTTCTGTGCCTGGGTTTATTGCCATTTTGGATGATCATCACAAGAAACTGGCACTGAGCAGATGAGATCCCACCACTGGTGATCTGCTCCTTCCTGGCACATCCAGCCTCATGCAGAGGTGCCCCATGCAGACATGGCAGCACGTGTGTGGCTACGTGCACAACCTTGCAGGCTGGGTGGTGGTTCTGCCCTCGTGAATGGAGGTTCTCTCTAGAGAAGGAGGCACTGTGCCAGAGTAGCAGATGGGGAGGAGCAGCAGCAGCTGGGAGACCATGTATGATTACCACGTGTCTGCAGCAATGCCAAAATGGCCACTTGGCTTAATCATGTGTGTGCTTAGGTTTTCTCCTAAGTCAGATGCTTCCAGAGGCAGTGTGTGGAAAGGGCACATGCGGATTTGATTGCAGCGGGCAGTGGGCTCTGCTCAGCATCCACCACCAATGGAGGAAACAGGAGGTTCCTCAGGGGCTGGAGGCCTGGGTGATATTTCCATCTGTCTGGAGCACCATGTGAGAGCAACAAAACTGAGCCTTTGCTGTGCCCTCTCATCTGTACAGGCTGAGCTCTTCTCTGCCAAGTAGAAGCCTTACCTCCATACACAATGTCCTATTACCTCTGGGGAGAGGGGGTTGCTCTAGGGACTGCTGTTGACATAGTGAGTTGGTCTGGTGGGGTAGACAGGTCTCCAGTAGTACGTGCTGAGCAAAACCCTTCCTGATCAAACAGTGCAGGTGGCCCTGAAGAAGCTCTGTGTTGTCAGACAGAAGCCACTCAGGACTAACATAAAGAATGAATGTCTCATGAATAATTTCACAAATAGTCATCTCCTTGCCATGACAAAAGCCAAGGACACACTGAAGCATTATGAAGAGGAGAGTCAGCACAGGGTGATTTGTTCTTGGACTGAGCCACCTTATTTGTACTGTGATTCCAGCTTACTCTCAAAGCTTAAACGTGAGGAAAACAACTGACAAGTAAGGGAGGAACCCTTGGCAAGCCTGTGGACTTGGTACATGAGAGTGGTGCTTCAGAAGGTCTTGTTCCACTTTCGCTCAAAAGGTGTGGATGGGAAGAGTCCAGGCTCAGCACATCTGCATCTCCTGAGTGCTGCCATGTTTTGTCGATTGTGGTTTGAAGAACAACTTGATGCATTACTGAGATGCCATTAATGTGTGTATCTTCATTTGATGCTTGTTACTTGCAAAGCCAGAGTAGGCACGGACCCAACTTCTTTGAAGGACTAGAGGAGAAACAGTGATCTAACTCAAGCTGGTCCAGCTTGCTTGATACTTCAATGCAGGATGCACAGCTGAAATCTAGAATAGACCATAGGCAATGTTATATTTATTTCTACTGACAAGTAGTTTGAAAGGTGTTGTGCTGGTTCAGCCATCATCATTTTATGCTGCCATCAGTTGCCTGATCACACAGGCCAATGCTGAACTCAGCAACATCCCCTTGGAAGTCTTCTTTCAGACAGTCCTGCCATAAGTTCCTGTGGGCCCAGCTCCTCTACTGCCTACTGTGGTGCCAGCATTGCCCACTGGACACAACGGACAGAGATGGCTCCCTCAGTGGCCCTTCACATGGAAGGACATCACCAAGAGAGTTCAGCAAGATGCAGCCAGCCCCAACAGAAGACACACTCAACAGGAAGCCATTCCAACAGATTGGCTCCTGGTTAATATAGCCCTGGCCTCACCCATCACCCCAGCTACAACCACCTGGGTGAGGGTGGAACCACGAAGACACAGGTGGGCCAGGTTCTGCCTCTGGAACACAAAGCCCAATAGGAAAACCAAAACATTCTGCTAGATTGTGACTCATTCACAGGCCAACTCCAACTTGGGGCCCACAGCTCAGACCCCAGCACTTCACACAGAATCACAGAATTGTTATGGTTGGAAAGGACCTCCAGGGTCATCAAGTCCAACCTTTGTCCTAGCATCTCTCTAATCACTACACCATATCCTCAAGTGCCACATCTATTC
>VZZY01005640.1:146428-176739 GCA_013400335.1 Eurystomus gularis
GGGCTGCCGGCGCCGCTGCCTGGGCAAAGGCGGCTGCTGGTCTGGGGTTCGGGGGGGTTGGGGTTTGCGTTGGCTTGGTTTGGGTTTAATTTATTTATTTTCCTTCAGGGTGAGACAGATGTTAGTTGGTGATTTGTTTTCTTAATGCTCAGGATTTGCATAATAAATACGAGGTCTGTCCCATGATTTTTAGTCAGTCGGCGATGGGGAGATTTTTAAGAGATGAAAAGCATTTCATAATTAGAATGGCTTTTTTTTTTAAAAAAAAAAATCTCATTTTTTTTCCTGAAAGGAGAAGGAACAGGCTATAGAGCTCTGCCCTCATTACGTTGCGTGTTTAACACATCCGAACGTCTTGATACATTGGGAGAAATGCAACGAGTACTGTGCTATTGAACTATCCACCCTAGAAAGAGGAAATAATTAAATATTGGCTGCTGAGCTTGTGTGTTTGTATACAAAGAGACGTCTATCTAATCCAAATGTATACCTTCGTGTTGGGCATATGTACTTTGTTTCCATACATAGCTGTGTAGTTCGGCACGTTTATTTACCTACCTACCTCCCTCTACAATTGCATCAGACATCATACATTCAACTGGTACGTGAACTCAAAAATCTGCAAATGTAAATTGCCAATGAAATACTGATGGTAAATCGGTCCATGCAGTGGAAAGGCTCGTTGCCATTCCCACCTCAGCCCAGCTGCCAGCTCTCCTGTACCACACAAATCTGGTAGCTGCTTAACTGATAGAGATCAAGGCAGTGGGAGAATATGGACTATATTAATTCAAGGAAAATGATGGTAGACTTGCATAACACAATACTACATACCTTCCAGGGAGCTGAGCGAGCTATATTTAAACCTCAGGTTTATTTTTGTAACTATCTTGTCAATCAGGGCTATAGTTCTCCTGTGTGGGAATATCTGATTATATGCTGATTAAGGCAGGAAGCTATTTCAATCATATGGAGGCAGTATGTCCTATAAAGTACAGTTTCTTGTGGGCAGTGATCAATAGAATTACCAGGGCTTGAGGACAGGTAAGTACTTTTTTTTTTCTAGGAAAAAAAGTACAGCTGCAAAGACTTAGATTAAAAGCTCACGGCAGTCATGTTAGCCTTGATATTTATTTGGGGGGGGGGGGGGCTACCCATGCTGTTTTAACAGTTAACCTGAAATGTGACACCTTCTAACTTTTTGGATGTCCTACTCGTACATGTCTTGATGCAAAACAAATAGACTGTGACTTTAGTATAACATGTTACATGCCTTGTCATGCACTACACCAGCAGGCGAAAGGCTCTCTGTGGAACTTCTGATGGACCTCATGTAGCTGAAGGAGTTGTGCAGGGGCAGAAAGGCAACATCTGCAATAAAATAAAAAAGGGTTCAGCTACCTGGTGGCAAAAGTGGCACCTGAGAGAGGGTCATCTGATTCCTAGGTTGTGCAAATAGGTAGCGACTGTTACAATGCAGTTGCTGCCTGAGTTGGCAACCAGCAGCTGAACAAGGCGGCCTTTTGGGCCACTGGTACTCGTGTTTATTAGTTGCAAGATGGGCTCCACAGCAACCCATGTTCCCAGGCTTTGGTGGAAGGGTTATCGGGGGGTGAGACAACCCCAAGAGTCCCTACTCTGTTAGCTTTCGCAAAAAATTCTCTGCAGTTTGCTCTTGTTAGAGATTTTCCTTGATGGCGTAGGAATAGGGAGCAAATACTCTCTGGGTTTCCTCTGTGCAGGAAAAAAGGGCTGTGTAGAGCAAATCCAGCAGAAATCAAGGCGCCAGAATGGGACATGACAAAGTATAGGTGAACTTAAGGGAAAACCACAAGCAACTTCGGCATCCTGATGGGGAAATGAGGAGGCAGAAGTTGTCTCCTCACAGCAGGGATCCAGTTGTGTTGGCACTGAATTAATTCTTGGAATTCACTTTGCATTGGAGTAGCATGGGAAGGTCTGTGGTGCACAGATCTAACAGACCTGTTTTGTGTACATGTATAACGAGGCACAATGCAGGACATGTCCCCCGAGGGAAGGCACGAGCCAGCCTGCACCTTTCACATCTTCAGCCTGTCACTAGTCCTAGATGGACTTGCAGCTGCATTGCCTTACGAGGGACTTGTTTACATTTTATTTTTATTACTAACCAAACCTCTGCATTGCAAGTCCTGTGTTACAAGATTGCTGCTTGTATACTGTGTTTCTCTGAAGTCATCCCTTGCTTTTTAAGTGCTTCCTCCTCAGCCCTTCTCCCACCCATCCAGTCTTCCTCGGTGCAAATCTTAGAACATCCTCAAACTCAGCGTTATGCAGATACTGGGGAAGAGTGTGTGCTATATTAAGCAACATAAAGTCTGTTTAAGAAAACCTACCTTCTGGTCGCTGAATTCAGCTGTCTCTGCTGACTGCTGTGGATGTTTCTGCCTATGATTTGCCATCCCAGGACAACTTGGGTTGTCTGAAAGTGGCTGGTGCTGATGCTTTGCAAAGCCTGCAGTGCTCTGAAAAAAAAAGAAAAAAGCTAAAGACCCATCTCCAGCATTGCTCAGAGCAGCTGTACCTGATTGCACTGGTTGGAACTCATTTGTGAGAATGAGGGGAGAAGGACATATCATAGGTTTTGTGCAGTGAGGTGCAGGACTAAGGACTTCATTGTTGTAAGGACTGTTGCAGTAAGAGTGCAAGCAAGAGGGTCCCAGTGTGGGCTGAGGGAAGGTGGTGGAGCCTGTGCCTCCTTCCAACAGTCAAACCTGGCTAGAGAGGAACATCTCTGTCTCCTCCTGACTCCTGAAAGATAAATAATAGTAGCACTCTATGGATCGCAATGTTACCAACGCATCTTGGTGGTCTAAAAGTAACATTTGGCCTCATCTAACTTGGAGCTTCTTTGGCTTGCTCTGTTCTGCACATTCACTGTCTCCAAACCTTTTCCAGCAGTGAGAAGCTTAAAAGTTGTAGCTGTTCCCAAATCTCATTAGGCAATGGGGGAAGGGACAGCATTGTGGGTGAGGACTCGGTTTTGCATCTGCTGCCTGATCCCTGTTTTCTGAATCTCACCACTACAGCAGTTCCTGTAGGCTGCAGCAGTAAGCGATACCGTACCAGGCATCCGAAGAGCTGGGCTTTGCCAAAGCTAACAATAGTTAATGTGGAGGTTAAAGTATACTTGGTCATTTGCCAGATTCTTCAGTCACAGTCAGAAAGATGCTTAGCAGGGGAAGGAATGTCACACAGTGATGTTCAGGCTCAGAGGCTGGGAAAGAAATCAGCCAAGCAAGAGTCAAGCTGCACAGTGTGGAATGCAACCCTGGGCTTCTGGATGGAGCATTGAGGAACTGCAGGCTAGCCTTGCTGCAGGGAGGGCTCCCTTCCTCTGAAGGTGCTATACCCTTTTCTGTAGTCCTGAAGACACAGGGAAATGTGCTTCTGGCACTGAGAGAGAAAAGACATTATTACTACTTTTGTCATGTCTGAAGTAGGGATGTGTCAATATTGCATGGGGGGCAGGGGCATGCTGCCTGCTGTGCCCTTCTGCAAGGGTCCAGCCAGTTCTTGGTGCTCTCTGTTCTCTCTGGACGTCAGTGCTGGCCACTGGTGGCCCTGGTGAGGTTCCACCACCTGGGTATGGGGCAGACTGCTGACAGCACAGGATGCATGCCATTAGCTGGGAAGTACAGCAGGACTTGTACTTGTCAGCTGGTCTGCTGGGATAGTAAAGCTAAAGCACAGTGATCGCTGGAGGTGCTCTTGACAATCCTCTGAGCCATGGTCCTGCCCAGTTGAATAGTAGTGTCAGGCTGAAGAGACATCCTCCATGCAGTGGGTCTTCCCTCTAGAACACCATCCTCATGCTCAGAAGGCTGTGTGGTAGAAGCCAGGGGATCTGGTCTTACAGCTCTCTTCTGCTGGATAGTCTCAAAGCAGCAGGGCTTTGAGGAGATCTCTGCAGAGGACATTGCTGCAGAGGACTTTCCCAGGCATATGCTGCCACAGTAGTGCTATCTGAGTCATGTTCTCTTTCCAGGCACAAAGTCTGGGAGCAGGCTTTTTGCTTTTGCAGAAAAGCCACAATGCTGCTGTTCAGGCCTTTAAATGAGGTCCTGTGAACAGCAGTAAGATTGAGTTTACCTATGGCACAGAGTTGCCCTTCTTGGGACTGGCAAACAGATCTGACTGCTTTGCATCTGTCTTGTGGATGAGTGGATGGGCAGGGTGGTTTGATCTGTCTCACCCCGCCAGAGCTGCTCTGAAGCTGCCTTGTCCCAACCTAACATTGTGGGCCAGCTTTGTCTGCACAGCTGTCTGCATGCTATACCTGTAAAGGACAGAATCTTCACCTTGAAGAACTTGTGATCAGAACCCAACGAGAGCTGTTGAATGTTAGAATTGCAGACGGGCTTTATGGAAAAGGTGAGAGAGGGTGGCAAGCGAGAACATGTAGTTCTGGAGATTGCTGTGTACTGTTCCCACCTTTGTTACTTTCTTCAATGATCAAAGACAAGATCTTGGAATCCCAGCTATAATAGGTATCCTGAAGCTGTTTGGGATGCTCAAGTCAAAACCTACCTCCTCATACATCTCCCCGACACATGTATTTGTTAGAGGTGAGTCTGCAGCACATACTGTTGAACACGTCTTGAAGGAATGCAGACTGCTTTGATAAAGAGTGAGTCACGCAAGTCATCTTGGTTACTTCTTGCAATGGAAACCAAGTAGTGGTACAGTTTCTTTTGTTACAAAAGTGGTCTCTGTTCTGGGGAACGCTTGCATCTCTGTCAAGATGGTCAGAGGCTTCTCTGATCAGCTCATTTTCTGTAGAGGAGTTAGTTGCATGATCTCTGCCTTTCCAGGGCATGTTACTGAGGCCAACAGTTCTCAAACTAGCTGCTTGAAGTTTGACACAGGAAAGCGTATTTGGAGATGTGAATAAATTGCTTGATTTTTATTTATTTTTTTTTAGTATCTCGCCTGTGCTCCAGGCTTTGCATTTCCTTATGGGTACCAGCTTTCTGTATAGCCAGGGAACACTTGGGTTGCCTGATCCTGACACCTTATACTTGAGGCTGGAGTAGGGTGCTGTGAAGATTGCTTTGTTCCTATGCCTCAGACTCCATCTCCATCTGGAAGATGCGGGAGGGGAGCATAAGGCACTAAGCTAGCATCACATGCATACTTCTCTTTAATGTGTTTCAGAAAGTAAGTGAAAAGTCTGTTCCTCTTACACTAGAAATCACATTAAACACAACACAAATGACTGTGTCCTAGGAGGGCTCAAAGATGGTAAGAGCTCAGGTTGCTGTGGGGTCTAGCAAACGAGGAAACCTGGGCTACCTGCTGCCACCTAGAAGAGCAGATAACAGTCTAATACCTTTATTAACCATTGGTTGGTAGCTGCTGAAATACTGTGGGCAGGCATCTGCAGCTTCTGGATGAGAGGATGACTCAAGCCTCTCTGATACTGGGGGAAGTAGACATGGTATCCCAGAGCGCATCTATGCTCTAACAGACCTCATAATGAGGAGGGGAAAGTGGCCATGCTTGTATTCCTTCATACCTACAAGCACACCATGTTACTAAGACAGAGGAGAATGAGGACCTTAGTAATAGGCTTAAATGTTATAAAAATGGGAGGAGGACTTACTCATCTGGCTATTATTAAAATACACAAGAAGCAGACAAATTCCTCCACTTCCACAAGTTACGTGGGAGCTGTGGAAATTGCATTTAGGCTGAATGAAATGCTGGAGTAATTTAAAATTATTATTTTTTTAATGCATTAAGCTGTTCTGATGTACCATTTGTACGTATAGTGGCTGGAAGTGTAATCTGTGGATACTTTGAGTAATGACCTGCATGCAGCTGTTTCATCCTTAGTTCATTTAGGGTCTAGAAATTTTAAAAGAGGAAACTTGATGTTTTTAAGCAGGTTTTTTCAAAAGGCTTAGCTTACTGCAAGATTTGTCTTATCTGCTCTTATCTTTCCCTCTCTATCTACTCAGCTATTCAAATCCTGTCTGAATTGCATTCATTTCTAATATGCCATAAAACTTCATATGCAAAAGCTAGTTATTTAGGGAGAACTGCAGAAACTATTTTAGTCTGTATCTTTCGACCTATAAATGAGATAACATGATTAATATTTACATGCAAAGCTTAGTGTTTATTAGCTTGGTAAAAGGTAATTTGACAATGAAAAATATTCCTGATGGGCATAATAATTAATGCTTTCACTCAAAGTGTAAAGATTTCAATAATGATGTTATACTAAAATGATTGAAGAAAGAGTTTACTATTTTTCTGTTAGTGATACAAGGATGTTTCCTTTTTTATAGCTCCTGTATCCCTGCCTTTTTTGAAGTGTTCTTTATACTCAATAAGAGTACAAATCATCACGCTAATTCATTGAGTTTGTTCTCCTGGGTCCCAGGTTTGGATGAACCTTATGATTTGATACTTATGCAGGATACACATTGAAAGCTATGGCTTTTTTCTTCAGATTGAATTAAAGTATTTATGGTGTCATCATGTTTCAGTAGAGATCTTGTGGCTTGAGATGATGGCCACTCAATAGAGTGCGGGAGCACTACTGCGGCGTGCCTTGAGCCACACGACCCAGGAAGGGCTGTGTATGCATCAGGATGTGGACTTTCAGAAGTAAGGCATTTTACTTGCTATTTTTAATAGCATGGGCAAATCAGGAAATCAGGAAACTATAGAATCGCATTTCTAATTTAAAAAAACTGTTTTTCTTGAGCTGTGCTTCATCTTCGGTTGGAAGCTGGTTTAGACTGGCTCTATCCACCACCAGTCTTCAATAGGTAAGATTAATTTATTGCATGCAGCTACTTGGAGGATTTATGAAGAAAAGCCAGAAGTGCTGAGTGTTGGTATAATGAGAGAAAGTTGCCTTGCTTCTCAGTCATTGAGAATGTATTATTAATGCAAAAACACTTTCCTTGAATTTAATGCTATCTCCAAAAGAGGCTGACAAGCAAGAAGGCTTCTTCAGGAAGATTGAAGCCTATCTGGTCACTAAGTCTCTTATGCCATACTTATTCCAACCTAAAGTGCTATCACAGATTTTTATTTTTCTCTCCAAGTCCAGCCAGCCAAGGGTTATTGCTAGGATGAGCACGCTCAAGTGTTTTGATAGTCCCTACTCAAGCAAATGTTGGATTAGAGACTTTAAGGTTTCTTCCAGCTGATGTCAGTCTCTGACATGGCCCTGCTGAGGAACTTGAACTAAATCTGGTTCTGAATTCTGTATCCTGCCTCTCCCTCCTCCCATTCATATCCTGGTCTGTACCTTCTTGTTCAGTTTTATCATTACCTGGGGCATTGAAGAGCTGGATCCAGATGCTGTAGCTAGAATTTGGCTTTGATTTATTGTGGAGGGTGGGGAGTTACAGGTGGCTGTGCAGTTTGAAAGATCAAACTTGTACAAAATTCAGCAGAAGAACGAACTTCTGCCTGACAGCCCTTGGAGCTTCATCCTTTACTGTTGTGCAGTCCTGAATGTGCATTTCGAGGGAGAACTTTAGTGAGTGTAAAGTCTGACCTTCCGTTAAGGATATCTTGCAGCAATGGCTTTAGGATGGTAAGAAACAAACACAAAACGCCAAAATATGCCATACGTCCAGCATTACTGTTTCATCATAGGTGGTATTATTTGGAGTTTCAGCTTAGTTTTCTGAAACTTTGTCTAGAGAAAGGCGTATGGTATGAATTCATTCTTTACTTGAGAATCCTTGCACCCACTGTGCTTGCTACAATGCAAAACTATCTGTTTCACTGCCCCAAATTCACTCTTATAAATGCTAGTGGCTCCAACATACTGTAAATGAGGGAAACAGCAGTAATGCCAACAAAAAGAGGAAAAATGTAGAATCCAGCACCTTCTAGCACATGGAGGAAAAAAATTACATGTACATAAAGGAAGACCTGGATTTCCTAATTCGATACTAACAAGCCATTGCAGCATAACTGGGTTGACAGTAGAATGAGCTTCCTCACTAAGACCTGCTTTCTATAATATTTCCAGCTTATTTGATCTCTTTGAAGGCTGAATCTGAGCTTTTGAGATATTTTCTAGCCTTAAATTCATATTCCCTTTTAGTATTGACCAGTGCTCCTGCTATTCTGTGATTGTCTGTTAACCAGTGCCATATATTATCAAATAATTGCATTGATGAAGTCAGCTGTTAATTTTTCAATTTTTTTTATTCCTATCAGTGTGTCCTGGTGGAGAAACTATATGCTGCAGATTGTAGCCATTTTGTTGCCATATGAGAAGTGAGGGAGAAATCAGCAGAGAAGCTTAAAAATTACTGCCCTGAGTCTCCTCTTCCAGTCAAGATTTTAAATAAAGTCTGTTGGAGCTACTCTGCATTTGCACTTGTAAACGTAACATTTGGTCAGCAGGCAAAGGCCAGGTCTCTAATGCCTTACCTAACTGAAAACACAGTGGAAATAATACTGTTAATAGGGTGTAAGATATCTTTAAATGCCTTTAGACCTTAATTATTAACTACTTTAGTAGTAGTAAAGGTTTGAAGAAGTAATTTTATATTGGTTTGAGGGGAGGTTAAAATAACAAACAGTTATGGCTTATTTACCGTTTACTTTCTTCCTGCCACTTTGATAGCAAGTTTACTTTATTGGTACGAATTACATAGCTTTGAGGCATTTGTGTTAGCAACCACTGTTAAAATTGCTATCTAATGTCATCAAAAGTCAGAATATCCACCCCATCTTGAAAATGAGTATTAATTACACATTTTACAAGTGTCTCTGTGCTGAGACATCTCTGCCATTACTGCTGAACACAGTACCAGATATCTAGAATTACCTGTTAGTTTTATTTGCATGATTCATTTCTCAGTAACATGTATTTCAGGCTTTCCTACCTAAACTGTTATTTATAGTGCATTTGCCTCCCAAAATATCAACATCCAGGAAGAGCAAGACTTTGGTGTCTGTTTTTTTTTATAAAAAAATAAAAGGTAAGGTTGAATTTTCCACCTCCTTTGATTAGAAGGTTACCAGAAATAGTGAGGACAAGCCTTACATACTGGAGCAATGCAAGCATGCAGCCATGGGCAGTATACAGAGACAAAGAACAGAATGTGTTTAAAATCTTAATTATTTATAGTAAGAAAACATTAGTTTTGATTAAATTGCCCCATCTGTGGCACCACACCAAGGCTGACGACAGCAGAATGGAGGGCAGAATTTAGCCTCATGTTCTGCTGTCTGTGAAATTGAGAACGAGGTATTGAGGCCCATGCTGAGCTTTGTGTGCATGGAGATCTTCTAGTGCAAGCAATGCAAACGGTAGGAATGTTTTGACTGATGGCCTGTTATAGGCCTACTGCTATACATATGGAAACACAGGCAGTTCTTTTTTTATTTAAAGGTTTTTCAGGAACAGTGAGTCCAGAAGTGTCTTGCGGAATCCCAGCACCATTAAAGCTGGCATCGCCGCCACTGAAATGAGTTTATGCTCACATGGAGCATGGGTTTATACTCGCTAGTCTCAAAGGTGAGGCTGGTGTACAGTCATGTTACTGCTCTTGTCTTCCTAAAGACATCTTTAGTGCTCCAAAGCTGTACAGCAATTTGGTTATCCAAACCAAACAGAGCGTGTACTGAATGCACTGTTCCACTTTATCTTGAAAATATCTTTGACGGGCTTGGATAATATTAGGAAGGACCAGGTAGGTGGACATCTCCCACTTCTGTCCCTCCCCTGTACCTTACTATCAGTTCTTTAAGTTTGACTTTAGTTTGAAGCCTGACTGGGGCACCCCGGAGGTGTGTTTTAGTGCTTTGCTCTTCTCCGTGGCTCCTCTGGTGTGTGAGGACTTTGTATTCTGCAGTTGCCCTGCCTGCAAGCTGTCCCTCTTCTTAGTGACAGGGACTTCTGCGCAGCCTTAGGGGTAGTCAGTGATTTAGCAAAGGATAACATATTAGACTTCTGGGCTGTCCTCTGCCTGTCAGGAATGCTGAAGTAAGCATCTGCCTCTTCTCCCACCTGTTCATAAAGGAGCTGTCTCCTGTTTTGCAGAAAACCCCATTTCCTGAAGCTTCTGTGCTGAACTGGATTGAACCCAATATTCTTCTTACCACTTGGGCCAGTCAAGGGCTTCCTGGACTCTGCGCTTTCTGATGGGTCCTGCCTTGGATTAATGAGAGTTTGTCAATACCTGTGGTATTATGAACAACAAAACTGAGTTTAGAGACTCATTCTTCAGCTAAACAATTTTACTGTGTGCTGGTTCAGCAAGGAGGTGTCACAACAGCCAGTTCTTACTGATCTCTGAGGGACTGTGGATTTTGTGGGATGCTTTTAAGGCCTTTCCAGGTGAAGGTACATATGGACCATAAAACTTTATAATTATTTTTTAATTAATTCTTGTATTATTTCTGTAATCAACCTTGTAGCTCTATCTGTTGAAGTATGGAGGTTAAGTTGATGGGAAAAGCAGTTGTTTACAGCTTTCCATTTTAACTTCCTTTGTAAAAGAGAAACAGTGTGTTCGCCAGGAAAGGAGAGCCACATAGTCAGGAAAGCCTATGTATTCTTCACTTCAACAATACTGTATTTCAGCCCTAAGCAACATGTTTTAGTTTGAAATTGTTTTCAAGTTATTTCCTTGGGGGACAATATG
This sequence comes from Eurystomus gularis, assembly GCA_013400335.1. Lineage (NCBI taxonomy): Eukaryota > Metazoa > Chordata > Aves > Coraciiformes > Coraciidae > Eurystomus > Eurystomus gularis. Next base: position 157,102 of record VZZY01005640.1, read on the forward strand.
GAAAAAAAATAATTTTAAACAGAACAAACAGTAATACTTAATTTAAAACTTTAAAATTTATATTTTTTTTCATGGAATTCCTCAGGACAATTCAACAGAACTGGTCATGAAATTGCAGGTGTTACAATTGACTACATCAAGTATTTCTGTGCAGGAGATGTCAGCTGCAAATGTTCTGCCCATATTTTGCTAATGGTTACTGGCTCAAATGCCTTTCAAGGCCATGTGGCATTGTCTAGTTCCATCAAGATGGCTGATCTGGCCTCATCTGGATGGATTATATTGTAGCTTTACCAAAAAAACATCACCCAAACCAGATTGCACTGTCTTGGTTTGTGAACTGGATGATTTTCACCCCGTGTCCCAGAATAGCCCCAGTTGGCACTAATGGCTATGAACTATGTATATTTATAGTGATGCTGCAGGGTACCAGAAATAGTGACCAAGGTGGCTATCAGCCAATGGCTGCTGAATGCCATGAGTCTGAATTAAAAAGCTCATGTACCTCCTTGAGGGGAAAATGCCATCAGATTGTCTCCAATTAGGACCCCAGATGATGACAGAGCAGTCCAGAAACAGCAAAGCATGGGCAGTGAACTCCCTTGATATCAAAGCTGGATGGGTCTAGTATTGGATCCTTTTTCACTGAAAGACTTATTGGACTGTAGGTCCTGTTCCTGGAGGGCCTAGTAACAACTACGTGAGACAATAAATCTGCTCCCGCTCCTCCGGAAGAGAAATCTCTTGGCTCTCAGCTCAGCCCCTGCTGGCAAAAAAAAGTGTGGGGATGGAGAGCCAGAGTTTCACACAGCTGTGCCAAGTCCAGGACACCGGCTTGTAAATCACCTGGCTTGGCCTCTTATGTCTGTCCCCTGCAGTGGGAGAATGGCTGCAGAAATCTCTGGTTAATGGAGTTACTGTGCACAGGGACCGTGTGTCACTATGGCTCTGTACTTCCTGTGAAATTGGAGGTTGGTTGGTGCCTGGATAGTATGTATGAAATTGGAGGTTGGTTGGTGCCTGGATAGTACGTGTTTGTGTACACTCTGAAGTTGAGGCATATCTTCATTAGCTCATGTAGAAGTTGTATTAGGAACCCAATGTGGTTTTAGTGTCTTACGCTCCTGATCTGAGACTTTGCTTGGGTAGCATTTACCGTTTGGGAGTGGTTGAATCCAGCTCTGGATGTGTGTTGCTGGCCAAAGCTTAGGGCGCTTTGGAAGGAGGTCTTGTTGGTGAGAAAGAAGTGGACAGTACAGAGCAGCAGGACTTCTGAATTAAATCCTACCTCTGAATTTTCATGTATTGAAATAACTTTTAAACCCTGTCTGTGCTGCTGAATGGTATGAAGATTGGTAAGGTAACACAGCCCTGAAACCAGGACACTGATGTTTTGCTTTCTTCTGCTAATCCAAAAGGTTTTGAGCCCTTTTACTACTAAAGCATCTGTTTACCTCTAGCCTAGTGGGATGATGTGGCTCCCTCTCTTCCTTTTTCTGAAGTTCACAGTTCAAAGGTGCTCACTGAAACATCTCAGATGAGTTTAACTGAAGACATGCATCCCATGCCAGTTGCCATCATGACTAGCAAAGTTAATCAGTTATTTTTTGGGTGGTGGATTCTAGTAGTTTTTCTGCACTAAAGCAACACATAGAACAGGAGTGTTTAATAACAGAAGGTAAGACCAGAGTGCTGTAGAAGGATGAAAGCGCATGTTTGGCAGAATAGACAATGACATTAGGAAACCTCTGTTCTGTTGGTTTTGTTGGTTTTTGTTTGTTTTTTCTTTTTCCTCTTATGAGTGATTGCTATTGTAACATGTTGTCTTGTTCTGTGTTTTTTCTCTTAGCTGTTGTCAGACTAGTATGTTTAGGCCCTAGTCCGATGTAGGTATGATATGGTAATGTCCCTCCTGTGCCTCAAAGGCCCTAATCTTGTCCCTAGTAATGATGGTGATGCAGAAGGCACTGGAATAACTAGAGGTCTGAGAACAGTTTCTATAAGTATGCTGTATCCTACAGACTGAAGCGACTGAAGTAGCAGTCTACCCAATTGTCACTGTTTTGTTACGATTGCTAATCCTCTGTCATTTCACAGCATCTTTTTCTCCTCCTCTCCTGTCAACTCCAATACCTGCTTTACGATCTCACATTCATTGGGATGGCAGAAGACTGGGATCCCATAACTGCTTTGTAGTTGGTCCACTGTGAGAGCTAGCGGATGGAAATTACCTTGAATGGTAATGAAGTTACAAGTGCGTGTGATCAAATGCCAGTGTGCGTCACTGCCCTCTTCACATTTTGTACTGGATGTGTAATGTTTCTATTAGCTGTAACTGAAGGACTCGTTCATTCATTTGCACCATTTTTCAGAATACACTAGACTTCTGTCTAAAAGATAATCCTAATATTTTTCCTACTGATAAGGCCTGATTGATATGCGCTTTCTGGTGGAATCTAAATCCTTCAGTATAAGAGACATTTCACTTATATAAAACACTTCATACTTTCAAATATCAGAGAATCTTTATAGAGCTATGAAAACGTTAAGAATCTCACATATAATCTGGCTCTTAATTTTTAAATCTACACAGTTAAAATGATTATGATAACCTTATTAAGTTTTAAATAGTGTAGTTGGTTTGGAGTAATAATCTGTAAAGTTTCAATGCACAGTAAATCTCATTTTTCATGCAGAAAAAGATCTTCAAAGACAAATATTTGCAGTAATAGAAAAGGCAACATGGAGAAATGGTGTCAAAGAACATTATTCCTTGTATAATTGTTTCCTTTCCTTTCCTTATGGATCTTCACTGGAGAAGAACACCCAGGGCTGCGTGTGGATGTGTGTGCATCTAACAGGTGGCTAATTGTGGTCACCTTTCTATGAGGGGAGGCGATTGGGAACTTTGAATGGCAGGGTTTAGGAGAATTGTGCTGCTTTAATGTTTGAGTTCCCTCAGGTACTAGTTGGCTTGGTTTTGTGGATGGTGGATGCATTTGGGACAGTTCCAGAGAGACCAAGGAGTCCATGTCACCAAACCCTGCCAAGGGCACACCACTAGTTAGAGATACTTGCATAAAAGTGTGCATCCACCACTGAGAAACAAGGGACCCAAGTCAATAAGCATCCGTATCAGTGAGTACTTTCCCTGTATTTACCTTGCCATGTTCCCTTTGACTTCTTCTGTCATACCTGTCCTGGAACACCTACCTGTGCCAGTCAGAAATGGCACATCTCAAGTCAACATCTCAGGCTCCTGCGCATGTGTATTTATGCTGCTGCTGCTTAAGCAAAGATGCCTGTAAAGCTCTACTCCAGATATTGTCTGTTTGAATTATGTAGCCATTTCACCAATACAGGGTAGAGCCCCAGGAAATCAAAATATTTTCACGGAAATATTTCATTTTGTTCTTTAGCAAAGCTCAGCCAGGAACAAGCAGTGTCAACTCCTTACAGTATTAGAGCACTTTGGGGTAATGTGGCTCGCCTTGTATATTCAGCAATTATCCCAGGATTTAATTAGAAATATTGGCAAAGGCGAAGCCTTTCAGGCCTGGTATAGACTTGAATAACTTTTGAAAGACCCATCTCCTGGAAAGTTCAAGCATTTCAATATTAGCTTTTGCCCAGACTAGGAAGAAATGGAATGAGAAATTTATGGGACAGGGAAGAAGTCAGTTCAGCCACATTGAACTGCTTTGTTTTGATACTTCCTTCCAAAACCAGCTCAACATTTGCAGGATCTGCAGGTGACATGTGTTCATAAAACATGTAATGTTTTGCCAAAAGAGCCCCAAAGCTTCATTTTTATGGGCTTTAGTATTTTCTCATAATCACATGTGCCTTCTGGAACTGAGTCTGGCAACTGGACTCTGCTCTTTCCTCCCAGACCCATTTCACCAGTCTGCCTGGTGAACCGCTGGCCTTTGTGACATACAACACTAAGCTGTTGCGTAGATCTTTGCGTTCATGGGTATCGGTGCTACAAAAAGGAAGCCAAGAGCTTTATCAGTGTTAGAGAGGAAAATGAGGCACAGAGTAGAAGCAGCTTGCTCAAGGTCACCCTCTGAAGTGCTAGGATAACTCTCATTGTAGCACTGTTAGCAATAAAACACCTTTTCCTTGGTAGTCTGAGCTAGAACATCAGAAAATTCTTATCCTTAATGAAAGACATAGATACTTCTTATTGCAGTGTGGAAGATGTATTTTTCTAGGGACTTCCCTTCAATAAGGGAATGGTGGTATGAAATATGAACCACAAGCTTGAAGCAGTGCCTTAGCAAGGAAAGGCAGCTGAATGTATTAAAAATATTCTTTTAACTATTTGGGGTTAGTTGAATATGGCAGAACTTTTTTATTTAGCCCTGTTTGATACTTCACTGCAGTTACCCTGATGAGACTGTCTTGGTGCTGAAAATGCAGGTTGTTCTTTTTTTTTTTTCTCCCTTCCATAATTGGGAAAAAAAAAAATCCAAAAAACAATTCTCAGTGGTGGTAATGAAGGAAGCCTTGGGGCTTGTTGAGGAAGCATCTGTGGATCTATTTCACAAGCAGATGAATTCTCTCTAAGTGAAGATGATATTGTTGCCTTCCTTTGGCATAAAGAAATAGTAGGAAGTTCAGCTTGGAACAGTAGTAAGCCAGCACAGTGTTTATGTCCACTTCCAGGATTTATGATGCCTAGGGTTTAGGGGCTTTGAGGAAATGGAATGTTTTTTGCTGTTACCCAGCTGTGTAAATATCTTGATGTATGGAGAGAGAGAGATTAGAGGATGCAGTTCTTAGTCTTAAATAAAGGTTTTTGTGGAGTTAAGAGAAAGCCAGGTCTCCAAGTTGTTCACTTTCTTCCTCCACCTGCCAGCATCCTGACCACACTCGCAGGAGTACTGCAGTCCTTATAAACCGGAGTTCAGTGCCCTACCTGCAAAGCTTTTGGCTGCCTCCAAGCATCAGCCTTCCCCAAAGGAGTAACACTGACACAGAAGAGGAGTTTGCTGAGGACAGAGTGATGCCTTTGTTCCGGGTGGTGAGCATGGAGCTTGTGCTCTCGGAGGCATAACCCAGCCTTCAAAGCCAGACTCGGAATTGCAACTTCAAAAACAAGTTACCTGCTGGAAAATCAGAGTCCGGGGGAACAGTTACATAATGCAGACTTGTATGTGTATTTTTCCCAGAGATGGGTGTGAGCTGCTCAGCAATTTAGAGGTGAGTACATGTTCTTTAGGCTGTGTCTTTCAGTAGGTAGAACCTGGGATCCCAAGAAATTGATAGAAGTGGAAGCATACAGGGGTATCTATATGTAGTAACACTGCTGTCCATTATGGAAAAGAATATATCAAAATATAGTGTTTGTTTCTGTAGCCTACACATATAAGGATATTCTTTGTGAAAAGATAATGCAGCTTCTCTAGTCTCCCAGTTTTCATGAAGTATAGCAATTTAGTAATTTGTTAGACAGCCTAGACTTCCTCTATTCAGAAAATATCAGGTCCATCTGGGCAGTTTTGGTTTTTGCTTTTACTCTAAATTCAAACTGTTCACTCCCAGTGGCTCAGTGCCTCATGGTTGATTGCTGTGTATGGAAGATGGATATTTCTCAAAGATCTGTGTGTAGTGTTCACAATATCAGCTGCTGTCTAATCTCTGCTCGTGTAGTATTGAAAAGCAACAAACAAATGGGAAGATGCTTCTCAACACTTGAAGAAAAAGACTCAAGAAAAGGGCTGGTTTATAGTGTATACTTCAAAAATGAATGTATGCCAGAAGAAATTATTTCTGTGCAAAACTGTCCTGCTGGCTGGTTATCTTCAGGCACTGCACCAGGTGACAGACTGTTTCTTGTATAAGTCTAAACAACCTGGTTGAGTATTAAATTCCACCTGGAAACTAATCAGAAGCTCAGGGTGGACATGAGAATGCTGTTGTAGTACATTCCTTGCATAAACTGTTGTGTGGTAGGTTGGCAGGATGATGGAGTATTAGTTGAAGCCCTGGATGCTTTCTTTGTGGTAGTATCTTAAAGCCAAAGGGTAGTGCTCCACTCTGAGTGTGGATAGTAGTCCACGTTCTAGAGGGACAGATGAAAATAAGCAGGTTCATCCTAAGCTAGAAACCAAGCTACCTGGGTCAGTGCAGAGCCTCAGGGTGCTCCTGCTGCTGCAGAACTAGTCCTGCATGTGACATGGGCCCAAAGCTGGTGTGATCTCACTTTTTTCCCAGGCTTCTGCCTGCCTTTCCCCAGGCCAGAGTCTTGAGAAACAGTGATCTGTACTTCGCTGCTGTGGAGGTGTATCGCAGTGTGGCAGCCTCTCGTCACTCCCAACCTGGGTGGGACCCTCTGCAGCAAAGGTTGGAGTGTGCAGATGGAGACTGGGATGCTGGAAGACTCTTGGAGTTGTCCAGCTCTTGATTGAATAAGAGAGTTGTATCCAGGGCCATGCTGTGGAGGTCTTGCTTCCTCTCAGATCTGTAGTCCTGGTGAGACAAACCGTGGCTGCTGCAGAGCAGTGGGAGAGCTGACTATCAAAAGTGTCAGCTCTGTGATATGCCCTGTGGTACAGTGGAGTCCTGCTTCCGTTGCTATCTTGCCCTATGCCACCACTACTTCTGGAAACCTATTTAATCATGTAGGGACTGACTTAATCTCCTGCCCTATGTGAACAACAGAAAAGAGGGGGCCAACACTCACAACCACTGGGCACTCAAGGATAAGTGAGTGGCATTACAGATTAGCTTGCCTTTACACTTTACCCTCATGCTTATTTTTGAATATGAAACACTACATATAGCTATTTATAGATTTGCCAAGCCTTCCCTGAAGCTCAACCAACAAGACATTAATGGATGTTTCTGTCCTCAAGAAATCCCTTCCTCGGTTGGTTACTTGGGTTTATTGATTTATTTTGAACCACTGCTTATTAGCATATTACATAGAAGGATTATATTGAGAACCATCTAACAGATCTAGAGGTTCTCTCCTTTCAGTCTTTGCATAGTCATTTGAGGAAACAAGCATGACAACCCCAACTTTCACTCATCTGTAGACCATCCTGCTTGCTAGTGTGCCAGGCAAGAGTGGAAATGCCCAGTAGGATGTGGACACAACATTTGGTACCTCTATCTGTCCAGTCCAAGACAATTTCTTCCCAACTTAAGCTTTATCAAGATGTGGGAAGAGCTTGGCTTGTTTGGGGCAGAGCCAGAGCCCTTTGGATATTCCAGAGATACCTGAAAGTTACTGACCAAAGCCAAGCTGAGTTGAGTGTTGTAACCAGGAGACAAGGAAAAGAGACATTTCCTTTTAGTGAGAACCTGCAGCCCCTCACAGAGCAGCAATGCTCATAAGGTCTCTGTGCATGTGGCTTTCCTTCCCTCTTAAGAGAAGAAAAGAAACTCCAGCAGATGCATCTGCATCCTGAGGTGTTTCCAGTGAGTTGCTGTTAAAATGTACTTGGGTTTGAATGCACAGAGGAGAGAGGTCAAGGTTTGGTTGCAAGGGGCAAGAATTACAGCATTTTTTACATAGCAAGTAGATGATATTTAATGGCACCCATCACATTGCAGATAATGGTAGGCTGGACAAATTTTAAAAACCCATGTATTTGATGCTGTGCAGCCGAAGAAGCTCATGAGTTGCTCCCAGATGCATTTGGCCGGTCAAATTTTAGCAATGACTTTCTATCCATTCTTGTGGTAACTAGAGGAAGAACAGGGTCAAATCCCTACCCTGAGTTTAAATGGCCTGTAAGTCTTGTATGCATACACCTCAAATCCTTCTCAGGTGCCTTAGAGGTGCTAAATGAATAATGAACAGCCTTGAGGAAAGTGGTGCTAATTGTTCAGGAATAACCCTTGCTAAGGCAAATATATTTTCAGTAGTGTCTCAAATGTCTGCCTCAGCAAGCAAATTGCCTAAAACACCCTGATGGGCAGGTGCTGAGTTCCCATAATTCTTTTGTGCAGATAGAATGAGACTGCTTAGGTCTGCTGCAATACGCAGTAGGATGCAGTCAAGAAATTACAAAATCATTGTTTGTCCTACTGAATATGGATCTATGAAAGCTTATTTTCTAGCTAGGCACTTTGGAGAAGTTTTAATGTGGATCTGAACACTGTCTTGGCATTGTATGTGTTTTTTTGCACCCCAGAGATTCTCATTTGCCAAATAAATTAATGTCCCACAGGTAACTCTTTGGAAAGTGAAGTCATCCTTGAGTGGTCAAAACCAGCCAAAGATGCTCTGAAAGAGGAAATATGTCTTTATTGTTCTTGGATGCTCCTGAGTTTCTTCCCCTCAAACGTTGTTTTGTGCTCCTCTGGAAAGTGCCAGGCACTAGTGTACAGCAGTATTGATAGTGACAGCTTGGCTTTTTTCAGAAGAAGGGAAAATAATATTTTAATTGACTTGTTAATTGCAGATCAGAGTCAGACACTGTCTGTGGAAAAGTAATTGGCTTATTTTGATCTGATTCTATATTGGACAAACATCTCTGTTCCAGCATCTATTAGCTGCCACTACTCCTGTGCTATACAATAAGACAGTGGCTTTGGGGAATCAAACAGTCTTGGGGGGGTGGGGGGGCAGTGCCTATTGCTGATGGAGTATGTGGTACCTGCCCTGGGATGGCCTTCACTCTCGAGAGGCTTCTGCTCAGGCTTTGTCAGCACGGGATTGACACGTTTCTAGAGTGTTGTTTAGAGGCGTTTGATTAGCAGGGATGGGTGTTGCTAAGACTGTGCAGCTCCGATTTGAACACCTGGTGTCAGGACAGGCGGTCCCTGCATAGCTGTAGAGAGATTCCTACAGGGAAGAGGGGATGGGGAAAGGTGATCAACTGATTCCCTGGTTTGAACTCCTAAAATAAGCCTGAAATCTATTTTATTCTGCTCTGAAAGACTGTTCTCCCTGCCTGGGAATTAACAGGGCTGTGATGCTATTCCAGCACTTGAATTTGGATTGAGGTTGTGATGTTCTGTGCCCTGGAGAGTCACTGCCTCAGAAATCTGCTGGGGCTCTGCAGTTGTCACTTCCACATTGTATTGGCATCCTCAGCCTCATCAGTGTTTCAGTTTGAAGCAGCATGGGCTTTTGATCGTAAACCATTTTACTTTCAGGATGGCATGAAGGAAAGTGCATTATGCTTTACTTGGTGGAGCGGAGGGAGAGGACTGTGGCTTTGTGCGTGTGTATTTTTGCAGCACACTTAGCCCAAACCTTCTAACTTAAAGGACAGATTTGCAAATTCACACCTGCAAATTCTGCCTTCCCAGGGTTTTTGTGCGCAAGCTCTTTATTCATGCCCCAGAGAGCAGCCTGCACCTGCTTCATCTTGCCTGGGAGACAGGCAGCTCAGATCCATTGACAGTTTGCTCTCTCTGGTAACAAATATCTCATCCTTCAGCACTGACCCTCTTTAGGGAGTAAGGAGGCTCACCCAGGTAAGCAAGGGCCGGAAACATAGCCCTGCCCATCCATACTGCAAACACTGTCACAGCACTAGTGCTATAGAACATGTACAAAGCACTGCTGCTAAGCCCACAGATCTCCAGGCTGTCAAGAAAAGCTTTTGTTGCTGGTGCCTGCATCTAAAACATCAAGGAGCTGTAGTACACAGCTGCCTATAAGTCTGGCCTTGTTTCTGCTTCTTCCTAACAGTGGTTCGTGCATTGCATTTTTCCCGAGACAGGAAGCTCAGGCTCCCATAACCATGGAAACCTGGTTTGTCTTCCCTAATAGCTTCAGCTGTATTCAACATCTGTCTCCCTTGGAAAGGGAAGGCTGCAAGCTACAGGTTAGTTGTGTGCACCTCTGGGGATGCTGAAACCCTTGGGGACCTTCAGCAGGCTCTGGCCCACCAAAGCAAACCAGCAATACTAAGGTAATGCTTGAGGGGCTAATAACGTGCTAGGCAGGAGGGGAAAGCAGGGACTGAAGGAAGGCTCTCCTGAGTCAGGAAGGTGTTATGAAGCTGAATAAGGAAATGCTGCATTTTGGTTGTCTTGCTCTGTGTGTTGGCTTCACACGCAAGGGAGTGTGGAGCTTTCTGTTGTGACTTTAATGCTTTAAAAAAAGCCATTTCCCATTTTAAGTTAGCAACCCTTTAAACAGCTTGTAGCAGAGAAGGAAATCTGGGTATAAGGTGGTGAGCATAAAATGAGCTTTGAGATGTGGTAAGTGCCTCTCTTTGGTAACTGCAGGTCTCCATACAGCCCCTCACTTTGTTACTGGAAGAATGATTGCTGATAAATGTGTCTCATGGCTCTAACCTGGTGCTAGCAGTGTTGCCAGGCTGGTTAACACAGGGAAAAGTGAGGAAGAAGCATTTTTAAAAGAGGCTTAAAAACTAATTCAAGAGTGGTTTTTGCTGCGTTTCTGTGTAGACATTCATGCATCTCTTAGGGGCTGCAATTTAAACTTTCCTTTTTGAAAGCTGGGTATGCCAAATAAGAGAAGCACAGTTACAGCCCTGGACTCCAGGCTTCCAGGAGAAGCTCTGTGGACTGCCAGCCTCTCAGAAAGGCATCACAGGAGCTGGCAAAGCTGTGCTCCTTTCTTAATATTCCGACCCCCATGTCTCCGTTAAATGCAGGAGCAGACCTGGTGCAAGCTTTTGGAAACGTGTGGAGAAGTGCTTTCCCACACCAGGGAGGTGTTTGGTGCAGTGACCTGTGCCAGGGCACTCTGTAAACTGGAGGCAGAAGCAGAAATAGAAGCAACCTTGTCCACCAGCAAATCACAACCTCAGTCTGTCCATCTGTGAAATGGAGGTGATATTTCACTGTGAGCTTTAAGGCTTAGTTAGTGTTTATGAAATATTCTGAACTTCTGGGTGGTACCTGCTGTAGAGGGCACTTATAATGGTCTCCAAATGTCTTTGACACAGCAGGCACATGAAAACACTGTCATCTTCCTAGCATACAATATTCAGAGATGTTACAATTGCTCACAAGTTAAAAAACAGATGTTTCTAAAACAAACCTATAATATTAAACTGCCCTAGAGGTTGTGAGAATGGAGAAAAGGAAAATAGTAGCAGGTAAAATCTGATAAAATCCACAGTTGCAGTTATTGCCTGAACAATAAAAGATGTTTGCAAAATGCTTTGCACCACTGCTTAATATAGCTGTTGATGTTCCACATCCGAGCACAGAGCCACCGGTCTGTGTGATGGGTCCACATTTCTTTGTGGACATGACAAGCATAAATCTCTGCTTTCTCCATAGCAGCCTGGTAGGAGGGGTTTCATGCCAGTTGCTGCAGTGTTAGAAGATTGGACCAAATCAAAGAGCCAGTACTCCAAACTCGCCCTCTCAGTAGGGACTCTGGCCAACACAGCGTGCGAGATGAAGCCTTGTAACAACAATATGCTTCACAGAAGCAGTTTTTAGTTTTCTGGCTCCTCGAGTGGTGAGCACAGAAACAAATGCCGGTCTCGTCTGCAAAATCCAAGTAAAGATCTTGGGAATTGATCCAGCCTGTGTGCATCCACATACACAGCAACTGCTGTAAGGTATTTTACTGATAGTTAGAAATCAATGTTTTTTCCCCCTGCAGCTTTTTTGGTATTACAGATGCTTTCCCATTCCTTGTTTACACAGTGAAATGATCTTTGATCAGGATACCTGGATCCCCATCTCTTCAGAGTACTAGTCTCTCTTTCTAACCTGGACCTGAGGAACCTTTTCCTCAAGTAATCAAGATTACTCCTTCTAATTAAGCTTTAATTAAAAGTCATTTATGCCCCCCTCCCCCTTTTTTTTTTTCTTGTTTTAATGCAAGAGCCAGCTGGGAGCACTTTTTCCCTGTAGGAGCTCCTGGGAGCCAGCAGTTCCAGCTGTTGGCTGTGTCAGAAGTGCACCTGAAGTACAACTGAGCTGTTTCAGTGCTTGACTGTTGGAAGGTACCCTAAATTACTCTATGTTTGTAGTTATTTTGCCCTCTTGTGACAGGGATTTCTCTGGTAGTACCAAACAGCAGCTCTATTTGTCCAGTGACTATGGGCTAGAATATATGTATACTCTGTGCATTTTTTGAGATGTGTGTTTATACATACACATGCATTAAAAAATGCATATGCTTATTAACTTTGCTACAACAGCAGTGGCCATTTACCACGCTGTCTATGCAAATGATGGGAGGTAGCGATGGCAAATGTTACCTGAACAATCTCTGGTAGTGAACTACTTTAGAGCAGTATTGTGAATAGTGCCTTTTTTTCTCTAAGTTGACTCTGGCATTTATGAAGTAACACAAGTAAGTTCAAAGCTAATGTCTGTATCAACACTTCAGAGTTGAGATTGCAGCTCTAATAACATTCAGTTGATCTAGCATAGACATTGGGCTGTGTGTGAGAGAAATAACCCCACCTGGAAGCTGACACAAAGTTGGACCTTCTCTGTGTTGTGCTAGAAAATACCTGTTCTTCTGTCTGTACTTAAGATTTCTACAATGACTTTGAGTTGAGTCTTAACAATGGAGATGAGATAATGAGTGGAAGTGCGTGCATGATGAACAAGTCAGCATCAGGAGCTGCGCAGGTGATTCTTGTAGATCCATTGATTTGAAGTTGCCAGAGGTGACTTTGGTTTGTGGGGGTAATGATAGGTGCTGGTTTTTTCTACTGAATTGCGTTTTCCTGCTGATCTGTTTCTTGCTAGCCCAAGTCTATTTATGGATCAAATGGTGAATGAGTGACTAATGTTTGGGCAGCATTTGTGGAGCTGAGGACCCCAAATGGATGTGAATGCAGAAGTGACAAATCATCCCATAGCTGCTGAGGAGAGTATCTGATGGTGATTGCAGCTGTGGTGCAGGCTCCACTTACTGTTAATATTTTTGCATCACTAAGATCTGTAAAGAAGTTAAAGTTAAGTTCAGCAGGTTGGCAACTGAGCAGGGAAGAACAAGCTGCTGGGGTGGTTTCAGAACACCCTGGTAATAATCTTTCCTCTCTGCTTATTTGCTCTGTGGCCTTAGTCAAATCTTGTCCCTTTACTATGCTTTTGATGTGCAATCCATCTTTTTTATTTACCTGTTGAGACTGTAAATGCTTGACAGGCACTACCCCTTTTTGTGTCTGTGTATGATACTTAGTGCTTTCAGTCCAGTTTCCAATCATTCCTTCCGGAGCTGGAAATGAACTAGTAGCAGTTATGATATATGCAGGAGCTGAATGTGACCATCTAGGGAAAGTATCCCTGCCTTCAGGGATGTCTTTAGAGAGTATGTTAATTGCTTACATGTTTCTGTAATGTCAAGTAACAAACTCTCTAAAGCTGAGGGAGATCTGGAGGCAGTGGGTTGATCTTAATGCAAGAGAGAAAGGAGCATAGAAAACAATGAGGAACTGGGCAAAGCTGGACACCTTTAGCTTCTAGAACTGGTGCAAGGCTCAATCCAGTAGCTTGAGGCCAAGTAGAGGTGGCTGTGGCTCATTCAAAGCCTCTCTAAGCAGTAGCGATTTGTAAAGCTCTGCGTGTGGCTCAGCCCTTGTTGCAGAAGTGCTGCCTCCCTCCAGTGCCTTTAGAGTTGCAGCACACAACTACACTGGGGCAGCCTGAGCCCACCGGTCAAATATTATATGCTATCTTGAGTTACTGCCTCTTAAATCATGCTAGGAAATTATGGTGAACACATGCTAAAGCAGGTGTGTCACATCTGAGCCTAAAGCATGCAGATGGAGCCACGTGCAGAAGGGTGTAAACCTGATACTGTCCACATTAGTGAGGTCTGCAGAGAGCTAAGCAGGTATGTGACTTGTGCAAAAGATAGTTCTGATCTTAGGCTAATGGGATCAAAACACAGCATTTCTTAAATGTGTAAGTTCCAGAGATGCTGCACTATGCTCAGTAGTGCAGGTTAAACCAGATTACTGCAGTGGCTTCTTTTGGACTCTCAAGCTAAGAAGTGACTGTGGGTTGGGTTTTGGTGTGTCACAGGCTTTCCTGCTAGAGGAGGATGTGTATAGGTACTTACTGTCTCAACATCCTTGAGTTGCCAAGAGACCTTTCATGATCTGGCTTTTCAAATTATAATCTAGTCTTGATTTCAAAAGATCCTATGACAGACCTCAGCTTGTACAACACACAAGGCAAGGAGAAAAATGGGAGAGCTTATCTACATTTGCTCTTGGCTCTCAGTTGCCCTGGACTTTGGAGCTCAGTGGAGTCTGAAGCTGCATTTCTCCCAGGAGTGACATGCCACCAATGGGTTGCGTATCATTGGCAAGGGTATGTGGGTTCTGCAGCATGGTAAGGTCACACGTGTCATGGGGCCTGTGCTGAGCAGATGCAAAAAGCTGCTTCTCTGAGCAGAGGAAGTTGGAGAGTGAACCAAATGGACCTGAGGTGTAATGCCAAACTTTTGGCGGTTCTGAGGTCTGAATTTTGGATTTGGTTCCAAATGTAGAGGTGCTTATTTAAGAAGCAAGTCTGAAAAGTCTAAACTACCCTGTTTTTAAAGCTACCGTGCATGTCTCTATAGGTTTACTTCTGTCATTGAGGCCCTGTGTGACCTGGGTGTGAAAATACAGTGAAAATGTGGCAAAGTATGGGCAGGAATTTTCTAGTGGCTGGGGACTGTAGTGCCTCTTCTTAGAAATGGAGTTGAAGATACTTTGAAAGGTAACATTTGATAAATGATTGCACACTTTTAAATGCAACTAAAAACCATATGAAGAGCCTCAACTTGGGCATCCTCAATCACTAGTCACTTCTGGAAAGTAATTAATGTTTTATCTCATTAGCAGTACATACAGAGCTAGAGCTATATAACTGAGTCTGGGAAAGGGCTTGATAAAAATTTCTGTATCGCTTCCTCCTCAAATCCAAAAAAACCAGAAAAACGTCACTAAAAAGTTCCTCAGCTGGCCAGTTGCTTGTGTGTTCTTTAAAATAATAGATTCTTTACATCTCTTCCTCTGACAGGTCTCTCACTACATGCTGTCAGTACCTCCCTTGCTTTACTCTCTAAGATGCCTAGTATTGGACAACTAAAACCACCTTTTCCTGTTTGAGAACCTTCCTACAGCAGCTGAAGTTAGTAAGTGAAGAGGATGAAAACCCAGGAGCATAGAGTTTCCACAAGTGGATAAAAGCTTTGGGTCCATGAATTTTGAAGTATATTTTGTCCATGTGTTTTCTGTTCTAATAGTTATGTTGCACAAAGCAAAACAGACCCTGAAAGCCCTGGATTTCCATGGTCAGTGTGGATGCTTCTGCTCAGACCAGCACCTAGAGGTGACAGGTGTCCCTTGCAGGAAGGAGATCTGTTTCAAGTTCTGTCCAGCCTTGTGGGATGTGATAAGGTATTGCCCACCTGCACAGACCTCAGAGTCAGTAGAAGGTAGAGTGGGCTCCAGACTGAAGCCCTGGTGATTCAGACCCTCATATGTTTAATTGGAGTCACTTCTTCAGGCCAGGTTGGGACTTACTGGCCTGGGGAGTTGGTGCTTACTCCAAAATAGAGAGTGAAAGGATCAGCTCCAGCTGATCCAGCACAGCCTTCCTCTTCCATGAAGAGCTGAGGGTTGCGCTGTTTCAGATAAGAGGCTTACATAGACTGGTTGCAGAAGCTGAAGCTCCTGTGAGCCTCCAGTGAGGGTGCTCTAGTTTTTCTTCTAGTTATGTCTGCTAGTGCTTTGGAAACATCTTTGTGGGTCTCAGCCTTATCAAGGAGACATTTAAGTCTAAAAGTTCAAGAGTTCTAGAGACTGAAGTCAACCTCTAATGGAAATGCAGTTTTCCTCAGCTTAAAATAACTTTATTTATAACGTCCTTTACTCTCCAAGGTCTCTTTCCAGGCTTTGCCTAGGTTGCATTTTGACTTGTGCAAAGCAAAGCTCCTGTGAGAAAGGAGGGCCAGGAAATTCATGGAAGACAGTTTGGGCTAGGCGGGAGAGGGGAAGGGGGAAATGCTGATAAGGGTGGTGAACGGTTTCACCTTCAGGAGTGATGAACTGTGGGAGAGTTGGCTGCATTGAGGGTCTGGCACAGCTTCAGCATGCGCACGTGGGGATGGATCAGCTGAGAAAAATGACTGCATTTATTCAATGAATTTACATGAGATGCTTGCGTTGCCAGAAAGGGACGAGCTCCCTCCCCCTCCAGAATATCAACGGCTCTGTGCAGGAATGGCAGGAGCGAGCAGCAGGCTCAGCAGAGGGATGGGACTGGGAATTTTTCAGCAGAGCCTTTTCTGTGAAGGCTGTGGCATGAGGCACCTACGTGCAAGGTGGGGTTCTGCTCCCCCCTGCCATTCCTGGGGTTTGGCTCTTACAAGCTGAATTAATAAATGATGACCACATTACAGCCGTACATGGCTGCTCTATAGGCTGCAGCTACCTCCAGCCAAATTCTCTCCCCTTCCCTCCTAGGCCTCCATTTCTTGAAATTCGCCAGCATCTTTATTGCACATGTGATTTGAGGTATCAGCTTCTGCTCTGTAGTTGTCTCCCTTGAAAGCAGTGCCTATATTCAGGGTGTAGGGCAGGAAGCATTGATCTGCAGTAAGCGTAAGGGACAGAAGAGGAGGAACAGGTCTGTACTGAAAGGCTGGAGCCAAAAATGCTTTTACAGCACGTGATGAGAGACCTGAGGCTTGAGGTGAGGAGTCCCAAGGCACCTCATGCATCCTTTGGGCTCACTTGAAGTATACCACGCTCTGCAAAACAAACTCCACTCGCTTCTGTGCTTATTCCTGGCCCTGAGGAAATGTCCTGCCACAAACCTATGGCACACAGGAGTCAAAATGTTTGCTAAAAAAACATGCTGAAGAGCTTAAATTACTTCTTCCTTAAGCCTGCTGGGCTATTAACAAGATGACTGTTAAATAGGCTGCTCAGGCCTGTGATTGGCTGGCTCAGCACAGCCTATTGAGCCACACTAGGAACTAGTTGGGGTCCTGCAGCTGATGCTCTGCCCCCTCAGCTTCCAGAGCCAAAGAGCATTTGAAGGAAAGCCATATTCCCTCTATCATTCTAAAAAAATTAAATAATACACAATAAACAATGAATATTTAATCTTAAAATGGGATTTCTTTAAATAAGGATTGGTTATAGCTGTTGTCTTGCTGCATGATCAAGGGTCCTGCAGGATGTGAGCAGAGCTGAAGCTCCCTGGCGTTTGGGCCCCAGGTGAATGTGCATGTTCCACCCCCCGACAGTCACTTTTCAAGGGAGGTGCTGAGAGATGAGGTACTGTGACAAATAGCAGCTCAGCAGGGGAATACTGGCCGGCCCATGGTACAGCAGAGATGCTTCAGTCTAAAACTTTCATTCCTGAAAGCTGCCAGAGTGGCAGGGCCTGTCCCCAGCGACACGCCACAGTCCCCACCTTGGGGCGATGCTCCCGCTATAGGGGCCTCATTGGACACATAGAGCTGCTCAGGCAAAGCCTATGCTATGGAAATAATTCCCTGACTGCTCTGAATTAATTCCTTTTTTAGCTAGAAAGTTGCAACTGAGCAGGGAAAAAACCTCATCCCATCGTATTTTTAATGTGTGATGGAGCTTTTACTGTCCTGTTTTCAGCCTTACTGATAGGTATCAGTCTTTAAACATCAGCATTAGCTGATAGTTAACAATCAAATGTGGGTTATTTTGTGCCTGAGTTTGTCTGGTTTTGTGTTGCCTCTTGTTAGACTGGATTTGCTAAAGGACAGATCTCTTTGATTACTAATTTCTGTCCCTTACGTAGGTACTTGCAAACTGTGATCAGATTGTCCTATTAACCTTCTCTCTTCGTTAAGGAGAACAGATGGTGCTCCTGGAGCCTTTCTCTAAGCTGAGCTTTTGGTCCTTTAATCATCCTCTTGGTGGTTCTTTGCACTGGATCTAGTTTTTCAATATCCTTCTTAAATTGCAAGCATTAAAATGTATCGTAATTTTGACAGTATTAATTTAAAATGCCACGCACTGATTTTTATTTTATTTTCATTTGAGTATCCCCCATCCAAAGCCTCTCTGAGCTCTCTTGATCACAAGACCATCCCAGCACAGTGTACGCAGCTGCTATTTTTCCGTGTTGACCAGGAAATACCCACTAAAATCAACGGCCTCATGGGATGCTGTTCCCATTGTTTGCATTGCTGTGTATGTGGCAGCACTGAAGTCTGTACTGTATTCTGGGAGTAGCTTATTTAGCCATGCAGTTCTGGATGTCTCTTCTCAGTTATTTAGCTGTCATACATTGTTTGTCATCTTCAGGCTTGATAAGCAATTATTTTAGGCTCTCTTCCACTTATTAACATATCTGTTTACATCATAGGGCCGAGGACCAGCCTCTAACAGGTCCTCAGCAGGAACATACATGTATACCTGTGACTAGTCACCACTGCATGAGATGATTTTCATCCATTAATACGTGTCATATTATTTCCTCATCTTAATCAAATTATCATGTAGTGTAAAGCTAAATTCTGTATTGAAAAATCAACAATGTCATTTTAATGAGTAAAATAATATTAAATAAGGTTAATTTTTATTTTATACTTTAAAAAAAAAGTACATGACACTAGATACTGCCTGTCCTAGAGAATTTCCAGTTCATACAGATTAATTTTATCACTCCCAGTTTACTGGAGATCATTGTTAGGATTTTGTTTTTACTTTTTAAAATACTTGGCACATCAGCAGATTTTGTTACAGCCACTGCAACCTCCATGCACCCAAGATATATTTAAAATTGATATCAATATTACAGAGTGTTTCAGGATGTTCTTCTAAAACTGTGGTGCAAGTCATCCAAACCTGCTGAATTTAGGTTCTGCTTAATTAGCTGCACTTTAAGGTTCTGCTTAGTTGGTAGTAGAATAAGGAGCACAGAAATGATGACATAACATATGCATACACCACCTAAATACGTCCCCAAGCAATATGAAGTGTTAAAAATATCTTGTAATTTTTTTGACCCCTACCATGCGGGTAATGATTGAAATTGCATTGGAGTAATCTTTAATTGCCTCAAAATCCATCTCTGTGGTTCTTAATTTTACTTGCTAGATTCACCCCTGTGCTTTTATTCATAAACTTACAGTTCCTAGCTTTTGGCTCCTTGTCATCACCTTTGCCTTTCTCCAGGGTGATATGTGTTTAATCCTGTGCTTCTAAGTGGCTTAGTGTTGGACACAGCACTTTTGAGTTAGTACATTGTCATCTGGATGGTGGTGTTAACATTTTGGAGGGCATTTCAGTAGTGTCCATGTGGGACCTCCAGTTTTTCCATGCTGAAATCCACTGCAATATCTCAGTTTTTATTCTTATCCATTCTTGATGATGGTTAAAGAACAAGAGTAAAATCTCAACTTTATCTTTTTCTGTGCTATCCCTGACTCAAGGACAGGATATACTGAGAGTTGTTCCATTTCTTCTCTATTTACCATTCCAAAATAGGTTAAAACTACTGATTTCTCCATATTCTTGTTGTGTAACTGTCTGTCAGGATTCAGTACTGTCGAGTAGTGGAGCTTTTGAAAATGAGCAATCCTGGCTTCTCTGATGTGTTGTAGTCCTACTTCGGCTGCGTAGACAGATAAAACAAATTAACCTAATAGGAGTTATGCAGAGAGGAAACAAATCCTGAGGTTAATTTGCTTCAGTTCTTTTTTTTTTTTTTTTTTTTTTTTTTTTTCGGTACCAA
>VZZY01005640.1:176803-202891 GCA_013400335.1 Eurystomus gularis
CCAAAACAAAAGACCTTTCTTTTGCTAAGATGCATCCCACTTCTAACTGCTCAGACGTGGCTCTATGTGGTGAAGTACTGCTATTAGTCCCTCAGTATATTGCTAGTGAACTTGAGAAGCCCTGAAGTTTGCATCGTGTCCTGGATCTGGGAGGACAGCACGCCACCCAGTTGTTTTGTAGAACATTCTATCCAAGGTTCAAAGCTGTCAGTGTAGAGGGCTTCTGTGGATGAAAATCCCTCCCAAATGCATGCATTATGAAAGCACCATTCATAGTTAATAGCTAAAATCAGATTTTTTGACACTTTCACAAGGACAGAATAGTGTATTCTTGCCAAAACGTGTAGCTTGCGCTCACCTGTATGCATAAGTTAGTGAGGTGCAGGGTGTAAAAATCAGCTAATCCACAGCATCTACGGAGCGTGCAGCCTTTGGGAGCAGAGGAGCAAATGCAAAGCAACTCAGGTATGCTCAGCTTGCTTTCACTGAAAGCTGAACGAATTCAAGTTATCTCTTACTGGGCTTGAGCTTAGGGTTTCCCCAGCTCAGGGTAAACAGGGTTCCTTGATTATCTTGCTGCCTTGTTGTGCCTTATTTGTCTCAGTCCTCTTTCTCTTCTCAAAGAGTAATTCTTTGATGATCTGTGTGGCACTCAGTTAATAGGATTTTTAAAACTAGAATCATCTGATTTGTAGAGACAAATAGAGAAAATATTTTTTAAAGGCTTCCTCTGAGAAAACAGTGTCAAAGTGTTATGAATAACCTTGATATCAAAACAACAGATACATCACACGGCTTCTAAGTTAGCCTTTCTGAAATCTCATCAGTACTCTGCATTTGAAGTAGTTCTTTTAAGGATTATCTCCTACACCCTCGGCCTCTCCCCTTCATAATTGAAAGTTTATACAGCAGCCATGTGATTTCAGTATGGGCAGTTGGCGAATGTGACATCTTTAATTCTCTCTATGCTACGATGCAGTGGGAATGAAGATGTGTGTTGTTACACCAGATAACTGTGCAAAGACTGTTAATGCGGAACAATGTTCATGCTAGACAAAACAAGTGTTCAGAGCTCACTGGGTTTTTTCCCCTATTGATGTGACCCTCCTACCTGAATTGAGAAGAATTGAGATCAGATGAGCTCAGTAAATAGACCTATCTGCTTTTAACTTGCTCGGTGTTGCAGAAGGTTAGCTGTGAGTCTGAATGTCCCAGGCTTGGAAATTTAAGCACTTGCGTGTGACAACTGGCAGGTCTCTGTGGAGTGGTTAGTTCTGTGTTATTGGTATGTGCAGGTGTGTTCAACCTGCACTTTGCTGTAGTGTAGCTTTTAATTAGTAAATACATATGGAATGAAATATGGCCCTTGTCAATGCTGCTGGTAAGGTGCGTTCACAAGTCAGAACCCTTGAGAGGAACTGCAGGTGTCACCAAGCACATGCTGTACCTGCAAAAGGGAAGATGTCCCCTGGAAAACACAGTCTCAAGATTATGGGCAGTTAGGAACTGATGCTTTGAATTGTAGTCTAGTCACAAACAGCATTTCTTATGTCCTTTGGATTTTCACTGGGGTTTTTTGTACTGTTTGGTTGTTTTTGGGAGTGGGGTTTTTTTGCCTTTTTTTTTCCTTTTTCTTTTTTTTTTTTTTTTGGTGCTCTAAGTCTGCTTCACCTGAATGTGCCCTAAACCTCCAAACCAGCAGTAGAGAGGGTAGTTACAACTGTTCTGTCTCCTAGCCATGGACCAGAGGTACTGAGTCTTTATTAATTAAAGCAATGTAGCAGGATCTCTTCTTTTCCTGAATTGTGGTATGCACAGTAGTATGCTGTTGGAATCTTCTGCCAAAGACATACCTTCAAGCTTTAAAGTTAATGTAGCGAACCCAAGACTTTAAAGATTCCTTGGAGGTCTCATTTGTTATTGAAGATGCTGCCTCTGGTGTATGATGATTTCTGAGACATGTCTACTGTCTGATTTGGAGAAAGTACCCTATGCCCATGAGCAACTGTGTCTCTGACACCCTGCTAGCTGTGGGGTGTGAATTAATTGTAAGGTAGCTGTTATTTGAATCATCTCAGAAATTACTTATGCTCAGTCATCTTGACTCAAGATTGCCTTCAAGGGGTGTATTTTTGCTACGCTTAATGCTACGTTTGAGATCACATTTTTAGGATTTTTTCTGCTGAGAGCTGCTCTTGTGAGCAGGGCAGAGGCTGAGTGTTGTGTACAGGACATGTCCAGGGGCTAAGACAGCCCTAGCCAGCATGGGGCTGCCTTCAGCAGGGAGCAGGAACATTTGCTCCTGGCGTTCAATCTCAAAAGCTGCTGTGTGCTTGGTGTCACAAAGCTGCCCAACAGTGAGGTTCAGAGGACTCTGTCACTGGAGCAGCTATCAGGTCCAAGGACATGTGTCCTATCAGCAGAGCAGCTGACTTTGGGGGTGACGCAAGTTTGTAATCCCCTGGATAGAGTGGATGTCTCAGAGTGTCACCAGGGCTATCGCTGCAGATCTGTGCTAGCTATGTCCAGGAAACTTTACTCCTGTGTCTCCAATCTCTGCTTCTAAATCACTGATACTACAGGGTGATGTTGGAGCTGAGATCCTGGTCTGAGGTTGTTCTGGGCAATGGCTCAGGAAGGAAATTCAGATGTACCTCTGAGCTCCTCTACAGAGGGACATGGGCTCACCTGTGGGAGGTGATGTGGTGGCTGCATCTGTCCCAGGGCAGCTGCGCTTTTTGAGGTAGATGTGGTTGGGGTTAATGAACACTGAATTTCCTGAGTGTTGTTAAACAGAAATCATTGGTTCAGGAAACCTAGAAACGTGGAAAATGATCAGTGAATATGAGAATATTAGGGGCAAGTAGTTAATATTTATGATGTGGACCTAGATACCTTTCCCTGGCTCTCTGCTAATACCCTGCAGGAGACCAGATACTTGTCTGTGCAGCCCATCTTTATATTGAGAATGGACAAATCTAAAGAAACAGGAGTTGCTTTTGACAGTTCACACTTTATGTTCCTTGTGGTAATTATTAAATTAAATACCATGATGCCAGCTCTGTATTTTTATTTCAAGTATACCAATATCTCCATTCTTAGTGCCTCTCCTCTTTTATTCAGAAAGACAGTTCTTGGCATAAAAGATAAAATGTGTTTGTTCTCATTGTTAATAAACATCCAGTTACATTCAATGACAAGACAATGAATCAGTGCAGCAACACACTGGATGTGCTGAGGCCACTTCTCAGATATGTGATGCTGCAGTTCACTGTGGACAGAGAATGAGTTCCTCATGGGTGTATTGTTTTCTGCTGTCCAGCTCAGTGAAAATTAGAGAAGATGATAAAGGGAACTTTTTTGCTGGCTACACGTGCTGTGAGCAGAGATGAATGGAAAAAGGATTTTGAAAATACCTGAGTCCTCATTTTGGAAAAGGTGGAAAAATGATGTTGGTTAATTCATCCCTGGTGGAATTTTGCTGCAACAGAGTTAATCATAAGACAGATTTGTTCTTATAGTGTGATATTTCTGTAACAGCACAAACTTGCTTATTTGGTGGATAGGAAAGGTTTTACAGCTTAGCTGTTAAAGAGGTGAGAACCAGCCTGGCTACACTATGAAAGATTTTGTTATGTGAAATGATTCCAGATACTGTGCTCCATGGAAATATATTAATGTTTTGAAACCATTTCTAGTTTTAAGATCTGGGAGGAAAAGCTGATTTTATTTTTTTTTTTTACCTAGGTTCCCCTTTCTTTCCTCTTTTCACTTGAACTAGACTGTAGGAGAAATTAAACTGTTTTGCTTTAATTGTCCAGGAGGTAAATCTCTCTTTCATTTTGTAATAGACTTTTTCTTGTTGTTTGGAGTAATTATATTATTTTTGTCCTCAGGCTTAAGAATATTCTTTTGCCCTCATCAGTGTAAATGAATGTAGGTCCTGGAGTCTGCGTTTGTGTTTTTGCTTTTCATTTTTTTCCTTATGGGCAGACTTTAGCATCCATAGGGCTTTCTTCCACTGTGCTGCTTTGGCCCGCACAGAGATAATGATATCCAGGGCTCACCTCCCTTATAAACTGAAGCTTTTCACAGGGAAGAATCCAAGGATACTCATAGCAGGGAAATAAATTCAGTGTGGAGTTTCATGTCCGATTTATTTTCAGCTGTGCAAACTGTTATCCTAGCAAAATCAAAGTGAATAGAATTTGTCCTTAAAAACAATTACTTGAATTATTTTTTGCTATGCTGCACTCTGATGGCATATGTGGCCAGTGGGACTTACTTAAAATACATGTGCTCTTAATGTCAGCTCAAAGAAAGCTATCTCAGCTGGAAAAAATTAATGTAATGTAAAAAATTAGATTATTTTTTCCATCTGACCTTGCCTCTATTTAGTTATCTCTGCTCTTGATGTTGAAATTTACAGATTAATAATTGTAGCTGCTTGAGCAAAGTCAGGGCAGAGAACAATTACCAACTGCAAACAAATCCCTCTTCTGCGCCGCCTTTCCCACAGTTGGAGTGCAGCACTGTTGGAATTGTACACATGATTACTCACTTTCCTAATAACTCAGGGAAAACTAATTACTTTTTCAGGGCTGTTTGCTGCCAAAGGAGGAGGGTTTTCCGTTATCTAGCGTAGCTGAGGTCTGCAGGGTGTGTTTACACTACATCATTGTGCTGTCAGGCCCCAGTTTATTTTACCAGAGCTGCCTCCGATGTCAGTGGCAGCCTAGCCCAAGCAGCGCAGGGGTCTGGTTAGGGCTACGTGGGATTTTCAGGCTGATTCTGCAGTCTGTGCTGAATTTTACTTGGTCCTTGCTAACCTGCTATCCATCCCTAGCTCGGTGCTTTGAAGCTGGCTTTTCTTACTCTGCTACGTCGCAGTTGGGCTTTCAGTGCTGTGCAAGCACATGTCCCTGCAGTGGTGCATGATGCAGCGGTCTGTGTCAAGCCCGGTGGCACCAAGCCTGCCTCATCCTCAGGCAGGCTTGATTGTCATTGAACTCTCAACTCATCCCTCCTGGGCTAAGTTTGGCAAATACTCTTGTATCTGCTTGACTCAGGATCACTGACTATAAGATAGTCTAGTTTGTATGAGTAAGAGTCATGGTTGCAGGTACTGGTGTGCTGTGGCCAAGCTATGCTTTGGGTACTGCACAGATAATGTTTAGAGATTGAAGTCCAAAGATATTGCAGTTATTGGGGCCAAGAAAAAGCTATAAAGGTCATCAGACCCGTAACAGCTGATTGCATGTGATTTCTTGAAGGTGCTGTCGCAGACAGGCCTTGCACTGTGCAGCATGTTTCCAGAGTACGTGCTGTTCTTGGAAACTAGACCTGAAACTGGCTTTGCCTTTAGGGTTTTGTAGTGGAACAGCCTGTTACAGCATAACTACCTGAATTTTGGACTGGGAAAGGCTCTTAATCATCTCAAATCTAATCAGTGCTGTAATTTTCTGAAAAACTCAGGATTCAGTTTGGAACTGAAGCCAAGGGTTCTTGGAGAAGAGCTAAATCTGTTGGAGAAGGTGGATCCTTGAGCTAGAAGGGTAACACAGAAGAGATACCTGTCCTCACTGTTGCTGACAGAAACGGAAGAGCTGTTCCCCATGCTGACCTGTTTTTATTTTGCCTTGGTAGGTTTGAAGGTGCCTTCAACCAAGAGCAGTGCTCACCAGATCAAAAACATGATTGGGAAATTAGATGTTTAATTATTGCCTTGTTAGGTACATGGACCTGCTGTCTAGAGCTTCCCTCCTCTGCCCCCAGAATTATTTCTAAAGCTCCAACCTTTAAATATAGGGGTCCTTTGGCTACTTATGGAATTTTTTAGAATTAAAGACCAACTGATTTGAATGCACAATTTGCAGCCCAGCCCTGTTGGAAGCTAGTGGAGTTTGAGAGCTGACTTAGTGCTCTATCCAAGCAGGAGTGAAACCCTCTCTGGGTAAAGGGAGTTCTTCTGAGTCCTTCATGCCTGCCTCACTACTTCTTGCCCTGGATTTCCATAACTGTGAAATGACTGATAAATTGTGGAGCTGTGAAGGTGTAGGTGCAAATAACTGCAGTGATCTGTTAGAGCCTTCCCTGTGAAGCGGTAGTGAAAAGCCATTCTATGCTTTGTGGTCCTTTGTGCACACCAGCTACAATTACTGCTACACCACAGAAAGCTGCAATGCTTCTATAATTAGCTGATGACATGGTGACTGCTGGAGAAATCAGCTTTCCTTGGGAATACACCAGCTACTTACCTAAACACATACTGCCTTTAAAAAGACATCATAAAAGGTGCTTACTCAGTCACAACTAGCAGTATTTTACATGTTCTATGAGTGAAAGTGTTTTAATTTTCTCATCAAGTGATATAGCCAACTAATTACCTCACTAATAGAAGGGAGTTAAAACAGTAAATTTAAAAATCCTTTAAAATTATTTTTGTCTGTTAAGTCATTTCAGGAGCTGGATTTTGCCATATGCCCATCTTCCTGCTCCTACCAGCAGCCTGTTGGGTCCCACATAGATGTGGTTTTTGCATCCCGTCATATCCTGTCACAACATATGACCCTACTCTTTACCCAGTCCTATCATTGACTTCAGTGTTGCTTATTCTTCATACAAGTGTGATGGCTCAGCATGGAAAGGAGTCTTAGAGAAGGGGACAAAGCCTGAACAGAAGGATGACTCTTGTGCTCAGCTACTGCCAGCCGAGCCGTTACAGGAGATACAACCATTTTTTCTTTGTCTCTGTATTTGCTCTGGGTTTGCCTGCACTATTTCAGCGCAGCTGATCCCTGTGCTGAGCACACAGCCCTCTCCTGCCTGCATCTTGTCTTGTGCTAGTGGCTTTGTGGGGTTTGGGTGCTGTGGAAATGACCCAGCTTTGATGCTGGAGGGAGGTATCAATGCTGGCATGGGGACTGTGCATCGCTTGTGGAAGGTTGATGGTTCAGGAGGTTAGAAAGATAATGTCACAGAATCACAGAATTTATATGGTTGGAAAGGACCTCCAGGGTCATCAAGTCCAACCTTCTCCTAGCATCACTCTAACCGCTACACCACTACACCAAATCCTCTCTAACCACTACACCATATCCTCAAGCACTGCATCTATTCGTTCCTTAAACACCTCCAGGGATGGTGACTCCACCACCTCTCTGGGCAGTCTATTCCAGTGCCTAACTACCCTCTCAGTGAAGAATTTCTTCCTAATATCTAATCTGAACCTCCCCTGACGCAACTTGAGGCCATTTCCTCTCGTCCTATCATTACTAATTTGAGAGAAGAGACCAACACCAGCCTCGCTACAACCTCCTTTTAGGTAGTTGTAGAGGGCAATGAGGTCTCCTCTCAGTCTCCTCTTCTCTAGACTAAACAAACCCAGTTCCTTCAATCGCTCTTCATAGGGCATGCTCTCCAGCCCTTTCACCAGCTTCGTTGCCCTTCTCTGTACCCGCTCCAGCACCTCAATGTCCTTCTTGTACTGTGGTGACCAAAACTGGACACAGTACTCAAGGTGCGGTCTTACGAGTGCCGAGTACAGGGGCACAATCACCTCCCTACTCCTGCTGGTCACACCGTTTCTGATACAGGCCAGGATGCCGTTGTCAACCCTGAGCACCACAGCACTGTGCTACTGAGGGCCTGGGAGGTTTCCCCATAGTCCTGCACTGTCTACCTTGCTCATCCAAAATAGGCCCTGGGCACAGGCAGCAGGAGTTCTGGATCTGAGGGCAGAAGTGATCTTGGGCATGAAATTTGGGTGGGAAAT
This sequence comes from Eurystomus gularis, assembly GCA_013400335.1. NCBI lineage: Eukaryota > Metazoa > Chordata > Aves > Coraciiformes > Coraciidae > Eurystomus > Eurystomus gularis. The sequence continues at coordinate 184,578 of VZZY01005640.1, forward strand.
CCCAGAAGTGCTCATGGGGCAGTTAGCATGGCTACCTGCACCTGAAAAATACTTGGTATTTACTGTGATCTACTTCAAAGGGTGTTTCTTACTGAAGAGATGAACATATGAAATACATGGCTGCTCTGGTCAGAGGTCCCTTACTGTATACAGTGCCGAGATAACACCACTCTTGGGGATCAAATCTCATCTCTGTCAGGAGCTGCTCAGTTCACAGGTCTGTATTACACCCCCCTGTATCTGTAGCTTCCACTAGCCCCAGCAGAGGCAAGAACTGCAGATGGATGCAGAGGTGCTTGTGTTTGCAGGCTGGTAAAACACTTGGGTAAACACTTGCTCCTTCATATGGTCCAGGAGAATCTCTAATTTAAATGCTGGTGGCTGCAGAAAAGATGCTAATGAAGGAAACCTAGCAGCTTCATTTACCCATATGAAATCATTGCCAGTGGATAATTCATTCTCCTGGAAAATACAATAATAGTAATGTAATATACAGAACACAATACTACCCTCTAATAAGTCTGACAGGCAGATTGCCGTGTCTATTTAGACTGTATTAGCCAGCCAGCAATTTCAAATGCTTTTATGTGCAGACCCTTGTTGCTCAACTCCTGCTCTTTGCTGGCTGAGCTAAACTAATTAAAGAAAAATATACTACAGCTGACAAGTCCAAAGAAAAAGAATCTAAAAACAGCCCTTTTAAACAAAATATTCTTTCCACATGAACAGCTTTCAGTTGTTTTTGCAGAAACAAGTGGCTTTGTTTTACTTTGGGAATGGAGAGGGCAATTATGCTATGTTTAACAATTTTGTTCAGGATCTTGGGTTCGTAAACATGGACCTTTATTGAAGACTAGAAGCACTCAAAAAGACTTGTATTACCTGGTGCTCTTGCTTTTACAACATGAGGAGACAGTTCTGTTGAGACAAATGGTACGAGCCATTTAGGGCATGATCTATGTGGACCGTAGCCTCTGAGCACAAGCACTTCTGATGTGTGTTTGAAGCTTACTGTGGCTGAAGCTTGCAGTGCCTGAGGGCTGCCTCGGTAGACTTCTTAGAGCATTGTCAAGGGTTAGGGCTGGGCCAGCCACTAGACGAATGACAGATACTATCTATTAGCCCCTCTCCCTTCCCAAAGGGGAAGAGAAAGGGGAAAAGGGAGAGACGCAGATTGGAAAATAAAACTAAAAACAGCTTTAAGGAAGATAATGAAATGAGATATATACAAATAGATGCAAAACCAGTATCAAACCCAACCCCCTGATGGCAATACATCACTATCACCACTGATGCTGTGGAGCAGGCACTGGGGAAGTCCCAGACTGGACTCAGCAGCAGATGGGAACAGGATTCAGGAAATGGATTCGGGAACACACAGATCAGGATCAAAGGCAGAACAGAGAGAGTCCTCCTTGGACAGCGGCCATTGAAGAAAGCGTGACCCTCGTGATCCCTCAGCTTCATCTTGAATATTACATAAATGGAATGGAACACCTTGTTGGTCAGTCCAGGGTTGTCTGTCCTGTCTGCTGTTCCCGGCGGGCACAATGTCCCGCTTGCTGCACCCCCAACATTTAGCAGTGACGTTGGCCTGTAGAGGAGCAAGTATAAGCAAGAGCCTTTCTGCACACCAATCCTTAGCAGTAACTATAAACATCGAGTGTTATCACTGCTAGAAGCAGACGCTCGTCTGCAAAAATCTGCCATTAACTTCAGAAAGTGCAGTTATTTAGAAGAGACTGAGTTGAAAAGTGAAATCACTGAGCAGAATTAGTTCTATTCTAGCTCAAACCAAGACAAGCATGTAACCTATGGAGGACTCCTGCTTCTCCTTTGACGTGCATGCAAAATGCTGCCCCTCTGCTTAGGCTGATGCAGGCTGCTCAGCAGAGGATATCCCATTTCAGGTGCTGGAGTGCTGCTTAGGATGTGCTTTGCTCCAGACCAGCAAACATGTAAGGGCTTTTGTGAGGAGCGCGCTGTTGGTGAGCTGTGTTTGTGGACTACCAATCAGTTAGAAGGCTTTACAACTATGGTAGATAAGTTGCAGGCCCTGAGGATTTCCTCTCCTCATTTGCACACCTTCCCAGGGACCAGATATGGACAGGGAGTGCAGATGGCGCTGGGGTCTGTGCACTGAATCGCTCAGCAGAAGCACCATCTTCATCAACCCTCCTGTGCCACCCCATGGGTTGGAAAAGAACCCAAAAATCCTCATCTCAAGAAAGATTGCTTCTTTCTTGATTGGATATCTTGATCTAAAGAGCAGTTTATCTTTCTGAAGCAGTGAACTTGTGCTTTTGTCTCTCCAGATTACAAACACTGCATGTAGCTGGAACTGTCCTGATGTGTTCACTGTTCATGGGGGTTAAACCATTTCAGAGAGACTTCGCCATGTTCAGCCCTTCTCTTGGCCCATTTTATGACTTGAGTAGCCTGTCAGATCATCTCAATGGTGAAAACTGGTCCAGAGTGGAAAAAACCTTGTGCATATGATACAGAGCCAGTAACTGGTTACTGTCTTGAGCAATGCTTGAAGTAAAAATTTAGAAGCTGCAATGTTCAGCTCGTTCACTCTGCAGCTTGAGTTTGAGAGATGCATACCTGTTTGGCGTTCGAAGAAATATTGGCACAATGTGCTGTTGAATGCTGGCCCACTTCAATTACTGATGGAAAGATAAAACACATTTTGCTCTTGGCTGGCTTCCTTGCTTGCTGGTGCTAATAACATTACAAGCTCAGCGTTTCAGGGGTCATCTTGAAAGAAGCAGAGACCTGAACCCCCATGGTCCTGCCTTCCTGCTGCTGTTGCCACTGCAGGAAAACATCACTGGGTCAGAGACCAGTGTATGCTCTTCAGCAAAGTGAGTACCAGATGACTGCAAAAGCTGCTGCACAACGGAGTCATGATCCAAAGCAAGGTGGTGGTGGTTCTCCTCTTGACTGGCAGGTTTCTCCGTGCACAGCTTATCTTTTATTTTGCACTTGTGTTAAGGTCAGTCTGAAAATTTGCAAGACTGCAGCTTTCACAACCACCTTTATAGGATGTAAGGCTGAGGAATACTTGGTCATATATGTGTGTGTACATCTTTCTTGTCCTCTAGGAAGTTTTATGGTCTTTTTGTCATTTTGTAGCACCCCAGGGAGCCTCTCTGTCTCTGCCAATTAATTTGCTGTAGTTATTTCAATTTTGTTCACAACCTGCTTGACAAAAACTCTTTAAAGCTAGACTCTTCACATTGAGAGGGCAAAACATGAAGTTGGTTTGGATCACAAGTAACAGCAGGAGACATAATGCTTAGCCTTAAAAACTGCACACATGCCTATAAGCTGATGCATGGAAAACTCAAGTGCTTCCTCAGCTGCCTGCCACTATGAATGATAAAGATGATAGAAATAAACTTTAACTTGTTCATTAGTGTGAAAATCAAGCAACTGCAAAGCCAGCCTTTACTATACTTCACTTGTAGACAGTGGTTTGGCTACAGCTACTTAATGGCAGTTATTTCTCTCCATGTCTTTGTCCCACATGAAAAAGTGATGGCTTTCTTCTAGCTCAGTAATGGGAACTTGTGTTTTTAGCACTCGATGGAGGCTTCGGTTTTGCCCGGACTCCCAAGAAAGATAGAAGAGAAGGGGCAACATGTGGTATCAATGTTTGTTCCATCCAAACATGGAAGAGAAGGGGCAACAGTGAGAGGTGTTCATTCCTGCTGAAGTGTGGTGATAATTCTGAAAATAGTTTATTGTGAAATAAATGAACAAAGTAGCATGTGAATATTCATCTGGACATGTCCACTGTCTCCCTTTTGTCCCTGAAAGAGGAATATTGAATAAACAATTACTTAAGAATTCAATGTGTATGCTGCTTTGAGCTGCTTTTAGCAAAGGGCACGAGCCTGCAGGTAGCAGAGAGCTGGGGATGAGAGCTCTGCGCAGCGCCCTGACTACCTCGGGGATGCTGCTTCATCTCTCCCTGCTCGCACTGTCAGGCAGGCTTTGACTCATGGATGTTAATTAACCCAGAATTGTTCTTCTGCTTCCACTGTGGCATTTTTCTTTCTCAGCACTTAGACTTCTGTGTGGCATTGGTTTATTTATCCCATATCCCCCCAGAGTGGAGAATTTTAATTCTGTAAGCACCAATTGTCTCTTTTTCCCCTGCATATGGCTTTTTATTAGCCTGCTGCTGTAGATTGCTAATTAGCTACACAAGTGATGTTTGCAATCATGTTTCCTACCTGGGGAGGTTATGGTAGATGCAGGATGGCAGCGATTCAGCCAGTCCATATACAAACAATGTATCGCCAGCGCTGCTCCTGCTAATGCCCTGTCTCCTGGCAACTTTCTCTAAGGGTGCTGCGTAAGTGCTCTGTTGGAAACATTTCATTAATAATGGAATTTAACTTCTTCACATGCAATTAACTAGATTTCTTTCTTTTAGGTTGACATTAGCTGTGGGGGTTTCTGGGGCTTTTGATGTGCATGCAAATGTAGTTGTGTGCAGAACTTGTTCCTGTAACTTGGGGTGACAATTCCCAGGGCCTTCAGTGAACTTTGCCAGCTGATCTGAGGTGAAGCACTTGGATCCTGTAAATCTGATTTCTGCAAAAAGCCAACATGTTGCTGAACTTAAAAAGTGTTAGGAAAGGCTGCTCTGGGAAAGGGTGGCTGTTCTGTGACTCAGTTTCCTCTTGTCATTTTAATCCAGCTAATAAAATCACCTCAGACACTTCAAGTTAGTGATTTAAAATTGTATGATCTCTGTTGAGGATTTGCTACCATACAAAGATCAGCAAACTCATCTCCCACAAAGAAAAGCTGGCTCAATAAAGGTGACTCTTGCAAACCTGAGGAATGGTGAGGATGACCAGTGAATCCAATGGGACCTTCCTGGGAGAGCAGCAGTAGGGGGCTGTCCATGTCCCATCTCAGCTGCTTGGCTTAGTCCCTCAAGGGAGTCAGTATTCATAGAGAGCTAAAAGCCATGTCAGCCAGGCTTATCAGAAAAGGGATTTTGAATGGTTTTAAGTTCCTTAAACTTATTAAAATCTGTTTTCCTACTCATGGTTATAAATTAAGGCAGTGCTTTCAAGACTGTTTAATTTGGGCTGTAACAAGGCTCATCATATCTGGCAATGATGAATAAAGGGTTTGACTGGAGCATATGTTAATGTACAGAAAACAATGAGACTTAAAATAAATGCCTCCGAAGTGCCATATTTGGCAGTGGCTACAGGAGATATGTAGTAAATGATGCAGTGCTGCTGCTGTGCTTATGAGGGACAACAGCAGCTTCTGGCTGGTTCAAGGATTTAATTCTGCTGAGCTCCAGCAGTTGTGTGGGCAGCGACCTGCAATGAGTGTCTTGCAGCCAGGTTTTCAAAAGTAGCCACTGATTTGAGCTGTATAAGAGATGTATTGCAAATCTCCCTGCAAAAGGCTGTGAATGCAAGGCATGTCTAGCACCAGATGCAGGGACTCTGGGGCTCTGCGGGCTCAATGGGTTTGAACCCTAGGATGAAATTTAATTATTTCTATGAGGTTTCCAGGATGAATGTGGCTAAGGACCTGTCTATAGCCTGAGTGTCTATAGCTGGAATACTGATCAATCCTCTGCCTTTGCTACAGGGTATCACCTACCAGATGTCCCTGGGTAGTAATTTGCATGTGTGCTGTGTAGCTTGAACAGTTTGGGTGGCAGAGCGAAGTGCCATTTGCACTAAGACAGCTTTTGAAGTAGCCTGGTGTTTGTGCCACAAGCAGAGCTCTTTAAGCATAGCAAATGACACGTTCTTTTGCAAGACTTTTTTTACTCTCTTTTACTCTTGTGTTTTCTACCTTAATGCATAACTGGAACAAAAACCTTATTTGTCACTTGCCAGGGTTTTGGTATTGGCAGTATGATGCCCCTGGAGAGGTACGTGTGGTAAAAGCTTGGGGGGTTGTACGCTTTTTGATTATTAAAAGACTTATTTCTTGCCTGCGGGCACAAAAGTTTTGTTACACATCAACTCATTAATCAGCTTAAAGTCAAGAAAGTTTGCTAGCAACTATAGTGCTGTTTTGAAACTAAACAAGGTCAGGGGATGCACAGTCAAGTTATGTAGGCAGCCTGTAAACTTCACCAGAAGCTTGTGCCTCCTAGGGCTGCTTTCATTTCAGAGGACAAGAAAAGACAAAACCTGAAAGCACAGGTGAAGTCTGTAACCTCATGTTTCCAGAAAGGAGTTAACACAGAGGATGGGGCAGCAGAAGGTGGAGAATAGGGCTGATTCAGGTGTGCAGGAGGGGTCACCTGCTCTGAGATGCTGCAGCCACCTTGGTCTCACAGGCTTCCCAGCTAGTGCATCTGGGAGAACACATCTGGGGGCCAAAGCTGTGGGGCTGGAAGCAGAGCAGGGTGAGGGGACCAGGAGAAGGCTGCACTGGATGTGCCGTGAGGGTCCATGCCACGCAGCAACTCCATCACAGTCAGTTTTGCCATTGTGTAATTGTGTGTTTGCAGTTGCAGCATGACTGAGGCACGTGTTGGGCTGGCCATGGGCAGGCAGCTCTGCTGTAGCACTGGAGCAGCTCCAGCACACCCATGGCAAATGGCATATGGGACAGCATGCTGTTGGATGCTCTCACACAGGGTGCTGTGGCTGGGCTGGGGTCCTATTCTCCTAGGGAAATAAACATTGCAAACTGCGTGCTGTGGCTTAAACTGAGACGCCTCGGAGCCTGTGCTTGCTGTTGTATTCAAGCTTTTAACCAGACTGCGCAAGGGCATGCGTGATGGTGCTGAGAGCCAGGCACATTTCTCAAGCAGGCATCTCTAAGCCCTGTGACAGAAGCAAAAAGTGTGGGAATATTTCTTCGCTCTTACAAAGCTGGGCTATTGCAGATGCCACAGAGAAGATCAGTGTTAAACAGCTTGCAGCAATCTCCTTGCCATAGCTAGAAGTGGGCTGTGGAAAGCTGGGTGGGAGAAATATCTGCATTTCTGTGCCAGGGAGCCCTTTTGCTTAAAGGAGTCAGGTGAATTTTAACCTGAAAATGGCTGGAGGTATAAACTTGCACAGTTCTAGAAACAATTTGTGTCATTACCCTAAAGAGCTGCTGTGCTGTGGTTGAGAGTAATGGGGATTTAGAACACTATGAATAATAGAAAAACCCCGAAATCTGGCTGGTAGAGAGTTCTGTTTCCAGACCTCGGTTGGATGTCTCTTCACCGTGTTTCTTATTGCTCTGTGTTCTGGGAGGGCTTATTAAACCAGTGCGGTGCTGCAGGGAGGTCTGATAGAGAGGTTAGATCTTCCTGGATCTGTTAACTCAGGCCAAAAGTCATGACAGTTGTGGCAAACTTTGCCAGACCTGAACTAGCCTCCCCGGAGGAATCTGAGGTGCTGGTGCTGTTGGTCTGCAGTCCATGGCAGTGGTTGGGTTCCTCTAGCGTACCTGAGCCATCACCAGGGAGTCAGAGGTGCTGTTACTTCAGATGATCTAGAAAAAGAGACATTTTTCCTCTTTTCTGAAAATAGCTCTTCCCTAAACAAACACCCTGTACTTTAAAGAACACCTGACAACCAGCCTGGCTTTTACAGCACGTTGGGATTTAATGGTGAGTGAAGGCTTGGTTCACTTTCAGTACTTGTGTTTTCTCATTAGAATTGTGTGAGGGAAACGCACTGTCAGTTCAGCAGGGAGAGAAATTAGACTAATCCTTTGGGAATTTTTCCATTTTTACTCCAAGATATTGCTTTATTAATGAAACAGGAAAACAGGGGATTTCAGACTTTCTTCTGATAAAAAGAGCTTTTAACAACTTTTAATTTGAATGAAGAACTGATACAAATTAGACAAAATATTTGTTCAATAGTCTTAATTTTTGATGTGTGGGAAAGGTAACAAATACGGATCTACCTCAAGACTAGAAACCTGAGCTGGAAAATTGCCTTTAGGACAAAACCAAATTGTTTCCTAAGTTACAGCTTCCAACGCACCAAGGCAGAAACACGAATGTGCTTGTACTTGCCCACCCCGTTGCCTCTCATCTGTTGGCATGACATCTGCTCCCAGACAGTCTCTGTAAGCTGAAATCTCTGGTTTTCCTCGTGCTGTTTCTAGCACAGAGATCTAAGCAGGCTTCACTGGTGACTTACATGTTTAAAAACTTTTGCTGTAACTTATCTTCAGTTGTATTAATTGATGAAGTTCTTTGGTTCTTGCTAGTGTTTCACTGGGCTGCATAAGAGGGAAATGAATGTCACTGCCTTCTCTAGGACAGCGGGACTTTGCGAGCTTGCAGTTGAACTGAGACATCCCTTGGGATTGCCTTACAGGCAGAAAAAGTCCTACAGACTGCATATTAAACTTCCTATTTTTAACTTTATGTCAGGTTTAGAGAGCATAGCAAGACAACCCAGTTTTCCCCTGAGGATTCAAGTAGAAATACCAGTCTGTCATTTCAGTTCACTACTTGGGGATAATTAATTACCGCTGAGAACAATTAATCATTTTAAAGAATTTGTTTCTTGAGAAGGGCAGGGACAAATACAAGTTAAAAGTCTCTGGCTGACCTCATGTGAGGCCAAGCCAAGGCACTGTGATATGTTAAATATAATAGTTATTTGCTGCCCTAAGTCTTGGTGATTCAGAGTAGATTTGGTGGTGTCTGAGTTGCTTGGCCCTGTCTTTGATGAGTGAGAGTAACTCAATTGGGATGGACAGTTTCTGACCAGTTCAGTAGCGGTGCCTAATTTTGGGTGACTGTGGAGAAAGCTCAGCTTGTGGCAAGAGCCAGAAGTGCTCAAAGCCATAAGAATGACTTGTTCCTGCTGTGCTGTGTGGGTAGTTTGGGATGAAAGGGCCTTGTGCCTCCTGGCTTTCTTCTCTGTCAGGCCAGCACTGTGAACCCATCTAGGAGAAGGTGTGACAGCAGCTGAGGTTGACTAAACCTTCACTGTGGAGGTGCAATTGGCTCCAAACTGAAAGACCTCCAAGTGCCTAAACCTGTCAGATACCAGCTACTGCTCTCTTACCTGCCATCCCATCTCATACTGATTGTTAGATGCTCCGTGCATTGCAGAGCCAGCCTCCTAATGACATGGTAAAAAAGGAGCTCGATATGAAATGCTTTTCCCCAAGCTGAACTGTGGTCTCTGTGGTCCTGGGAGGCCTCATTACCCTGATATTTATCCCCAGCTTTATGAAAACATGGGAGCGATTCTCTTCCCTGGGCTCTCAGCCATGCCATAGGTTTGCTGGAATAAAACGTCAGCCTTCAGAGACCTTGCCCCCTTCCCCATGCCACATCTGAATGTATACTTATCTTGGCAAAAGCATCTATCCACTGGTGCTACTGGTACAAGTTTGATGCAGGTTTGTGGTGACCCACTTATTATAATGTGATGGTAGTTTTGAGCCCTGGCAATCCTTCTAAATGTCACATCTGTCACTTCTAGACTCTGTTGGCAGAGCAGAGGGCACTGCCAAACCATAGCACACACATGTTCTTAGCTTCAGGGTTATCCCTCTGATCTCAGGACCACCTGCTCAGATCCTGATGGTGTTTGGAGTCTGTGGAAGTTTTCCCCATTGCTTTTGCAAACATCTACCAGGGGTGTCTGAATATACTTGCCATTGGTTCTCTACTGATTTTGCTTGGATGAAGGTCAGGCAGTGCAATTTCACATTTTCAGTGCTAGTGAGCGCAGCTTTCACCCTGCGTGGTGCTTTTAGTTTGAGTGGCTGCTGGAGTCTAGGGCAGTTTGGAAAAGTTGGCTGCAAACCAAGAGTCCATTCCTGATGCAGCCAATAAGACATTTGTCTTGCAAGAGGTAAAAGGAGAAAGGGATGGAAAACTTCCCTAAAACACTGGTAGCTCTAGCTCTCTGAGAGGATGCTAGAAGGCACCTATTCTCCTGTTTAATTATTGCATAGCCTCTATGTTACCCCCTTTACAAGCCAATGAAATACATGAAAGCATTTTAGAATTTCTCAAGCTCTGTTTTACAAAACCCTGTAATCACCAGAGGCTGGGACTGCTCGTGAGGCAATACTTTTCTGTTAGGAAGTGCAAGGAGCAGCAAGCACCAGCACTGCTGGTGAGCCTGAGGATGAGGAAGGCGGGGAGGCAGACAGGCACTCTTAGTGTGCCTGCAGAGGTTTGTCAGGGTCAGATATTGCCCTTGAGTCATCATAGTGTGTGTCCTGGGCAATCTCACTGGTTTAATGGAGGATTTATCCAAGGGTGATGTAAAACCAGATTTTTTTTTTCCTCCTTGTATATCCATCTTCTCTGACCTACTTGCTCCTGGAGTATCAAGAGCTGCAGTATGTACACAGGAGAATGGGGAAAAGCAAAGGGTTAGTGCAGCCAATAGTATACAGACCTGTTTTGTAAAAGTAATATTATAATTTATTATAATTTTTAGACCATTGGCCCAGTTGAACACTGCCCTGATCTGGTAGTGCATGCACAGAGTTTCAGTGCATGGCCCAGCCCACCACTCCCAGCCATCCACGTTGTGAGCTCATCCCAGGTCTCCTAGTGAGGAAAGACATCATGTCCCTCAGGTGGGAGAAACCAGATTCTGGTGGTATTTACCCAACAGATTTGTCATGCCCATGTGCTTCTCTTTCCCCCCTTAGGCCATGGTGCGGTTATTAACATAAACCAGCAAGTGTCTCAATGTGCGTAATAACAGCACTTCCATAGGTATGTACAGGGCAATTATTATATGTATTGATTTCCAATAAACAGACATTTCAGAGCTAAGTGGAAAATGTTTTGGAAACGTGTCAGATAAAGTATGCTTTATAAATAAATCATAGCTGTGATACATGGTATGTGACTAACTTATTAATAAGTTAGACTACCTGGGGTCAAGCATGCTTTCTTTAGGCCATTGTAAATGTGACAAAGTCAATTTTCTGTCTATCCCATAACTGATCTAGGAAAGCAGGGCAGACTGTGGTGGGAAGGAGCACCAGCAAGTTGCTAGTTGTGAAGAAAGTAGTCAGATATTGTTGCCTTGACATTTTTTCGGAGCAATTTCTTGCTGAACTTGATAGGCAATACTTTAGTTTCTCAGCACAAGCCCTGCAGGCTATGTCAGTGGTCCAACAAACTTCTTTCTCAGTTCACTCTCTCCCCAGTTAACTTGGTTATGTCCCAGTCTGGCTTCTCTTAAGGAGAATGACGATGGAGCTGTCCAATGGTTTAAATGTTCTCCACAAGTGCGGCCTGTTGTGCAGCAAGATCAACTGCAATAGATATTTGGGATCTTAGATCCAGGTGTTTGGAATTGTTTCCTGAGGAAGCACAGAGAATAAATGTAGTGTGAAAGTGTGTCTCCATGCAGAAGATCCCTCACCTCACAAGCACTTAAGTAGAAAGTATGACTGCCTGCGTGCCTAGATGTCTGTCACGTACCCTGCAGCTGGTATCCTGTCTCTCCTGGGGAGTTCTTGGTAGACTGGAGAGGTTCTTTAGCATCTGACCTGAGTTAGAGGTGAAGCACTCCAAGGGCAAGGACAGTGTCATAGCTGGGTCTTTGCTTCATTCGTGCAGCAATAGGCTGGTACAGCTCTTCTTGCTGCAGATGACTTCCTTAGTCATGGCTGCTTTTCCCGGAGCCTACAAATACTGCTAACTGATGCAGCAGCATTTTTTTTTTTCCTGCACAGGATTGAGGACAGCTGAGCTTTTACATAAGTAAAGTTTACACCTACATGCATGCACGCAAGCCCCAGAGCTGGCTCTTGCTTTAAGATGGCAGGTTTTGACTCTAGCGCTCCCTTAATCAAATTCCTGAGTTACTAATTTGTTCTTTTTCCTGTCAAACCTTCACTGAGCTGAGTGGGCATTTAGCAAGAGTAAATCTGTAAGAAAAACTAATAGAGAGCAGCTGTTAGTATCTTGAGGGAAACATCAATGTGAATTTTCCCTCAAGCTATTTGTGTTTCAAAACAGAGAAAATGTTTAGACAGTGTCTGGCTCATAGGTGGGAAACTGAAGCATGTTTGAAGAGAGGGGACTGATTTAAATCCCCCTTCACCTTAACAACTTGCCATTATACCAGACAAGGAGGGGCAAAGACCTCCCCAGCCAGCTGGCCTGGCTTCCTTCCATTGCTGAAAACCACCTTGTACACCACATGTGTGAACTTCGAGTGCCCTCTTAAAAAATGTATTTCTACTGGGAAACTGTTTCAGAGCCTCCCCATGAAGATCAAACCTTTCAGATTTCTAGGTTATGTGTATTCTTGGCCATATTTATCTGCACTGGGCTCCAATGCTGTCCTATAAATACCTCGGGGACAATCATATTCCCACTTGCATTTGGCTTTGCTAGGTTTAAATGGGCCAAGCTGCTTTAGTCTTTGTTACGCACAGCTCCATTCATCAGCCGATCCTGCTGACCCTGCTCTGTTCCTGCTCTAGATGGACTTCATCTCACTTGAGCGCTCTAACGCAAGCAAGCCACTTTCTTAAAATATAAAAGTCTTCCAGGTTGACAAGCTTAAAGATCAACATCTTGTCTGGCATAAGGCTGGAGTCTGCAAATTCAGCATTTGGACTTAAATAGTTTTTCATTTTTCACACATTTTTTAAAAATGCAGTATACACACTAAACAGATGATGCTCAGCAGGGCACTGTATAAGATGCTTTCTGTTGTGTATTGCTCTCAGTGATGGATGAAATAAGGCTTCAAAAGTCACTGGCAACCTTTCTTCTGGATGTTGTGTATCCAGACCTATGGCATGGGATATTTTTTGGTCATTTCATTTTCAACACTTGTGCCAGCACTTCTTAAGTTTCTGTTTAGCTCTTCCAACCTCCAGAGAGGCTGAGGAATGTAGAATGGATCCAAATACCTTGAAGGGTTTATGAAGTTCTGATCCAGCTATGAGCCTGGCGAGTGCCAAGTAATGGAAGCTATCACACTAGCTAAGATTTATGGTTGTTTTTCTCCATTATCTCTCTGAGAGTGTCCAAGGGCCAATGCTTCATAGGGATCTCTCACAAAGCAGCAGCAGCAGATCAATGCTTCTGTAGGAAAAGCATCTTTCCACCCTCTGATACTTGGCTTATTCCCTAAAGCAGGAGTGTTATATTCCTCATAAAATGTGTCAGCCTGTACCTGTAGAATTTTTTTTTTTTCTTATAAATAGATTATCCTTTGGGGATTTGTGCCAGTCCCTTCCAATATAAGGCACTGTTACAGTGAGTTTCAAAGGTTTTTATAGCTGAATTGTGCAAAGAGAAAATACTGTGAATTTTAGAAATGCTGGGATCCAGTTACAAGTCAGGCTTCTTTGCATTTATGAGTTGCATGGAAAGCATAGCACTGTGCAATGCATTCAGTGAAGGCTAAGAGTTGTGTAATACAAGTTTTTCTCTGGTCTTCTAGTGGACAGCAGGAATGACATGAATTTATTAATATATCATGTTTTATTAGTCGTCATTAATCATTATTAATATCCTTAGTTCCACTTTATTACTGAACCTTAAGCTCAAATAATTTGTAGAATAAAAGATTGCCAGGAACATGTGTGAGAGTCCAGAACTTTTGTCTGTGAGAAACAACTTCATCTCAGGCTTTTGGGATCAATCGAATGGAAACCTTCCTTGACATTGGATTGGGACAACATGGGAGTTAAATTATTTCTGTTACTTTTTTCGGTATGAGTGTGGATGTGAATGAAGCAGCAGAGCAGCTAGGTTTGAGGCGAGTGGTTCCCAAATCTGGTGTAAGCATGCGGTTCATTAACATTTTTGCAGCGCTTTGGAAATGTAAATTGTTCCAGGAATGTTAAGTATCATGATTATGGCAGTCTTGAAAAGTAATATCTTAATCTATGAAATTATGAGTCCATTCTTCAGAATTACAAGTGAGATCATGATGTGGCTGCTAGAGCAGCAAGCAGCAATTCAGGACACTGGGTTCAGCTCTTGAGGCTTTTTAATGTGGTCTGTCTGAGGTCAGCTTGTGGCTGCTCGCTAAGCGACCTGGAAGAAAGGTAAGGAAGATGAGGACAGATCATTCATGGAGAGCCATCAAGTTGTTCTGTGAATTAGCACAAGCAAACATTATATAAAGTGTTGCTTGTAAAAGCTGGCATTTGGGTACAGGGAATTGAGAGGGTGGCCTATTTCTGAGAAGCAGCAGGTCTGAAAAGATGCAGGGCCACTGACTGGTCAGCTGAACCAGAGCACTCTCAGGATTTGATCTGAGCAGTCCCTGTTCCTTTCCATCATGTCTGCACTTAGGGGTGCAACTGCTTCCCCAGCAGTGAAGATCCAGCCCAGAGAGCTCCTTGCTGGTAATTGAATACAGGCAAGTGCTGTTTGTGGGAGAGCAGATGTGAAAGTTTGGAGAATTAATAAGATTATTACATTTTATTTGAAATCAGCACTAGTGTGATCTCTTATAAAACACCTGAAGCAGTTTCTGATACCTGTAATCAAAAAAAGATATTGGTGGGAGGGGAGAATGTCAGAAATAAGTTGGAGAATAGCATGAGAATGACCAGAAAACATTAATTATACTGAGAGGCTCCAGGAATTTGATTAATCAAAGAGTGATTTGATCTGTCTGGTATCTAGATGGGAAACAACTCTTTAATGTACAGCAAGATCCAGTGATTGGAAATGAAATTCCACATTCAGATTCTTTTCACATTCTGAACAGAAATAAATTGAAGTTTAACTGTGAAGCTAATTAGCCATGGGAACAGTATCTGATACTGAGGATTATGGTGAACTCCTGTCACTAGAATTGTTAAAATCAAGATTGAATGCTTTTCCACTCCAGCTTTCATAGAAATTTCTTCACAACTATGTCTTGGTCTATGTTACATGGAATACCCAAACAGGTAACAATACTGATCTTATTTATTCATTCACTGTATGGCTTTGGGCAAGTTTAATGGGGACATTCCAATTCTAAGTATGATCAACTAAGCTCTAGCTCTAGGGATGTTCAAAGGCAAAATTATGACTGAATTTGCCAGGGCCAAGGATTCTCCTGTGCTGACTTTTAAGCATGTTGAACACTCCAAAGTCTATTCATTTCAACTGGAGCTTGCTCAGCAGCTGTGAAAATACAGCAGTCAGCTGGAAAAATGGGTGTCTCCAGAACTGGAGGGCAAGAAAAGCCATGTCTTCACATTTTGCGTTATCCTTGCTGTGAGGATGACGTTAATTTCCTGTGGAATAGGAGTTAATATTGACCATTATCTCCCAGGGACGTGTATGTGACCTAATGAGCACTTGGAACAAGTCTTGCAGAAAGGTGCGTGCAGCTAAGCCTGTCCCCCCGGCACTGCTGGGTGTGTGATGCTCACCGTGCTGCCTGACGCAGAGCGGCTGAGCTGACCTACTGTCTGGCCAGAAAACACGAGGCCTCTCTTGCAAAAAAAGAAAATAGATGTCAGGATTTGCTGAGTTTGTTGTCAGTTCGTATCTGAAAATTTTCAAACTCTCTCGTGTAAAACCCTGAGAAGAGGCTGTGCAGGTAACACATCTGAGTGCTGCTCCAGGCTAGGCAGAGCAGGACTCTGAACAGGCAGTGCTGCAGAAGGGAACGTAAGCATCACCTCTCCCTGTGTTTTGTTGGATTTAGGCTTTGATTTTTTTTTTTTGATATTTTTTTGTTTGTTTTTGTTTATTTGTTTGCTTAAGTTCAATTTTTAACAGTAAATCCATTGAAACAGTTTAGTTTGAATGAGTTAGTGCTTTCCACCAGTGACATTTTTACCTAGCTAGTTCTTGGTAACAGCAGAAAGGTACTTGGCCAAGGAGAACCCTTTGAGGTATGCTGCCTCTCACAGGGATGGAGATGGTTTGAGGCACATCAGCTGGGCAGGGATGGGAAGGTGGTTCCTTGGGTTAGTTTGCATGGTCCCCGGTGCACAGTAAGAGGATAAAGGGGATTTGTGTTCTTCAGGTTTCCTTAGTTTGCCTAAACTCATCTCTGTCACAGGGATATCGCCTGCGTGAGGGGCGTTGCTGTTACTGCTCTCTGGTGGGGTGCAGCAGACAAAGAATAAGTTGTCACCAGAAGATGACAGAATCAAAACAAGACCCTGTGTGCACAAAATGCTCATATTTGCATACAGACTGCCTAACCCATGCATATATGAGGAACATAAGTCACTCCAAATGAACAGGCATCAAAATTTGACCTATCCAAAGTCATATGTTGAAGCAGGAAGCAAAAGCCAATAATAGATTCAGGGTCCTGAACTTCCCCAACCTCTAGAATGGAAGCCAAATTTCATCTCTCACTTGTAATTATGGTCAAAGCCTGGGCTGGAAATGAGAAGCACTGATTTCTGTTTCTGCTCTGCAGTAGATTTACTGTCTGACCTTGGAGGCAAATGTGTCCTTCTGTGTCTCAGTTTACCTCCCCACTAATAGAGACAATTGTACTAGTGTGCAGTATGCTTTAATGGACTTTATTCCTACACCTGCTCAAGTTAATGGCTCTCCTTGCGATGGGAAGAGGACCAGATGCACCATTTGTAGAGTGCCTGGATGAAAAGATGTTGCAGAAGTGAGACAAATATTATTTGTTTTAACATATGGGCCCAGAAAAGTGTCACATATGCTTGAAAAGTCGATTGCTCACATGAATAGTAAGGGATAACAATTCAGTCTTGAGAACAACAGCGGCCTCGACCCTCCTTGCCCTGCTGCTGTGTGCACATGTGGTCTCACCTGGCCCAAGTGCTGCTGGAGCACTGGGAGGTTTAGGGAGCTATTTGTAAGAAAATTCCAATACCCAAATCTGTCAATAATTGACTGAGCCAGGGGAGGGCTACACCTTGATGCTAACTCATGACTGTAGTGAACAAACACAGTGTGTGTAGAGCTCCTGGCTGAGCAGGGCTCTGCTTTGTATCTTATTTTCGTCATTAGGAAAACCAGCCCATGCATTCCTCCATGCTAGTTGTTTCTCAGGCATACAGAAATGCAACAACGACTTGCAAAGACAAAGCTGACACTGACTCACCACGGTTTATAATGCTGAGCTAGAAAAGTTAGCACTCCCAGTGCCATGGAAATGAGTGCAGCATCACTTGCTGCTCTGTGCATTGCAGTGGTCTGGTAGCACTTCCAAAAATCTAAGCTCATGTTGCAAAGAGTGTCTGATATAGTTCCTGGTAACTGGTGTCTGTCACCAAGTGGAATATTTCTGGCAAGGGGAGCAACATTTCTATGCTCTTCTGTTAGTAGATGAGCTCTGAGCACTACTATCAGTTTATACCTTTTGTGCTGATTCTTTGCTTCCTAGGCCAAGGGGAAATAAATCACCATTCAATTTGCTGACCAACCAAAAGTCTGTTCGAGTAAATTATCTTACAAAGACTCTTCATGTGCATTTTACTTTGAAGTTTTTCAGAACCTGATTAAGTCCCTATTTTGAAGTATCTAGGTTGGTCAAATTTCAGCGTATATCTGCAATACTAGCACTGAGGCTCCCTGGAGCGATCACTTATTGATGAATACTCGGTTTCCACACATAGCATGGGACTGTGGTTGCCTGATGGAGACATGCAGCTACATCCAAACCTGTGTTATCACTCTAGTTTTGTCAGTAACTGCAATAGATTCCTGTGAGATTGTACCAGGTGAACAATTGCATGCTGAAGACAGCCTCCATCCCCAAAAGCTTATAACTTGGAGTAGACAAAGGGTGATTTAAGTCAGGTTGCAATCACAATGCTCTCCATTCCTTCTATCCAGCAGGAAGGAAAGGATCATTTACTTGCCATTATGTAGTTTTACACATTCGCATACACCCTCACCACCACAATTTGAGTCTAAAATTATTTTATCATAAAATTGCCTTTGATCTCTAGCCTGAGATTCTGATGCATATTTATAACCCTTCCTCTGTACGTTCTTGTCATTTGACTTTACCAAATCCCAGTCCTTGTCCGAGCTGATGATACAAAGTACAAGCTGCAGCCCAAGTGGGGATAAGGGCTGGAAGGACTCTCTTGCATTGCCTTTACTATGTTCTACTTTGAGCTCCAGATATGTAGGAGGGCATCATTTCACTGCCTGCTAATGAAGACATCAGTGGGATGTAACCTGTGCTTTGTTATATTCGTCCACCTCCAAGACACCTGGTTGATGGTGGTGAACAGAGCGAAATCAAGTTGGTGACCGGTCACAAGCAGTGTCTCTCAGGGCTCAGTTTTGGGACCAGTCTGTTTAATATCTTCATCAATGACCTGGACGAGGGAATTGAATGCATCCTCAGTAAATTTGCAGATGACACAAAATTAACCACAAGTGTTGATCTGCT
>VZZY01005640.1:203435-232724 GCA_013400335.1 Eurystomus gularis
GTAGTGATTAGAGAGATGCTAGGACAAAGGTTGGACTTGATGATCCTGGAGGTCCTTTCCAACCATAATGATTCTGTGATTTACACTGCACAGCTAGCTGAGGTCCTACGTGTGCAAGCAGTAGGTGGCAAAATGCCCCAACCAGAGTCCCTCTGCACCCAGATCCTTTCTAGTTATGTATCCCTAAGACACTGCAAAGCAGAGGCCAACTCCTAGCCAGAGTTAATTGTCACAGCTCTGCAACGTCATTCAGTTTGCCCTCACAAAGGACTCGTGCCTCACTGTTCAGCAACAGCCAAGAGAAACCAGGATTTGTAAGACAGCTCCCAGTCTCTGGAGCCACACCGGGGAAATCAGGCATCAGAAATTTTGCATCTCAGCCCAGGCGGTGTGAGAAGCCTGCATGCCATCTCTGAGGCTCAGGCCACAGCGGTGAAGGTGCTAACAACCTCACAGCTGGTTTCCTCTGAAAGGGTCCCTCTTTTCTCCCAGAAGCAGAGCGCAAAGCAGGATGGCATTGCATTGCTGAGCCCTGGGGGTTAGAATTCAGCAGTTTGGTGCACCATGCACTGTAATCCCGGGGACTATTAAGACAGCGCAGCTAACTGAGGGAGAGGCTGCTGGTAAGAGCTGTAAAACAGCAGCATGGTTTATACTCTGTCCTTGGATGTGAGTCATGGAGATCTCCGTATGTTGAGGGTAATGAGCATTTGTATTCAGATGGCTTCCCAAGCTCTGTTGTTGAATGCTGGGGAAGAAAAAATGTTTACTGTTGTTTTTCCAGGCAGGGACAAAGTGCAGGATGGTCTATCGAGTTGCTTCCCAAAAGCTCCTCTTAGAGATGTGTTTATTGGGCTGTTTTACTTGCTCTCTGCTTGCACAGTCAGTCAGAGCTCTCTGTGCTTTCTTTCGCCTGCTGTCAGTGCAAGACAAAACATGATCCTCTGCACAGGTCTCAGCAAAAGGCCTGGTTATGGTTGGACATGTAGATTCCTACCTGCTAGTCTTTATAACTTAGATACTTCCGGTGTCTGCTAGACATGAAGCATATTAAGACACAGAGAAACACTACTTGCCTTCAAGAGTGTTTGTTTTGGGGGGTTTTGTTGTGTTGTTGTTTTGTTATTTTTTCTAAGTGCAAAATAGGGATTTGCTGTGGCTTGAAAAGGGGCATGACTTGTCCTTTGCTATCTGACCTCTCAATGTCAAGGCCCTGGCATCCTGTCTTCTGGAAATGAAAGAACGTCCCTCATGAGCTGTGCTGCAGAGCTGTCAGCCAGGAGTTGCTGCACAGGTGTCCTCTCTTCTGCTTTTCTGCATTGCACTGTGACAGTCCTCAGCAGAGCTGCTTTTCCCGGCAAGGCTTCTCAAGAAGTTGCTGAAAGAGCAGAGAGGTTTCTGAAGGCATGGAGGGGCCTTTGTGTCCTAGGTTTTATCCCTTGGCACAACATGTCTTTTGATGATGCGGTGACAAGTCAGGTGTGGTGCTGAATGGGACACTCCAGTTGGTATCATGGATCAGCTGTTGACTGCTGGCTGAGAGCACAGCTAAAGCCCCCCCCCCCCCAGGTTCACCAGCTGCGTTAGTTAAATGATGACTGCATGCTTCATCAGAAGCTGCTGCTTTTTGAAAGCCATAGAAGCTATCATCTCCAGTGGGAAGGCTATTTCTGAGCTTCTCCTGTGGAGCAGGTGTGAATTTTAAAGAACTGGGGTCATCTTTAGTTAAGTGCCCTCAGCATCAATCAGTTACCAATATTTCAGCTCCCTTCCCTGGTGCCTTTGGAGGCATCCGACATCCATCAAATAAAGCAGCCTCCAGATGGCCCCAACATATGGTTCATGTCTCGGAAGAGCTGAAATCTAAATGCTTGCCTCCTTGGGAAGCTGCAGCCCCTTGCTGAGTCTCAGCATCCAAGGGAGATGCCTGCTGCTTTAATCAATGTGTGTTCTGTTTTTTTTCTGCTTTGTCATAGTCATAATAATAAGCAAGTCTCGCTTTGGCATCCCTAGCTGAAAGAACCTTTCTGTGCTTGAAATACTAAATGCCTGTCCGTCTTTCTTTCCTCTGGTCTTTTTACTCGTCACTAGGACCCCACCGATCTTCTCAATCCTGACAGTGCTAATTACCCTTCTCTTCCCTCCTGCCATTGCTGCTTTTCCTTCCTTCTTCTAATCTTTAATTTGTATAAATCACCAAGGGTGAAAGAACAGTAAATATCAATAGAGGAAATCAAGCTGCTCGTGATGTTACTAAGGGCTGCCCAAGCTTCTACCTGGGGGAATGGCAATTAGTGATGGCAGTTATTGGTCTGTCCCACTTTGCACGGAAGTTGGTCTCAGTCTGTCATCTCTTCATTCCTTTGTCCTCACTCTGCTTAGCATTGTAAAATGGCAAAGCAATTTCTGAGCCTCCCAGGGTACGCTTCAAAACTTGTATTCCCTTAAATCTTCTACCTGCGGTTGATGCTGTAATCCTAGCATGCCCAGGAGTGGCATGGCGTAAGTGCTAGGAGCTGGGCGGTACCCCTGGAAAAGTGGTCTTGCAGCCTTTAGTCACCATTTTCCTTGTCCCTGTTGAAACCCGTTTGAAGGGAAGATCTCCAGAGGATTATGTGCTTCTGTAACTCCTGCTTCCTGTCAAAGTAGCAAGGAATTTAGAAATAATTTTTTAAAATAAGTTAAATTATTGGATGGAAAAAAGAAGTGCCTGCATAAAAACTTCAGATGGAAACCTTCCACCAATTCTGTAAATATATTTGTAAGACAAGAATATTGTGTTTCTTTAAAAGTGACACATGTGGCTAAGCATGATATGGTGTTGCCACATTTAGAATGTATAAGTAGTTATGATTTGTACCTATTTGCTTTGTGTGCAGAAGTATTCAGCCAAGACTTGCCTAAATATTTCAGTTAAAATTCCCATTGATGAAAAGGCCTAGCTCTGCAAATACAAAAACTGAGAAGTTTTTACTGCAGCAGTAGATCTCTGCCATTCTTCAAGGTTTGTAAACTTTGCAAAGTTTACCTTGTGAGCGATGTAACTTTGTGTTCCAGACACCAGAAGCTGAACAACTGACCTGGGACTCCACTAAATGGCCTTGACCCACAGAGCTCTGCACGGGATCGTTATTGCAGAGCCACATTCATACACCCTCCAGATTCTGAGATTGCCATTCAAATGGTGCAGTCTCTTGGTGTGAGATCTAGCCTTGTACACTCATCTCTGTAATCTGCAGCTCAACTAATTTAGCCTGTGGCATCCACTTGGAAGATCACTGCTTTTTATTGAGCTTGGTGGTAGTTTTCTCCCCTGTATTTGAAAATCAAGGCCAATGTTCCCTGGACTGTAGCTTTGATACTAAGCTTTTGAAAGCAGATATGAGAATGAGGTACTGCAATGTGGGAAGAAGTTGCTAGTGCCATGGTTTCTCTTTCACTTTCCATGAACTTTGTGGAGCCCATAATTCAAAGAAATAATAGTCTCACTTTCTCCAGACCTGGCTAGTCTTGGCTGAAAAGAGGTGTGGATTTGCAGTCCTGGGGCTTCATGTCCCATCACTGTGACACCACGCTGACAGCAGGTGACACATAGCCTGCATCCGAGCTGTCTCTTGGGATGAGACCTTTTTTTAATATGCCTGTTTGCTGATGCTTGTACTTTCTGCTGCGTCTGCCAGCAGGGATTCCTGTTAGCACCCACTGCTTTCGTAGATTAAATCGGATATATCAAGTTCACGTTACCTAAGTCACCAAAGAGCCATCATGGAGCAGCAGCTTCCCAGCGCGACCTTACAGCTGGCCCCACCTCACTCTCTCCCTTCCCCAGAGGTAACAGCACGTACACGTGCGCTGTGGAGCGAGCGGTTCCCTTGTGTGCAGATGGCAGCATATTCACGTCTCTTGTCAATTATTTACAAGTCTTGATACTTATGTGCAGGTCTAGGGCCTCGTATTGTGCCAGTATTGGGATTACATTAATGAATTTAGGCCTGAAGTTAGAAAAGTGTTTGTGATGAGGAAAAGGGCAATGTTCTGGAACAGCTTTCCACAGAAGTAGTAACTTGCTTGTGTTTTTTCAGATGGTTTTTAAGTGTTTATGAGGAGCGTATATGAAGGGATGATCCATGCTAGTGGGTGTCTGGGACAGGGCACTTGACATTTTGGGGCCATAGCAGTTGTCTATGGGCCTCATGCAACATCATATTTGCAATGGCTTCACTTACTTTCTCTTTCTGAAATGAAACGTCACTAATCTGGATTATCCGTGACCACTTTATCCAGCTTGCAGACTAACTGTGCCTCAGGTGCAGTCACTGAGGTGGCTCTGTGCAGAGCAGCCAGGCTAGAGCCTGGCATGGTGCTGTGCAGACCTGTCCATTCAGCTCTGGAGATGTTTTTGTACCTTGAAGCATGCCGGTGACTTTGTGTGAGCATGAGGCACTAAACTCCAAGAGTCTGCACTGATGGTTACTTATCTTACTGCTGTAGATACCTGGGCAGATTTGGCTTCAAGGAGCCCCTCCTTGGCTGTGTGGGACTGGCAGGGCAGCTGCTGAAACAGGCCAGGAAAGTGTCTGAGGTGTCTCTGCATCCCCAATCCTGAATTTTCCCTGTATCTGAATTCCCCGCTTGGTTTCCCCCTGCTGCTCCCAAATACTCCATCCCTTCTCTTTCCTCCTCTTTCAACTCAGCCAAACCTCTACCCTGCACCTCATTGCTGGCAGCAGAGTTGCATAAGTAGCTCCTTTAAAATGTGCTGGTGCCCTCTCATCAGTGAGCAGTGGGAGCTGCAGTAAGCATAGACAGCCTGGCGCCTTCCTTTCACTTCATCATACTATGTTCCAGTTCTCCATCACTGAAGGCAGATACCTTTTATAATTGATGCTGATAATTGTTGTAAGACACATCATTTACAAGATGTGAGGTGGTAGCTAGAAAAGGGAGAGAAAAATGTTTCTAACCATATGGTTGTATCAGCACCAGTTTGATGCCAAGGTTGGCTCTTGGTTTAATTGGGATCCCACTTTGCATGCTTACATCTGCTGGAGGGGAAAAAAAAGTTTGAGTTGGGGCCATAAAATTATTACATTTTTTCATCGTGTTATTTCTATACTCTCTATATGCAAAGCATACAGCGTTAATAGCATACAGCATAAAAAACATTGGAGTAATATTTTGGACTGACTGGTGCTATAACACAAGTCAATTCATTCTGCCTCCACTGATAAGAATAAAGAAAACCTCCATGGCTGGCATACTCTATCAGCTTTCCTGATCACTTTGAACATGTATTTCTGAAGATGCCATCCTCATTGTCTCAGATGCCAAATAATTTATACTGTGTTTTGAAGACCACTGGTGGTGTACGGGTGTAAGGGCGGGTGCTACATGTCCAGAAAGCCCTCAGGAAGGTTTCAAGGGTGGCAAGCTCCTTACTTCTGTGGTTATTCTCTGTGTATTTATTGGTAGGTTGACGGGTATGAATAAAAGCTCATGGTTTTTCACTGAGACTTTGTTGGGTCTGTTCACAAAGATGAAGCATTATGAAAGAGTAGCCTTTGTTCTTTTAAGTTCACCTTCGAGTAAGAAAATAAGGTTGTTGCTTGTGCAAGAAGATACTGGGAAAGATAACGTTCTGGAAAACTTCGTGAAGTAAAACTGGAACCTGGGGAGAAGGGGTGGTGGGAGGTGTGGAGAGACTTTTGGCACCATTTATTCACGTTCATGTGGGATCTGGGACCAAATTGCCTGTGAAAGCAGTGCAACCAGGAGGTGCTTTTCCATGGATGCTCTGGGTCAGTTTTATGCCCACCATGTCGTGTGCCAGAATGGCTCAGTATTCCTGGGGAGTCAGAGGCTAAACTGTAACTCATGTTTTAAGTGATGCAGAGCCTTTTGCCTGTGTTTGAGACTATATTAAGCTGTATGGATGTAGCCAGTGTGTTTTATCCTCAAATTTTGGATTTAAGTTTTTTTCTGCCCCACTTTCTTTTTAAAAATCTTCATTTACTAAACCTTCATATCACAGTTTTTACCATTTAGAAAGTTATATTAAAACCAGCTAGAAAAAGAAGAGACTGTGAACTCTCGGCACATCTGAGGTGGGATATGCCAGGGATAGTGATCAATTTAAGACAAAAAGGTTTTAATAAATTAGAAGAGCTCTTTGGGTGTGATCCACCTCAGCCTGTGGCTTCTCCACTGCATGATGTGAATGGACTGAGGGCTGGTGTTGAAAGCATAGTCACAGCAGGATGTTATTGTGGAACCTGGAGTCATTGCACACTAAACTCGGTATGTAGATAGAATTGTGAATTGGATTCTGTTTTTTCCTTATGATGTTCTATATCTTCATTAAAAATACATACATACCTAATATGTGTCATGGCAAATGTGTGAATCAGAAGCTTATGGATGCCACGTTTTGAGAATACTGCATTTCTTATGCAGCAGTTAATCTGAAATACCATAAGAAAATCTGTATTATCTCTTCTCTGAGAATTTGCAAGTAGGGCTTTGAACAAAAATAGAGTTTTAGTGGAGGCAAGTATCAGCTCTCCAGGTAATCTGACAATCCTTTCCTGTTACGCCACATGCTCTGCAAATGCTCTTTTCCCACACAGTTTTTCTTAGTGGGAAATGGGAACGTTTTCCCCCAGTCAGCCAAACTACTCTATTTCTTCAAAACTGGGGAAAAAAATATCAGACCCAATAGCATTTTTTCTTAGAGAATGTTATAATGAAACAAGTTGTGTGCAGAGGAATAAAAAAATATTCAACCTGCACTGGCCCACAGCTCTGGCAGAGTGCAGACTAGGCGCACGTCCTTATTCCTGAGCTTGTGTAGCCCCTAGACCAGCATCCTGGAGCTCCAGCTCTGAGACATGAGCTGCGTTCTTCTCTATGTGGATACCAGCCAGACAATGTTGGAAATGCTGGACTATTAGGGATTACGGAAAGGAGGTCCCTCTCTGAGAAACTATTTCAGACATTGCAAGGTCCCTATCAGTGTTGCCGTTTTTGTGCATACAGAACGATCAGGAGAGAACAACAGTGTTTTAGAGCAAGTGTTGATTCTTGAGGAGTACCTGGCAGTCATTATCCCACAACATGTCATCTGGAATGTCTCTGGCTCATTTCAGGGAAGGTGTTGGAATGGATGGGGCAGAAAATAGGTGATAGATCTCTGAGGCAATGCTCTTAAAGCTCTTTGAGGCTGGGCTAGGAACTGATACAGCAATTTACTGTTCAGCCTGACACAAGGCTTTTAGCAGGAGCAGAAGCATTTGCTGACAAAGCTGGCAAAACCGCTTAAGTTGTGTTTTGTCTGACTTAAGACAAAACCAGGCCTATCCAGAAAGACTTCATGGGTGAGGTTCTGTTGCCAAGCACTGGTGTCTAGTATCATTTCCCTTTCCCCAGGAAGCCCAAGATACCCACATCAGTGCAGAGCTAGGAGATCCTGCAGGCCAGGCAGGGGATAACCTATGACTCCTTAAGTGGCACTGGATACATATATTAGGTGATATAGATGATTGATTGCAGTTCTGTATGTGTGCCGCTGTGCAAGAGTATGCCTGAATTTGCTTCCTAATGTGGTCTGCTCTGGGATTTAGAAAGTAACTTATGATGCTTGACAAGGCTCTCAGCCACAAGAGGAAACGGAGCTGAGGAACTGAATAAATGAAGCAGAAATCTACAGGCTCTGGGTAGACATGAGCACATTTTTTGTCACCTTGGAAGCCCACCAGCAACAGCTACACAGATATGATCAGAGCAAGAGCGACCACACTGAGGTTGTGGTGGCTGTTCCTCTGTGGCGGAATGGCAGGAGCAAATGGGTAAAACCCCACCAAGCCGTGTAAACACAGCACTTCGTGCTTATGTACCAACCTGTGCCCCGAAAGGTCTGTAAACCCTGTATGACACTCACCAGTTCTCTTGATGCACTCACAAGGTTACCTTACACGGTCCCCAAAGCAGGGATGTGTGTGTCTGTGAACACTAGCAACAGCAAGGACGTCTCAGGAGAGCAGGGCACTTGCCCGGTCTCAGCTCCTAGCTAATCTCTGCACCACAGCTCTGGTTGGTAGGTGAGAAACAAACCCCGTCTTTCCTGGATAGCTCTCTGGGGCTGAATATCAATGAACTAAAAACTCATTGAAACCACATAACTTTGTTTAGTTTTTTCCTTGAACCATAACTGTGTCTGAGACAGGGTTTCATGCAGGCTGTTGAACGCAGTCTGCAACAACATGGGTCAAAAACTGAATCTAGAACTGGAGTAGATATTAAGCCAGCGGTGAGAGTTTTACTTGGAGAATCTTTGTTAGTACAGGGATGCAAAGGAACAAAGACCAAAAGAATTGAATGGCCTGTCTTCTTGCTGTATGTTGTTTTGGGATTTTTCTGGTAGGATAACTTCCATTATGATGGGATCTTAGAAATTTTACAGGATAGGACTCATCTCTTCCTAAATAGCTTACAGCATAAGGCTCTGGCCCTCAGGGCATGTCCATACCTGCTAGCCCATGTGGGCTGAGCTGCCTCGTTGCAGCCTTTAGCTCTGTGTGTCACTGTTTCCAAGACAGGGTCTAAGGGCTGAATGAAGAACTTATAGTGTTGTATAGGCACTGTTGTGTGTTTTATCACAGTTGTTTTTTCTATACCAAGGCTTCTTCTAAACCCCCTTTGTCTAAAATCTTGCAATCTGAGCCACCCAGGCAGGCTCCATGTGAACACATGCTGTCTAACCACTGTTAGCAAGCTTTTGCTTTTATTAGCCTCTGGTCCAGATTTCATATAGTTCTCACTTATTCAGATCTGAAAATGAATGCCTTTGTCTTCCCACAGCACTTCTGTGTATCTTTTGTCTATGTAAACTTGGGTTTAACACTTCTCTTTCTGTTGATTCGATCATTTTTCCCTTTGCTGCCTTGTTTATGTTTGCCTACTACTGATTTTCCACTTTGACTCTGGAAAAACTAAAAGGAGTTCAGGAAAGAATAGGCTCCTAGAGTGGATGTTTCTTGAATGAGAAGCCACAGCTTACCATGTTTATTAGGACATTGTGAATATCCCAGACAAGGTGTAGTCATATGTCTCTGTGCCCCTAGAAAGTCAATATATCCAAGCTTGATCTATAAAATTGCCAGTCAGTTGTGCAACAACACTCCCTTGGTCCTCTGTAAAAAGGGAGTGTTTTGCCAAGAGAGGGCATCTGCTGGGCAAGAGCGATTTATTAATGTACAAGCACCTTCTGGCCTCTGTCCCTGCCTTCAGGGCTTGACGCAATGTCCTGCAGAAGTCAGTAGCAGCAAGGCTGGAAAAGGGCTCTGGACATCCTGACCAGGTTTCTTGTTCCCTGAGCTAAACGCTTGTCAGGCTCCTTTCCATCACTATCATAATTCTATGTTTGTACAGATATGTCAGCATGGGGAAGGTCGTTACCTTAATTGCTTTAAATTGTTACATAAAAGACTGTCAGTGAGGAGCTGTAACTACTCAGAAGTTTTAATTATGGCCTGATGTGATGTGGTGTCCTGGCCTTGCACACCTCTGTGGGTGTATTTCTGAAGGAGGTGGCTTTTGTTGCTCCAAGCTGATGACTCCTCCCACGAAGTCATTCTCTCCATCAAGGTGACATTCAGGAATGACAGTGCCACACGTCAGGAGGATGAGAAGAAGTACTCAACAGGGAACTGTGACTTCGATGTGATGTTTCCCTGTGTCACCACAGTCTTTTCCAGAGGGGATATTGGTAACCTTCTAGTTTTTCCTATGGCATCATTTCCAATAATAATCTTCTCGATCTTGAAGAGAAGTTATATCCTCCTAAGCCACTCTGTGAGCAGCTATAAGAATTGGTCATGTGCAGCTTCTATGTTACAGGTGTGTTATCAATCTAGGGCTCTGGAGTCCAGGGAAAGTGAGCTACATCAATAAACAGCTGACCTGCAAAGAGGAAGGATGAGAATGGCACATGGAGCCTTGTGCTTGGGTTAGCTGGTAGCAGCTGTCTCTGTTCTCTCTCCCCTCACTAAAGAGGTCCAAATTATGTCTACTGGAGATGCAAAGTAGTATCTGCAATTCCCTTATCAATCTGCCTGGACTCCCAGGTCCTGTAAGTTAGGACATTCTTCCCAGACGTTGCATAGAGCTGCTGTCTGTATTCACACAATAACTATAATGGGGCTTTCCATGGTTTGGAAAGTAGAAACTTAAGACATGAGTTGAAGCCCTCAACTTAGGACACGCTGGCAGAACTACTACAGATGGTGCCATAACAAGACAGTAGCAACAAGAGGACTTTGAGGGCTTCCCTTTGCCCATCTTTCAGAAAAAGAAAAATTTTTGTTTGGGTTTTTTTGCAGGCTAGAGAAGGGAGAGTTACCTTGTGTAGGTGTATTTCATTTGGTGTAGCAAAAATTAAACAGGTTGTAGCTTCCCGCTGAAGGAGCAGTGCTTGTGACAAGAATGCTGGCAGTGAGATCAATCCAGTGTGACTGTCATGCAAACATATAGCAATGAAATGCAGCCCTCCCTTTTTAAATAGGTTCTGGACCTTGTTTTGCCAAGTATTTGTTATGTTTTTGACTGTCAACAGCTTTCTTGTGTGTTACGAAACACACAAAGATTACTGGGGCAAAAATGAAGAAAAGGAGTTACGTTGTAGCTGGAACTGCACACCAATCAGATTGAGGAAGGGTCTGGTTTAGCTCACTGTCTTGTCCCAGAATGTCTCAGACTGAAGGGCAGGGAGAATGTGGTTGAGTGATTTGTAATAACAGATTAATTTATATTAAACATCCAGACATATTGGATGGGCAGTGGGGAATCGCAAACTGAGATGCCCATGCTCTGTGACTATCCTATCAGGAATACTCTGTGCTTCGAAAATGTGTTGTCCCCTTGAGGTGTTCTGACCTCAGCTACAAGAAAATGAAAACACCCTTATATATTGGATGCTTTCTTTAAAAAGGTCTATAAATGGATCTTGCCCAGAGTGTGCTCTTGTGCTGAGGGTGTGTTGCTTCGTATTTTTAATTCATACAGAAGGTGTAATGGAGGAGTGAGCTGCTAGACTGGATTTAGATGATGCTAGAGATTTTTCATAGTGCTACATGAAGATGGTGCTTCTGATGTCTTTAGATTTGGTGTCTGCTTCATGGAGCCTGTGAGCAAATGTGTGTCTCTACTGTTATGGGATAGGACTAATAATCAAGATCTGTACAGGGGCAGAAATTTTTCCTAGAACTGGAAGTCTGCCAGAAAGCCTTCCCTCTACTTCCCATTGCTTCCTGACAAAAGTGGTGAAGGGCTGATCCTCAGGTGTGGCACAGCACCTGGGTAGAGTAAGTAGGATACTCCAATTTGGGATACAGTTTGGGGAAAATGTACTTAATGATTTCCATCCATCTGTAATAGTCACTGAGATACAACTTGTCAGTCAGTGCAAAGTGTCAGCTGCACTACAGCGTTAACGTGCTGGGTGAGACATACCTGGACTAAATAAATGGGATAGACAAGGAAAGGTTAATTTGTTGTTTGGTTTTTTTTTTAATCAGTGGGCAGATATGAAAAAAATTCTGGTTTAGGGCTCGAGGGTTTCTTTGAACTTAAGTTTAAGTGAGCGGAAATTTTCAACTCTGCAAGTGCAGCTGGGTGATTAATTTGTAGTGAATAATATATCTGATGGCTTTCACTGCATTTGGGATTGACAGCAAACACATCACAATTTTAANGTCTCCTCACTCCATACAAGCTTCTTCAAACAGGGCAACGGGACTTCAAACAGGGCAACAGGACTCATTGCATCCTAGCTTGAGAGTTTAACATACAGGAACCTTAAAATAATAAATAATTAAAAAAGTTATTGCAAGTCTTCCTACCCTAACACTCAGCAGAACGCATCCAAGAGGAATCCCAGAATGTTTTGAGTTGGAAGGTACCTTTAAAGATCACTCAGTCCAACCGCTGACGGCATTGGTTCATTGGCCTCTCAAGGCACTTGCAGGGCTGAGGGCTTTCCATGTAGTTGGAATCTGCAGGGTGGAGAATGGAGACATGCAGAGAGGTGAGGAAATTACTACAAAAATTTAATGTCTCTCTCCTTCTGTACTTTTCAGAACTTTGAGAAAGTCAGAACCTCAGGACTGGCTATCAACAATTCAGGCAGGATGTTAATTGAATGTTGCATAAGCAAGACTGTCAGGGTAATCNAGGAAAGGTTAATTTGTTGTTTGGTTTTTTTTTTAATCAGTGGGCAGATATGAAAAAAATTCTGGTTTAGGGCTCGAGGGTTTCTTTGAACTTAAGTTTAAGTGAGCGGAAATTTTCAACTCTGCAAGTGCAGCTGGGTGATTAATTTGTAGTGAATAATATATCTGATGGCTTTCACTGCATTTGGGATTGACAGCAAACACATCACAATTTTAATTATTGGGAATGATTTGCTGAAATATTCAGGAGCTATTTTTGGTTCCTGCAGACAGTGCATGAAAAAGTTAGCTATTTAAANAAGCTTCTTCAAACAGGGCAACGGGACTTCAAACAGGGCAACAGGACTCATTGCATCCTAGCTTGAGAGTTTAACATACAGGAACCTTAAAATAATAAATAATTAAAAAAGTTATTGCAAGTCTTCCTACCCTAACACTCAGCAGAACGCATCCAAGAGGAATCCCAGAATGTTTTGAGTTGGAAGGTACCTTTAAAGATCACTCAGTCCAACCGCTGACGGCATTGGTTCATTGGCCTCTCAAGGCACTTGCAGGGCTGAGGGCTTTCCATGTAGTTGGAATCTGCAGGGTGGAGAATGGAGACATGCAGAGAGGTGAGGAAATTACTACAAAAATTTAATGTCTCTCTCCTTCTGTACTTTTCAGAACTTTGAGAAAGTCAGAACCTCAGGACTGGCTATCAACAATTCAGGCAGGATGTTAATTGAATGTTGCATAAGCAAGACTGTCAGGGTAATCCCAACACCTAATGTAGGGAGTTACTGACCTGGCTGGTTTCCCTAAACCACTGGAAACAGCTATTTGTCTTCCTGACCCTCTTCCCCTCCTCACACCTCCCCATCATGTGGTATCATACCGTTGTGCCGTGGCACCAGCCCAGTACGATATTGCCTGCTCCTGACTGCTGTGGGGGAGAGCTGGCCTGGGGCATGATGCAGAGACTGTGAAGAAAATTAGGGAAAAACAAACTTCTTCCCAAGGAGCAGGGCAGTAATAATGTGAAATATAAATTTTCCTTCTCATCTGCAAAGAAATCAAGGCAGCATTTTGGAAAAAGAACGGATAGTGATGAATAAAAATGTGACTTTCCTGAAGAACTGAAATAGCAACCTGAAAGTAAGGAGGGAGATGCAGGGACAGAGCGCGCTGGTTTGCCTGGGCTTCTGTTGGCTGCTCTCTAAAATGTTTTGCTACCCTCTGGTGGCTTTCTGAGGATTTGTGCAGTCCAGTTTTAATTCTTTGTGCAATTCCCTGCCAACCTTTAGAGATGCATTGAGAAACTCAGATCTGCCAAATAGAGGTTTTTATTTTCTCTGATTCCAAAGCAGAAGTATGATAATAATGGAAAGGCAGTTTTGGGGGTTTCTTCTTTTCTTACCCACCCCCTTTTTTTTCTTTTTCCTTTTGTTCATATGAAGTCTCATTTGGTTTAGAGTCATAATCACAAAGGCAGCTTGGTTGGGATGTTAAAATGAAAGAACAATAAATGTGTACCTAGGTTTGCTGTGTAGTGGGGCTGTTCAGTGTTTGGGAAGGACAC
Source organism: Eurystomus gularis (assembly GCA_013400335.1). Classification (NCBI taxonomy): domain Eukaryota; kingdom Metazoa; phylum Chordata; class Aves; order Coraciiformes; family Coraciidae; genus Eurystomus; species Eurystomus gularis. The sequence goes on from VZZY01005640.1 coordinate 217,221, forward strand.
GGGCTTCGCAACCCTGCAGAATGCAAACCCGTGTCCTCTGCTTAACTGCAGAGGACGCAAAGTGAGTACCAGTGAAGTCAATAATAGCAAAACTCCCATGATCTCTACGAGCCCAGAATAGGTCCTATTCAGCCTGGTGTAGGGGCAATGCTCAAATGTCGCCTTGGTGTCCACTATTCAATAACTTCTCATTTTTTTTCGCTTTTCTATCTTCCTGGCTCTTTAATTGTTTATAGGTTGTGGCTTCATAGCAGAGGAGCTGTAGGTAAGGATTTAAAGGGCAGTGGTTTGACAGATTTTACAAGAAACTCCTCCCAGGCATTAATTCCCGGGTTATGGGGTCAGAGAGTCTCTTGTGATCTTCTCAGTCTGACCTCCTGCAGAGAGCAAGTCACAGGAATGCCCTCAATTGACTTCTGCTTGAAGTGTAGCATTGAATATAGAAAACATCCCCTCTTGTATTAAAATTTTCCAGTGTTGGGATATTCACCTTGTTAAATTGTTCCACTACTTTATCACCTTCAACATTAAATACTTCCATGCTTTACCTTGTTTAGTTTCAGCTTCCAGCCTTGGGTTTTCTTGTTACTTTGTGAGTTTGAGAAGCTGTGTGTTGCTGAAACTGTGCCCTGTGGAAGAACTCATGGGCTTGATCAAGTCGCCAACCAGGTGGAGCTCTGAGAGGCACCTTGCATGTAAGAAATGAAATGCTGTTAATGTTATTGACTGAGAAGTTGTGGGGTGTGATGCAAAATCACAAACTCATTGCACAGAAGGCACAAAAAATGCAAAGCAGGGGCACTGCTGGAGGGTGTGTGCACCTTCCCTGCGTGCACAGGGTCTGTGCTGGGTGTTTCTAGGGTTCACATACTTAAAACACACAGTAAGGGAGGATTTATACAGGTTTTCAAATGAGATCTAATTGCAACAGTCCTGCAGAGGTTGAGTTTCACAAGAGATGACTTGAAATATAAAGGCATTTCTTGTTTGGGGTGTATGTTTTTTGTAAATCAGCTGTGCTGAGCCCCGTTGGGATGTAGGCTGCTACATTCAGCAGTGATTGTTGTTAGCTGTTCAAATCCACAATACGTTTTAAAACCAGCTCCATCTATCTCACAACCTGGCAGACACTTGGAGTGGTAGGAGCTAGTGCTTTTTGTGCTGGATTAGCCTGCAAAAGCCCCGAGAGAAAAAACTGCAAGCCTGGTGGGGCAGTAAGCACAGCTAGAAAGCCATCTTAAAGGAAGAAAACAGGGTTTTGTGTTTCAAGCAGGGGAAAAGAATACAGTAAATTTGGGTTACCTCAACCACAGAATATGCTATGACAGCAGATGACCCAACTCTTTCTGTGGTTTGACCTCCCTCAGGCCAAACTTGATGTTTTTAAAGGCAATTAAAACCCCACAGGAGATGATAGAAGAGCTGTCACTGTGGAGGCATGGGATATGCTTTTAGATTTCAAAGTCTCGTCTCTTCTTGCAGGGTGTCTTAGTCCAGCACATGGATCTGCTGTCCTAAGTGCAAAGCCACTTGTAATACAGTTCCTTTCCTGGCACTGGGAGCTGCTTGTGTGAGGCTCTGGGCACTGATTATTTCAGTCCTGCTGCAGTATCCCTGCTTGTGACGAGGGGACAGAAATGCCAACCTCAAGTGTCTCTGCCAAGCAGTACCGTAAGGATTTGTTAACATAGACAGCTGTTAGGGGAACAGCTCTGCTGTTGATGTTCAGCATCCCCAATCCAGCTTCTGGCATTGATGCTTTCTAAACCAAAGAAGTGTTTTGAGCTGATGCCAGTAGTCATGGGTATGTCTTACACAGTCTTTTGCAGCCAGATGCAAACTTGGTTGGGCTGTGTTTTGGGCTGGCTGGATTCAGTCTGGTTCAAGACTGCAGGCTGTGTAGTTGCTTGAGTGTCTGAGCTGATAAATCTAGTCTCCCAGAAGACCAAAACAGCTAAGTGTAGTTATTTGTTGACATGGTTACAAGGCTTTGGGACTGGAGATAGTTTACATCTATCCCTCTCAGGGAAAATTCTCACCTGCCAACCAAAGAGAGCGTAGACCCTTCTGAAACGAGGGCACAGGAACTAGCCTTTGAAAGCCCCATACACTCTTCCTGGTTTCAGTGACCAGTTGAAGAGGTGTGAATGGCAGAGGGTATGAAACTGAGAAGGCTTCAACTGAGGCATTTTACACTTTAAAACCACATTTTACTTCCAACTGCCATCTCAATCCTGTCAGACCACAGCTATATCTGGATGAAGGCATGATGCAGACTGACAGCCTCAAAGTAAGGCAGTAAGGGAGATGCCAGAGATGTGTGTGAGAACCTCTGCAGAGGGGACCCCAGACTGCTGCACTCCCCCTTGTAGAGCCTGTCTGTGGAGTAACAGGAGAAGATTTTTCTGCAGGAAGTCAGGAGGATTTCAGGAAATTGGGATTCTTGCAGGATCAGCGGGAAAATACTTCGCTAGTTGAGAATGAGGTTCTATCTGTGATCACTGGGAGTTCCTGGAAGCTGTTGCATTGCCATGCACAGAGACCCTTTTTGTGCAACGTAACCTCTTCCCCAGCTGCCTATATAAGAAGGCATCAGAAATGGATGTGTGAAAAAACAGAGAAAGAAGTGTTGCATCACCTACCACTCCAAAAAGAGACAAAGGGAAAAGAGAACTCTATGTCCTTAAAAATCACTTTCCCGTCAGTTTTGGAAACGAAAATGGGTTAGGAAAGAACAATCCCATCTAAAAGCCTCACCAGTGGGGTTTGGCTCCTCAGCACTGAGGGGAAGGAAAGATACACTCTTGGAGCTGTGCTCCTCCCTGTTTTCCAGGGCACTGCACCCTCAGTCTGTGAGTGCATCAGGCAACTTTCCCAAAAAGGCACTTTGGGGATGTAGCCTACATCTCTGGAAGGAACTGAGTGGGGAGCATGTCTCTGCTAATGAAAGCTGCAGCCAGAAATAAGAGTTCTGGTGGTGAAAACTAGGTTAAAAGCAGCCAGCAACAGAAAGCTGCTGAAGATGGAGTGGGTTAAAGAGCTCTTAGGCATTAGACAGTGGACAGTTTTGCTTCACTCCCAGCTCCTGGGTAGTGCAGTCCTGGCAGACTGACAGGACTTCTGGGGTGACTTGTCACAAGATGCTTCAGCTTCTTGGTTTTTTTTTTTTTCCTTGGGATTTTATTTTTAGTCTAATTCTCCCACTAATATACACTACAGTGACCCCTACTGCTGCCAGCAGTCAAGGGCCCATCTTAGTGCAATTATTAAACTATGGGAAAGTATTGCCTGTAGTCTTATAAACAGATAGTATCATTTCTAACCCTTAACTATGCAGCAAGTCTGCTGCTCAACCGTACACTACCAAAGGGAAAAGCTTCTGTAAACCCGTGTGATGCTTAAACTGTGCTCACAGTGTTTGTGTAAAGAATAAGAATCAGCCAAAACCTTCACAATAAACCTTTCTCCCTTTTCCAAATAAGACTGGAGAGGACGTGCTGACCAGTTGGACCTCCCACACTATGAAACTGCTGTACTGCACCACGTGCAGAAACGACATTCTTGTTGCTTCTGCTTGGTCCCAGCCACCAAGACCGTCTCCTGTGTTTCAAGAGCAGTTGTAGGGTGAGAAGATTCTGACAGCAGTACTAGCATGAAAGGGCATTCAAGGCCACTGCCCTTGCAAAAGTGGATGGCAGCTGCTCTACCTTCTGTAACTTCTTGTGATGTGTTAAGGGAAGAGCATGTAGCATTTTGTGTCTGTGTTAACTACCATGATACTGGGCTGAACCATCATCTGCTTATTTAATGTTTTCAGCATGATCTTTCTGGTGAGTGAGTATGTTCTTAGCAGGGACATGGAATTAGAAAGACATCATGAAGGAATATGAAACATGCAATGTGGAATAAAAGGAAGTTGGAAAAGTTGGAATATTAAATACAAATAATGGGGTTTCAGTGAAGTGCAGTGCAAACACAGCTGCTGTGTGGCAGGCTGGCCAAGCCACCGCATGCCCATCTCCATCGATCTTAGTTGGTATAAACACCTGTGAGAGAAATGATAACTGGCCTTGACAGGCATCCTGCATGAAACAACCCTTGGTGAGAAGAGTACTGAGGAAGAAATCATGGTATATCAGAGACATGACCCAACAGTTTCTACAAGGTGAGGACTCAAGTGGGAAAGCAAGCTGGGGAAGAGCAGAAGAAATTTAAAATGAGATCATCCAGGTGCTGCTGCCTGCATCCCTGACAGACCAATGCAGGCTTTTCCCTATGACTTGTTCCTCAGGAACTGTTCTGTTCTCGTTTTAGCTGCTCAGAGACTATCCCACAGGCTGGAGCAGATGTCAGCTCAGAGATTTTTCCTGATTATTAATTTACTGTGTCTTAATGTAGGCCCATTATCAGATGCTTCCCTCGATGGTGTGCAAGTCAAGTTGGTGTCTGTTCTGTCTCTCATCAAAGGCAGCCACATGTTTTACCTGGAGACCAGGGGCTGTCATGCTTTCTGTGCTCGCTGAGAAATGTCCTCACTTCTGGTCTGGATAAATGAGCAAAGAGGCAGTGCCCTCCTGCCTGAGACCAGAGGTGCTTTGCCAAGAGGCAGGGTGGCAAGCATGGAGGTGGCCAAGCACCAGGAGACATCCTTGTGTATTCCCGTTAGTGATGCTTGCTCCTCTGCGTGGACAGCCTGACTCAAGGCCATGCTGTGCTTGGCATACATCTATGGACTCTGGGAGCAAGCACCCTTCTCTTCTGCTGCCCAAGTTAGTAATGGCTTGGGTCTGGGGAAGGGCAGCCGAATGATTGCAGCTGGGTGGAGGCCCAAGAGTCTCACTCATGTGCTCTTTCAGAAGTGATCTTGGACAATCTGTCCTCTGCAAACATCATCCTGAGAATGATCCTTCTACTTTTGCCTGCTTTCCTTCACATAGCTTGCTGTTTGCATTAGCCATCTTGGACATTTGTGATCTTGCCTGAAAGCTCTTGCTGTAACCAGGAGGGTGACTGAGGGAGCAGGGTGACGAGCAAGGCTTTTGTCTGCCATGCCTTGCTCTCACCATCGCTGCAGTTCAGGGAGCGTAGCAGATGAAAATGAGGAGCCAAGTTCTTGATATCAGTCTCTTCTTCCTGCAACACTTCAGACTACGTAATCCAGCTCTGCAGACCTGGACCAGAGTGCTTTTGTACGCTGCTGAGTGAGACTAGACTCCTTATGGTTTTGTTATGGCTTGACACTGAACACAAGGGAAAGAAAAATAGATGATGTGACCATGACACTTGCTGTAACTCTGCAGCTGAAAAGGAAATGCATCCTCCTGGGAACCTGCCTTTCTATTCCTCACACCCTCAAATGTACTGTGCTGTCTCACAGTGTGCCTGGCACTGCCCTCAGGAGCTTGTGGTTCTGCCATCATGAAAAGCCAACAGCTACACTTGTGTTTTACAACAAGCTGCCTCTGTCAGACCTAAGGAGGAGCTGAGACAGTGAAACGGGGAAGTGGCTCAGGCAGGAGGTCCCCTGCTATACCTCTGTTTTTCCTCACAAAGCAACCATTGCTTTCCTCTCACTTCCACAGAAGCTCCAGTCCAAACCTATGAGGACCTTCTGGAGATAGGTAGGGATTGCTCTATAACAGGAGAACACTGAGCTGGCATTCCCTAGGCCTGAAGCATCCTGCTACATCTGTGCAGGGCAGCTGGGTGGGAAGGAGAATGAGGGATGGAGAATCTCATGTGGGATCAGGATAATAGTGAAAGAACCAAAGTGGTGGAGGAAGGGTGAGTAAAGCCTCTGAGTATTGTGTTTTGAACATGGGGCTGGCCTTCCAGAGGGAGCAAACAAAGGCCTCATTGCTACTTTCACTGCTCCCAGGGCGAGATGTAACATCTAAGAAGGGTTTATGTGAACCCCAGTACTGCATAGTTGAGGCTGCCTTTGTTTTGGGGGGTTTAAGCAAATGCTAGCTGGAAGGAAATAATTTTGGCAGTGGTCTAGGGATGGATACATGAAATGAGAGAGCATGCTCAGAACGGTTTTGCTTTAATTTGACATTTTTCCTCATCATAACTACTGTTTTACTGCTGAATTGTAGGACACAGCTTTTTGGGAATGGAAAGTGGTGGCTGTGGTTCCACTCACTTGTGAGCCCACTATATCTGGTAGGACCACTTGTGCAGGGACAAAAATGGCACATGCAGCCAGGCACCACTGATGACTTGAAACAACTCAAGTCTGCACTTGTGTTTTTTGATTCTGCTGGGGCTTTCTTGTCTGACGGTTGCAAAGCACTGACAGGTTTCCTAAAATTTAGTCCTGCCATTGTATGGCATTTGTTTGGACAATGTCTGTGGCTGTCCCAATGTAAACAGGCAGGAGCTTAATGCAGGACTGGCTAGATGTCAAAGATGTCCTGCAGCACAGTCAATGCAGTGGTCCTGCCAATAGCCTCAGCAGATAACATGCTGTGGTGACTTTTCTCAAGTAGCTAGAGAAGGTGCCTTGGCCACATGCCATTCACAAGCTAAGGTGAGAATTAGAAAAGGTGTGTTTTAGTGACTCATAAATAAGCTATATAAGCACATGCTGATGAAGCAGCAGCTCAGCTTTAGCGACCCAGCTTTGAATCCCTAAAGTGGCTGTAAAAAAACCCATAAAAATCAGTGCCTGAAATGTATGGGATAAATTCAGACCTCACGGAGCAGTTTATAGCAGGTCTGAATCTGTCTCCAGCTCTCTCACATTATTGGTAAATCCTCTGAAGCCACCTCTCTCTACTCTAACCCTTCCTTGGTCCATTCTGCTGCTGCAGATACAGCCTTAGCTTGTGCTAAGCTGCATTTTGTGCTGTGCCAGGTCCATCATATGTGCCTTGTGTATGGTCTGGGTTTTGAACTTTGCTTGTGGGAAATAGACAGCCGCTGCAGTCATTGACCTTCAAGGCCTTTGGTAATGCCTTGTGCATGCTTCCCTGCTGATAAAGTAATGTCTTGCTGATATATCTGTTCATGCACAGAGGTATTTGCCTCCTGTATTTTATTTCCCTCTTTAAATTCCACCCATTGGTCATTCATCTTTTGTGATTTCCTCTTTCTTGGTGTGCTCTGCAACTATCTCATAGAATGGTGCTTCATCTTTCACTTAAACACTTCTCATTCCTCCCCAGTTTTGCCAGATTATGCATTTTTTGGAACAGGAGTCTCTGGAATTTTTCTTCCAGTATAAGTGAACTATCTCCAGCTGCTGAGGAAGGAAGGAGTGTTACCTTCTCATAGGGGAGCTGAGCTTTCCAGGAGCTGAAAACCAGCCTAAGCTGCAGGTTGGGCTGGCAATGCTGTTTCCTGCAGAAGCAGAGCAAGGCCATTACCGAGTATGTCACAAGTCAGCAATGATTCCCATCTCTAGGAGCCAACCATGTTACCTGTCACTGGTGTGATTATTGCAAACTGGTGTTGCTAACTCTTAGAAGATTTGGGGCCTTTCTTAAATCCCCAAGCCCTTATGTAAGAATGACAGCTTGGCATATTTAGATATTTTCTGGTTCTAATGGCTGCAGAGAAAAGCTAACAACAGAAACCTCAGAAGACCCTAAACCGTGAGTCAAATGCAAGAAAGAAACCCCAAATGTGTTACTTGGGGTTTGTTTTTACTCTGATAGCAGAGGATGGAGGAAGGAGGTCTGCCTTTTAGCTGTCAGTGCCTGAGACTGGTAACATCGATGGCCTTCACCATTTGTCCTGAAACTACGAGCAGCAAAAAATTTCCACTGTCCTGTGGAGCCAGGCTGTGGTACATGCATATCACCGTGCATGGGGCTGGGGCTGCAGTGGTGTGGAAGTTGTGGCCTAAGGGGGTGGGAGTTAAGTTCTCTGTTCATCCCAGTATCAGCCAAACACTCCTGATATTCCTCAGTTGTCAAATTTTATTTAAGAAAATTATGGAAATATTTCATTTTGACAGAGTCAAAGCCTTTTCTTGCAACTTTATCTTCATAATATTACTGAAATATTTCAACAAAGTTGAAATAATTCAGAAAATGTCACTTTAAGGAAAAATAATGAGTATGTTGATTTTTTACTTCTTTGGAGCATCTGCTCAAAAGTTAACAGTATTCCATGAGAAGTAAAATCTGAAGATCTTTTTCTTACTTATTTTCTCCTGCATGCTGATGAGGACTACACTGCATGAGATAGTCTCAGAAAATGAATTTTCCCAGAAAAAAAAGACCTTTTAACTAAGTTCACCGGGAAAAAAAGTACCCAGTAGGAAGTCTTGACCTAAGAAACCAGGATTTCAAGGTTGGCTCTTACAAAGGTTGTGTAAATCCAGTCTTCAATTCTCTTGAGATGTGAAGTTTCCTTTACATAAACAGCCCCATTATAACTACTCTGTAATATTATTATTTAATGCCTAGCTTTTGTCATTCTTTTTGCCCTCAGAACCTGCAGGGACAAACCTGTGTGTGGGTCTGGTAAAGACCCTGCTGCCTTAGCAATGGCTACACTGGAGGAGCTGGGAGTTACATGTTCCAGAATAGCAGTCTTACCAGTGCAATCTCTGTTTCAAATGTGTCTTCATGTGCTCTTCAGCCGTGGTGGCCAGTTAATGAATGAGGGTCTGAACCGTGGTGCACTGGTAGTGGCTTTACTTGATCAGAGAAGCTGTGAATTGGAGCAGAAAGCATTTCTTGTTCCATCATTCCCAAGGCAGGGAATTAGGCAGGAAAGTACTTGCTTGTCTTGATGAGACTGTGCCACACTTGTTGTATTAGCATGCCAGAATAAATACACTTCAGATCTGGATGACAGTAAAAGGCTTTGTATGTGTCCCTGGAAGTAGACAGATGGGGAGGTTCATGCTTCCGTGGATGCTGCTCCTGACCTCAGATGCACTCCTGAACATTAGGAGTGAATTTGCTGGAGGGGAAGGGGAGTTGGCTTCTTGCAGAAGTGGTCTATTGTACTTGCCCTCAGAAAACCTCCTTTATTAAGCCTCCCAACTTTTGCCTGTGAGTTGAATGGATTGGTTGCACTCTTAGATGAGGAAAGTGGCCTGCCAGCTGTTCACGTTTCATACAGTTAATCGGGGAAAGCCAAGAGCATGCCCTGGTTGACTTTGGAAGATGCACCTGTTGCAGTGCTGGCTTTGGCTCCATGGCTGCCTGCTGGAAGCACAGGAGCCAAGAGGCGATCCAGTGGGCACAGCCTGGCAGCTCTACTGGCCAGCAAGCTCACTTGCCTGTCCACCTCTAAAGCCCAGCACAACAGTGAGCTGTTGCCTGAATTTGGGTCATGCCTCAGGCAAAGCTATCGTTGCCTACCGTAGCTTGATAACTTCAGTTACTGGGGTCCTGAGGGTCAGATCTTCCCTGTGCTGGCTGCATTACAGCCCTTTTAATCTGCTTTCCTCTCTCAGGACCTCCAAGCCTGGAGGGATCAGCAGATGAGGGAGACCTTCTGCCTTCCTCCATGTTTTCCCTTGTGAGGGGCTGCAGAGACTGATCAGCAGGCAGAGTTAGCAGGGGAATTGCACCCACCAAAGAGGTGCCTCTAGAAGATGCATCTGCCACTCACAGGTGCAAAGGAAAAATGTGGCAACATCTTGGGGTTTGCGCTGAAATTCAGCCATCTGCAAAGAGCCACAGCCCCCACCCTGTGGGGCCCTGGCAGTCAGGCTTGGTCATCTGGGGAGAGGCTGCATGGATCTTGTGGAGAGGTGGGGAAAGGGGAAGGGAACACACCACCCCCAGATCTGTTGGTATTCCCTGAGCAACTGGGTAAAGGTGATGCAGAAGATGTCATGTACTTGGATTTCTGAATTGCTTCCCTCACTGGGTGTCAGGTCTCAGCAGTGGGGAAATTGCCAGTAGAGAGGGACTGGACTGTGCAGTCCAGAATGCTCCTAAATGGTCGTGAAGAGATGGAGAGAGGACAAACAAAATCATTTGGAGTAAGAAAAACAAGTGGACAGGAAAGAGTTTTGCACAAGGATCTCCAGATACAGAGCATCTGGTGAACTGACAGCAGCATAAACTGAGGAGTGCAGGGTAATGCATCTATGAATAAAAAAAAAAAAACTAAAAAAAAAAAAAATTCTGGTCACTCATGGTAAGGGGTGTTACTGGGGCCATTTTTTCCCTGGAAAAAGACCTCAGGAACAGTGTAAATCTCTCTGAAAGTGCTAGCTCAGCAGATGTAAGCAAAAATTATTGGGTAAGGTACAAGAGCAAATAGGTGATATCATCCTGCTGTGCTAGAAATCCCTGGTGCACTCGCACCTTGAGTACTGTGTGCAGCTCTAGTTATCCTGTCTCAAAAAAGATGCAATAGAACTAGAAAGGCACAGGAAACGGTGACAAGGTCAGCAGAGCATGCAGAATAGCTGCTGCCCAGGGAGCGATGGAACAGATTAGGTATTTTCAGGTGTCTTCAGAAATGAAACAAGGAAGGAAATATGACAGAGGCATATAAAACCATGACTGTCATGGAGAACATAAAATTACCATTTCACAATATAACTGCTAAGGAGAGCATTAAATAAAAATACCGAGAAGCAGTTTTAAACTAATAAAAGCTTTTTCCTGGCACATGATTAACCCATAGAACTTCTTGCCAAAAGATGGCAAGGAGGCCAATGGCATTACTGGCTTCAAAAACCAGTTATAAAAATTTGTTCCAGAGAAATCCATTTGGAGTTCTTAAACACGTTGTGAGACATCCTGTGGATGAAGAATTTACAAAGCTGCTGGGCACAGGAAGTGGGTGGAAGGAGTAATGTATAGCTGCCCCTTTTTCCAGAGCATATATTCCAAGCTGCTGGTACTACTACCAAAATATGTTTGGAGAAGTCCTAGAAGTTCCAGCTTCTGAGGAAGTGTCACAGTGCCAAAAAATATCCAGAACAACCACTTCTCACTAATTCAGATCGGAGATGTTTGATACACAAAGCCTTCTTTACATGTAATATTAGATTTCTTCTTAATGTCTGGAAATGCAACTACCGCATACTCATTACTATGAGCTTTTTATGTGCCTGAGGATAAACCTATTAAATGATCAAGGCTATGAGACATCTTTTCTTTTTTTCCTGAATCTGCTTTGGTGAGCTGAGGGGAGGCTGAGATTTTACCAAGTCAGTCTTTCTACCAGGAGCTGGAGTAAGTGGTTCTGTTCCCTCTTGTTCATACAATAGTGCTGCATTTTGACCACAGAAAAGTAAGAAAGAAATGAGCCTTTCTCATCCGATGTACAAAATCAAGCTATGGTCTTTTTTTTTCTGCCTCATCTTCTATGTGCTGTCAGAGAAGGTGTGTTATACTTTTTCCATGGTAGAGTTTCCAGCAGAATCTTTGCCTTATAATCAGAGCAATTTTATACTGATCATGAAGAAGCTAATCCTCTCACTAAATCACAGAACGAGGACTGACAGATGATTCCCTATTCAGCCATAAATGTATTGTATGACCTTCAGCCAACCCCTGAACTTTGCGCTGCAGCTCCCATGGGCTCTGGTGTGAGCTCTCTGTGTTCTGGTGGAGCTGGATGCAGTAGAAGCTATACATGGTTAGTATGTCTCTAAAGCAGATTCTGCCATCCCCTCTCATCAGCAGTGCTCTGCTTCATAAAGAAGGGGCAAAGGGTCAGCAGAAATACTCAGAGAGCACAGTGATGACAGTGGGGTAAATACTTGATTGCACTGAAAAGGGCTGTAGTTTTTGGCCTGTTCCAGGGCAGATTTTACTCAAATATCTCCTACAAAGAAAGGTGCTGAGAAGTGGTTATTGCCTGTCACTGAAGAATATACCATCCCTGATCACAAAGGGATCAGTGACAAGTGAGCATCAAGAAATGAGCACCAAGTGCTCCCATCGGAGCTTTGTAAATTTACAGAGAGGCACAAGGTTTGAGATCTGCATCAGCACCAGCTTGAACAAAGCTGTTGAGGTTAATAGACCATTTCTCATCATATCCGCTTGCATTTGGCCAGAAGATGCAAGGGCAAGGACTTGCAAAAAATCCCCACAACAAACCACCTGCACAGGCTGTTTATCTCTGTACCAGTCGCAATGGTCAAAGAACTACAGGTGGTCGGTGAAAACAGAAACAGCATAGACCCAGCACCTTGAAATAGGAATACAAGGAAATTACCTTTCCTGACTAGTCTCTTCTTTGAGCTTTTGTAGATTTTCTTTGTTGTTTGGCTTTTGTAACTGATGAACTCATGTACATTATGCTATTTTAATACCTAGCAAAGAGTCTTGTCTGCTAAATCACCTTATTTTTCTCCGATCAGAGCACAGCACATTCCTCTTTTTAGTAGAAGGTATTAATTTAAATTCCATAATCCCAAACATATTCTCGCTTCTGTTCTGTGCTTCAGAAGGCCAATGGCATTTTAATTTAATAAAGGAGAAACACACATGACACTGTGTTCCTGGTAACTGTCTTCCGACCTCAGTGAGTCTTTCACAGCTTTCTTTGTGTTCCAGCAAATGCAATCTCTGCTTTTATTCAAGAACATTGTAATTTCTAAACCCCATGTACTGCCGATGGGCAAAAAATTAAATGTCTGTAGCATTTTCACAGTAACTTTTGAGATTTTATTTGCATTATTATTTAGTAGTGCAAGCCCGTGTATAGAGCCACAGCAAGATTTATGTGCCACTTACATTCCATTGAAATATTGTTTGGGTACATGCTGTCCCTTTGCAGAGAAATAGATTTTATTTTGGTTTACCTTGTTTTTGGATTAAAATGAGTTAACTCATCTAGCAATATCTTGATTTATGTCAGCTCCACTTATCTTTCCAAGTTCCATAAGCTTTGTTTACTGGGTTAAGATTTACCTAATTGGGTACATGATATTGCTGACTATTTTGTGGCATGTAAACACTTGAGTCATACCCATCCCCATTCCTAAAGAATCTTTCTTTGCCATTTTTAATGCTTCCATTTTGCTGTTTAAACTTAACTTAGACCTACTCTGAAAGAGCCTGTGTTTGTTGCAGTCCTCATGGCCCTTCTTTGGAAATGTCAGGTAATATTCATTCTTTTCACTGCTTTGATTCTACTCTCCTTTACTCTGATACAAATCAGGAACTGACCCCTTGGAGCCTGCCCCACAAAAGCAGAAGTCCTGGTATGTTAAGTCTGGATCATCAGCCTTGCTGCAAGGTGGTGGTTTTGTGGTTTATTCTAAGTAGATTTTCCAAGAAAAACTGTGTTTAATAAACAGAGGTCTCAGAATTCAGCTACCTGTTGCATTCTCATTCTTTTCTCCCTATGCACATCTGCACTGTGTCTCATATCCTTGTCCTCACGTGTCCAACTGATAATGCCTGCCTGTTCCCATGCTGTCTTAATATGTATAACATCTAAGTGCATCTATTGCCTGGTACCTGGTGCTGCACTTCAGTACTGGCACCTCTAAATCAGAGCCCCCTCATTTACAGCTCCACGTTGGCTGCTAAGCAAGGAGGGCACCTTGACTTCAGATCTCACTGTACTGTCCTTGATCTGCCAGATCCAGTATTGTTCTCTTCTCAAACATGCTGCTGATGCATTTAGAGAAAGAGGACTATTATTTTTTGTGCTATTACAAAAATACCCAAGAACCACCGATTGTGTTTTAGGGCTTTGCTGTGCAAAATACTTCTGGCCTTGTTCCAGAGGGGCTACAGTCTTGATCACTCATCTGGTACAGCAGAGCACTGACGGACAACTATGGGTGAAGGGGAGAGGTAACAGCTGTAGCCTCAGTTTGGTATCTGCCCTGACATAGCACGGTAGTCTTCCATGGTTGCTGTAGAGCAAGTATTGCTAAGGTGTGTAGATGGAACAATGATAGTGAGTAAGTTTGGACATGTAGAGAGGAGGGAGAAGGGCAGTTTCAATTAGCTTTCTGCTGTGACTTCATGCATGTGCAAGGTCCTGTGTAAAATAGCTTATGATGATTTTCGGCACAAGTCACAGCAGACAACAAAAACTGAGTTTAGTATGGATCCCAGGGTTCAGTTATTAATCCCTTGTCTCCTTTTAACAGTCCTGAACTGTATGCTACTGGCGTTGCTTCTAGCTAAGTGCTGCTTTGAGTGTATGAAGTAGGGCTGACTGGAAAATAGGAGCTTCCAATTCATGAAGCATTTAGCATTTTAAACTTCTTTTTGGGGGTGAGGGGAAACTGTAGGGTGTTTACTGAGGGCATGAATGACTCCAGGTGCTCTCACAAATACTGTTTTTACTTTACATGCTCAACAGACCCTCATACAAGAGCAGCATTTCTTTTGCAATGCCTAGTTTACGTCTTTTGGTACTTTGATCTCCATGTCTTTTGTAGCTTTTGCTACAAAAATCCTAATGAGATTCCCAGTGAGCAAAACAGCGTGTCACCCTGTATCATACTGACTATGCCTAGTTGTTTTTGTTCAGCCTTGAGAGACATCCTAGCAAGTGTTAACAACAGAGTCTGTATCCCCACTCTTGCATCCCTGCAAAGTGTTGGCCAAAAGAGTGTTCCATCCCAGGACGCACTCCCTAGAAAAACTTCCATCTCATATGCTGGTTAGAGAAGCCTGGCCACTTCCAGCAGTTGCCAGGAGAAACAAAAGAAGAGAAGGCTTTGAAAGGTGGTGCACGAAGAAGTAGGTAACCCTGCTTGAGCACAAGGTGATCCAGGTAGAAATTCACCTTGGTGCAAGGTCCATCTTTGTCCTGGAGGCAGGTGGTTTTTAGTGGAGTATTGGAGTCTACTCAGGTGAGCGTTCGTTTGAGAGGTTTTTGTACATACTAATACTATTTCCTCTGAGGATGTTTCTGAGCTCCTGTGGTTTCCAGCCTTGTGTTGTGGGTTTTGCACTGCGCATTTTGGTGAATCAAAAACAGCTCTAAAGAGAGGACCGTTCCCCAGTCTTCCTTGTATATGAAATATGGACCTTATCTTTCTCTGTGCAGTGCGAAAACTGAGCCTGGACTTAGGTCTGCAACACTGTGACTGTGGTAGTTTAAAAACGGGTAAAAAGAATGAACCGTCCGTTTTTGTGGAGTGACCTTTGCAAGAAGCTGTTGCCTTAGAGTGTGAATGAGGAGCTCTTGCTTATAGGGTCTCTAAGTGTAAATACGGAGCCTTGCTCGTTTAGAGTGCGTGCTTATAGGAACACCCCTGCTTCTAGGCACACGCTCCTACTGGTGATTTAAGACAAGAGGTGTGTCTTCTTCCAGCCACGTTGCAGGTCCCGTGGTTTCTGCTAGGCAGGGAGCCCCGGAAAGGCCGTATTCGGTGCCCCCCACACGTGGTGCCTTCTGTGGCTGGGAATATCCGCGGCGCACCGAGCCTGCCTTGCCCGGGAGAGCACTGCATCCCGGCCGAGCATCCCGGCCGAGCATCCCGGCCGAGCATCCCGGCCGAGCATCCGCGGGGCCGCCTCCCTCCCTCCCCGCCGGGACTCGGACAACTTCAGCGCGGCGGGACCGGGCTCTCCGCGGCGGCGGGGGGAGCTGCGGGGC
>VZZY01005640.1:233163-274580 GCA_013400335.1 Eurystomus gularis
TCCTCCTCCTCCCCCCTCCCCGGCCGGGCGCTGTCCGCGGTGCTGACCCCGCCGGGCATCCCCCGATCCAGGAGTCCCATCAACCCTGGATCCCCCAAACCTGAGTCCCGCCAGCCTCCCCATGGCACCATCCCCAGCTCGGACCCCCATCCACCCGAGGCCTCCACACCCTCTTTGTCCTCCTCGTTTAAGCAGGTTCCACACTCCTCCTGCAGCCCCCACCCAAACAGAACCCCCACACGGGTCCTTCTTCCCCGTGTGGGTCCCTACCTCACAGGTGACCCTTACTGGTACCCCTCATCCTACCTGCAGCTCATACCCACACAGGTTCCTCCTCTCTATATGGGACCCCTGTATCTTCCATCCCAGCTGAGACCCCAAACATGGCCTCCATTACCACCTGGTCAGGATAGGGATAACTCTCACCAGAGTGCGTATGGCCCCGCACAACTCTAGGGTTGGGCCCACTGTAAGAGCTCCCTATACCTTGTGTTTGTAGTAGCAATGTTGCAGCGTTTTTCTGGTGGAGAGCGTTAAATGTATTTTTGAGTGGGGATGCCCCTAGAAGCAAAGGGAAATCCCCAGCTGCTCCTGATGGGGGGCTGGAAGACTCACCGCACCACTCCCAGCTCTCAGCCTGTTGAGGCGGGAGCTTTGTGCCAGGAAAAGGAGTGCAGTGGTGTGAAGGGCTGAAGCATATACTTGATCTTGAGCTCTACCTGAGCACCTTCTGAAGAGGGGAGTAAGTGCATGAGTACCTTGGTTTGGTATGGTGCTGCCCCTGAGTTTTAGGGTGATCTTGGTGAAGCTTTTTCAGTAGTGTCTCTGAAATTTGTGTTATGTGGGTTTCAGGAGTCTGGCTTTCCGTTTCCGCAACACTGGGGAAATGCCTGTGGAGAGAAACCCCATATATTATTAAGATCTACAGAAGTTTCAGCACTAATAGAACTACTTCGAGCTTAACCAGGTTTTAGTTCCTGCTTGGCTTTTGAGTAGATCTGTTTATCAAACCCTGACCATTGTAATCTTTGGGCACTGGATGCTTACAAGAACTCTTTTAGAGTATTGCTTGCCAACGCTTGTGCTGTTTCCTTATGAGATCTTGGTCCCAAAGGAGAAACATTTCCATGCCTTCTGCATAAATACTTGGTGTTATCCATAGAAGAGAAAGGCAGTGCTTGGGGGAACACTGTTGCTGAGGTAGCCTGAATTCCCTTTTGGCCTTGCTAAGGAAAATTTGTTAATGGTTATAGCCACCTGTTTATGCCTCTGTATCCCCTTCCCTCCTGCAAGACTCGTGTGTGCCAGTTATTGCTTGTGACAGGCAACAGGGTGGGGTAGTGCTGGAAATCTTTGAGAGAGTAGGCTTGGCTCCCTTGAAAGTATTTCCTGCTCTGTCTTGAAGAACAACATGATAAATAGAACAAATCATGGCTGTGCTTGGAAGTGTTACCCACATTGTTCTCTTTTCAGTGAAAAACTATACTGGAGTTTTCTTCATAGTGCTATGTGTGAACATTTGTTTTGTGTCATTTGGAAACCTGGGGCAATAAAGAGTACAATAACCTACTGGTGAAAGTGGGGTGATGTTCAGGCCGTAGGGCATATTAAGCTGTAACTTTAGTGAACCAGAAGCTGATGATAGGGCCCTAACAGCTGCCCTGCTGAGCTGCTTTGGCTTTACTGGTGGATCCTGTGCTGAAGCACGCTTGAGGTATATGTGGTGACTGAATCTTTCCTGCTCTGACAGTGTGATACTGAACATTGTGTAGTCTTTGTATTTCATGATGTTGTGCTATAAGGAGGCAATCTATGGGAATGATCTATTGTTGTCTCCAACTGACCTTGTTCACTAGGTACTAGCCCCATGCCACCACGAGACTGAGCGCTCCAGATATGGTCTGTTGCCTTGAATCAGATTGCTAAAATATGCTCCTTCTTCTTGGCTGAATTTGTTCCTTTCCATTAAGGTTGGCCTTTATGTTCTTGAAAAATGTGCAATAAAAATGGAAGTTTCCACCTATAAAGGGATCACTGTGGGCTGGGCCTATTTGAGGAGAGAACTCTTTGCTGCTTCTTTGAAAAGTAAGCATGCCTCAGGAGATAGGTGTACACTCCTGCAACAGCCCTAAAGGTGTAATGCTGTGCCAGCGCAGCACTGTGGGGGCTACGCTCATCAGAGATGTAAACCAACCAAAGGATTATAAATTACAAGAAAGGAAGGATCATAGAAACATGGACTACAAAAGTGGCGGCATAGAATGATGTGAGCTACCTACATGCCCTTGATCCTCTGATCTGAAGAATTAGCTGGATAGTAGGTGATTTATGCCAAACTGTTTGGCACTTTGTGCACTTAATTTGAATGACAGATTGACCAAGCCCTTTGCCCTCCTCCTATCTATGCTTTCTTCAATGCAAATAAGTCATGCTTGTGTGTTGTGCTGACTCAGAGCCGTAGGCCACTTCTGATTCTGGTGGAAACTAATGCGTGACACTTCAAAGAAAAACAGTGAAATATTGAAGATAGTTGTAGAGTACTGTGCAGCTCTGTTGTGACACTAGCAAAAATACTAGCAAGATTTTTGTTATTGTTACGCTAAGACCTTCTGTCTTTTTAACCTTAGCTAACTCTAGCCTGTTGTTTTCTTATGCTCCACTTCTGAGGTCTGCAGGCACTTACCTTAGTCTGTGCAGGGGCAGGCTTCCTTGGTTGTTTGAGCAGCACCTTGCAAAATGGGGCTTAATGGGTCTCCAAGGCACAATGAAAGTGCAAGTAGTTCATAAAAAGAGATTTATTACTAGTCCTTTGTGTATTTCTTCGCAAGTATTTTGGCACAGCAATGTCCTGTATCATCTTCCAGCTGCTTCACTTGTGATCTTTGTTTCAGAATTTGTAAGCTGAATGATTGTAATGCACGTGCAGAGATATTTCCCTTCTTGATGGTGCAATTGGGAGGTGTAATAGGGATGGTGCAATTGGTGCATTGCTTGGGAGGTGTGATTTGCCAGTTCAGAATTCTTTTTGCTTTTGGCTTCCTAGCCAACATTATGAAATGAATAGCTACTACAGTGTTAAGTTTGAGGTAAACATCAGATAATGATGTTGATATAACTGTGAATGGAGTTGTGAAAAAAACACTTCAGGTGCCCTGTGCCTGGTTTGTAGCCACTTTGATGCAACAGGCCCTGTAGCCATAGACTATGTTAATAGTAGCATGGAGATTTCTGCTAATGGAGTGTTTCAGTCCTCCTCCAGAAAGGCTTCTTATTTCACTGTATGAGTGGCTCATGCCTGTTCTGCCCTTGGCTCCTGCACAGACACTCCTATGGGATGCATCATTGCTAAAACCATAGATATTTCTCACATTATCGCATCAACTGCAAACAATACTCAGCAGCAATGCATTTTCAGCTTTGTTTTCAGAAGAGTCCTGGTGGTTTCCAGAGACTGATCTGTTCCTAAACATTCAGATAAGAGTACTTCTCTGTTTAAATCCCTATTCTGCAAATCAATGCCTTCAGTAGAAATTAAGCTTATATTTGAAGTACACCCAGAACTTGGCTTCCCTGGGACACACACACTGGTAAAATTTGGAGATGATTCTGGTAATATGCTGATTGATACTGGCTTTATAGCAAATTAAAATGATGTCTGACATAGTAGGGCTTCATATTTCTCGAGGCATCCCAACACCAAGTTTGATATTTGGGGCAACAGGAACAAGCATTCTGTCTAGGCAGGCAGGGTCAGACCATGGCTCTGCTATTAGCCTGGCTGTTCCTGCCAGTACACGTCTTTGTATTTGTCCTGAGATTATTTGTGGCACTGCCATAACGTGTCTGCCATGTCTGCATGTGCAAGACATCTCATCAGCAGATGCAAATGGAATCACACATGTAAGAGGTACAATTGCATATTCAAGATTAGTATTTGGCTTAGGAGCAGAACATACATTCCTTGTTTTGCTTGCGCAGTGATCTATGCATCCATGTACACTTACACTAGTACTAGAAAATTTTCCCAGGTTATAGGGTATGGCAAATACTGTACCGTCAGCTTCAGATTAATGGAAACAATAGCTCTGTGTAAGTAAGTGACAGATAGTAAAACGTGCAATTCCTTGCTGAGTTTAGGGAGTACTGAGAACCTTTCTGGTCTGTGGCAGTTCAGAGTGAGAGACGGAAAGGTGGCTTAATGCCGCTGAACTGGAGACAACAGTGGGTCACAAGGCCGAGAAGCAGTGGCGGTGCACTGGGGGTCATCAGCGTTTTTTCCCTCCTGCACCAGGTCCCTTGCCTGCCATTCTCTGCCACTGTTGGGAGCGTGTCAGTGTTCTGTGTACATTTTGCTCAGGCTCCCTCTTCCTGTTGTGTGTTTTTGGAAAAGAAACACCTGCTGACCACTGGAAATTTAAGTACCTGTGCTGTTTTGGGATGATGCCTATTGTTGACACTCATATGCTAGTGGAAAGAAAACCGTTGTCTGATTTAGTTTAATTCACCTGGGAAATGAATTAAGCAAAACTCTGAAAAATCTTTTTTATTGTAATAGGAGCACTCCTCTAGGGTATTACTCAAGAATAGCGATAGCATTTTAAATCCACACTTTCCTTTATTCTGAAGTAACCCTCTCACACAGACATACGCAAAGCATCTCCTGGAAGCCCATAGTGCTTGTGCAACTTTGGAAAAAAATCCATTCAACTGAACTAGAAATGATGGATTTGATAGAGTTTTTATTTGGTGAAATTGTTTCGTTTCTATCACGCAGAAGTTCAGAAATATAAATTATAATGAACTTAAATTTATATGCATATAACTTTTTTAAGTGCTCACAGCCAGTTCTGTGTAGTTATGCAAAGGAAAGTCTTTGACACTATGCAGGATTTTATTGTTCAGTTTGCAATAAAATATTTCCTAAATCTTCAAAAGCAAATGCGGGTCTGGGGACTCTCTGGGTGTAAGGTGGTTTGGCAATGAATAGCTGTCAGCAAAATGTCTGGGCTTGTAGAGCTGGGTGTCTGGAATTGCCGGATTTTCACCTAGTCTTCTGAGTCTTGAAACTTGTCTGGGTTCTACCAGAGCGTCACTGATCTCAGGTCATATTTGTGAAATGCTTTACTTCTAGTAAATGAGAAAACTGGGGCAAAATAAGCTTTGTCTGAATTTTCTTAAGTAGCTGTAATCAGGATGACAAACAGTACTCTACAGCAGAGGTTGGCTGGTTTGTGGCACGTCTCACCTGGAGGTTTACATGGTTTTGCAAGGGAATAAAGTTTAACTTCCTTCACTTCAAAATAAATCCAGAAAAGAGGAAGGGTTTGTCTCAGTTTAAACACAGTGTGCAATTGTGACACATTATAAACTGTAAGCTTGAGTGGGAAATTTTAACTAAGAATTTAGTGAAACATTTTTCCAGTGTTTCCAGCCATTTTCCTGAATAACTGTGTACATAAAATACTGTCTTCTGTGTTATTTCTTTTCCAATTGAAGAGTAACAAAAGAATCCAAGTTCATAAGCAGATTTAAACCTGATGACTTTCAGGGCAAATGCTTGCAGCTTAAGAGCTGTGTGAAGATTGCTAGGTCATGTCCACTCAAAGACCAAGAAGTATTTCCGGAGGTAGGTCTCAGTTCATCGAACCGTCTAAGTGCCTATTTAACTCTACGCATGCCTCTAGTCCCATTTTAAGATGATCATGTGCTTGAACACTTACCAGAATAATTGTTTTAGATGAGTGGCTTTCAACCCTTTTTAGCATGTATAATCCCTAAAATACTTCCTGTTTTCCCTGTCCAACAGATCATTGACTGTAGTCTTGTTTTCTGTTTCAAGCAGACCCCTCTGGAAGTATTCACAGCCAGTTGAAAAGCCCTGTTCATTAAAGAAACTCAAATCCTGCTGCCTTTGTTTGTGAGAATGATCTGCTTCTGGCTTACTGAACTTTGCTCCCAAACTAGTCCACTTTTCTTTCCACAGCCCTTTCTGCTGCTTTCCAGAAGTAACCTGTTCTTTTTTTTACCAAACTGATGTTTGGTAAAATGTTTTAAACATTTTAAGCCAGTTGGTATAGTTCAGTAGGCTCCTCAAAAGTTCAGTAGACTCTGAAAGCTAGATGAGATTCCTTATAGAATCATAAAACTGTTTAGGTTGGAAAAGTCCCGAGAAGATCATTGAGTCCAATCACTAACCCAGCACTGCCAGGTCACCACTAAACCACGACCCTCAGCACCACATCTCCGTGTCTTTCAAATACCTCCAGGGATGGTGACTCCACCACTTCCCTGGGCAGCCTGTTCCAGGGTTTTACAAACCTTCCCATGAAGAAATTCTTCCTAATACCCAATCTAAACTTCCCCTGGCACAACTTGAGGCTGTTTTCTCCTGCCCTATTGCTTGGGAGAAGAGACCAACCCCTGCCTCGCTACAACCTCCTTTCAGGCAGTTGTAGAGAGCGAGAAGGTCTCCCCTGAGCCTTCTTTTCTCCAGGCTAAACAGCCCCAGTTCCCTCAGACACTTCTCGTAATTCTTCTTCTCTAGAACCTTCACCAGCTTTGTTGCCCTTCTTTGGACATGCTCCAGCCCCTCAATGTCCTTCTTGTATTGAGGGGCCCAAAACTGAACCCAGTGTTTGAGGTCTGGTCTCACCAGTGCCGAGTACAGGGGGACGATCAATTCCTTAAATGAGATGCTAGCACAGAAAACTTTCAGTTGTATGAATAGATGTTTGCTTAAAAGGTCTTTAAATAGATTCTTCCCCTTGGAGGAAAAGAGATGTGTAATGTTTAATAATAAAAATAGCGTTTCTTCCCATAGTCTGAAATGGCATGGAAGGAGGTAATCATGTTTTGTATGGCAAAGCATTTTTCTAAATGGCATGTTTATGCCTTTCTAGTATTGTGGCTGCGATTGGCTGCTGGGCCTATTTGCATGTGCTAAATTGCAGTCCTGGGATCTGTGAAAACAACCCAGCAAAGCCAATCTCAGCTGGAAGCATGGAAGCTGCTGCTAATTTTGTGATGAGCCACCCACAGGCCCAGCGTGAGTCATTATCATTGTTTTGTTTTCCAGAAGTCGGCACCGAATGCTTCCAGGATCCAAAGTGTGGATTATCTCTGGAATTGTATTCATTTCCTCATAGCTTGCTTTGTTCCAGATAAGGGGAAAGAGTAGGGAGAAATCCATTCTAAAAAAACTTTAAATAATTAATTGTTTTCTTATTAGTGTCTTCTTCCTGCTTTAATGTGCATTCACAGCCATTTGTTCACTTGGAAACTCACTTGTGTGTAGCCCGGCAATCACACTGCGCAGTCCTCATCAGCTTGCTTTGTGCCACTGAGGGGATGGGTGGGCAATAGTAAGTCAGGGAGATGAAGCGACTTGACTGAAGTCATTGCTTGGCTCTGGCAGAGCTGCGTTGGGGAGGTTCTGCTTTCCGTTCTTGTATATGTCCCGCTAGTTTCTCAGCAAGTCTTTTTGTAAAGCCACAGCCGTGCGCGGGACCAGCTGGGGCATCCATCTGCTGTAGGTCAGGAGCCCTTGAGAAATGCACTGGCCTTATCCCCGGAGTCATAGGCCTGATACCCACTTGCTGAGGTTGCTGGTTCTCCTGGAGATAGGACAAGGGGTTGAGAGAACAAGAAAATCCCCTGCCCTGTGATGGAATTGTGACCAACTTAGTCAATTTGGTCCCAGTTTTTAGCTCTTCTTCCAGAGTGTCTTCTCAAACAGACTTCTTTGGTGTGCCACTGTCCATGCAAGTGTACCTGCAGGGACCGCGGGCAGGATGCAGAGGAAATGCTGGGTCCTTCAGGGGAAAGGCCCAGGAGTAGGAAAATGCATGCGTGTGGGCATACAGAAGTGTTTTAAATGCAAAACTTGGAGACACAGTGGGTGGAAAAGACATGGACATGGACAGTGTGGGAGAGCTACATGACTGTGGGAGTGGAATAAGGAGCTAAGAGCACCAAGGAAGGGGAATGGAGAAGGGAGGACTTTTAATGAAACTGGCTTAAAAATGTAGCTAGGCATGCTGTGCCTGCTTTGTGGGTAAAAGTACCCAGCACAGTGCTCCCTGCTCTGCCTTAGTCTAGTGACTTTTTAGGATGGGGAAGTCTGCTGGATGGACCCAAAGTATGTTAGGAGGGAGGGAGGGACAGGCCACAGCAGTCTTCCTTATGGGGTTGGGGGCGAGCTGAACATACTTAAATAGAGCATTCAAACTAGAAAAGCACAAGGATCAAAAGTGTCATGACACTCCCACAGTGACCCAACTCGAGCATCTCTATGATGTTGTTGTGTCTACAAATGACCACTGGAAAGGCATTGCCAAGTCCTCCACACTGCAAATTCCTCTCAAGTTCTGGATTTCCTCTTTTGTCACAATGTGAAATGAAAACCAAACCAAATATTAATGATGATACTGCTGGTGGAACTGGGCAGCCAACATGCCACCACTGCTTCTCTGAGTTGTTGTGAGTTACTGTTGCTGTTGCTTATTCTCTTGCATGGTTTGTTGTTGCTGGTGGAGACAGCAGCTTTTCATTTTACATGTGTATAGCCCTGACACAAGAGGCTCTGGTCTCTTGCAGAAGCAGGCATGCCGTGGGGCTTTTATGAACAAAATCAAGTAGCAGTCAAAGCATCTTTAAGTGCATCTGAGCCTGTGTGGAATCACAGCAGTGAAATTCAAGCACAGACTCTGACAGTCTGCGGAAACCTTCCTACATCCGGTGGACGGTGCTCCCCTTGTTCCCAGTTCTGTGTGCCCAGGCTCTTTATTGCTTCTTGAATTTAGCTTAGGGGTTGGATAGCTTAGGGGTATTCTAGGTGGTGTAGTGGTGAGGCTGGAGGGACTCTTAGGTGTTGCTTTTGAAAGGCTGATTTCCCCAGGTATTTATGTTCTGTGCAAGCAGGGTATAATCCATGTAAATATTCGGTTGGTTAATCAGACAAATATGTATGTAAATATTCATGTATGGCTTAATGTCCTGTGGCTGTGCTCGGGTGTTCCTCTCTAATAACTGGGATTTAGCTTTTATGGGTAAGACAAAAAAACTTGGTTTGCTTTTTCCTCTGTTTCTGCATTTGCTGGAGTTAGTGTGATGAACCCTTTACTGTTTTCACCCTTAACCAGAAGTGGCAGTTCTGGGGATATAATTCATGTCTTCCAGCACTTGCAGGCTGCTCAGCAAGTGAAATGCACCTTCCCTGCCCCCACCTTGACTGGTAAAAGGCTGACACACATCTTACAGCATCTTGCTGGAGATCTGTTACTGCCCTGCAGCTCGTTCACAGCACCTCGGCCAAGAAGGTGACATGACTTTGTTTTTTAGAGTTGGTTTGGGGCTTTTTTTTGAGGTTAGAAAAGGTGAATGAGAACAATCATATTTCTTCAGATGGTATGTGAAGCATGGATAAGAAGCACAGTTAAGTGGGAGTATGTCCTTTTCTGAGGAAATACTTTAGTGAATTAATTTCGCACTTGTTTGTCGTTCCTGGCAAGTGGTGGGTTTTGGTGAGAGTGGTCCTGTGAGAGCTGCTGTCCTGCCCATCCACAGCCCATGCCCTTTGGGCTGAAACTTTGCTGTCTAACACTCTGGGTAGCAAGGCAAGCTCTCCCCTCAGCAAGGGATGCTCCAGCCTCCCAGAGAAGGTCAGGAATCACAGTTTCTACATGGTAGTCTGTTAAATATTAAAATACTCAAAACAGAGACTTTTCTTTGTTAGTAGTGGGAAAAAAAAAAAAAAAAAACAACCTGGAAGAAAGATCTGGACAAGCACACTGCTTTGTGGAATAGCCAAGGGACCATGCTAAGGGCTGTACCAGACAAGGTGGTCTCTGCAGTGTGAGGAGAGCTCATTGCCTGTGTACATGTCCACTGAGGAAAAAGGGATTTAGTAAGAAAATCCTCTTTTGACAAGGACCTGGCAGGGTGCAGAGAGAGAAATGCAGAGCCCTGAACTGTGCTGGAAAGGCAGGGGTGGGTCAGAGTTCCACCTAGAGCAGGGAGGAAGGGCTGCTTGCATCCCCCTTGCTCAGCCTTGAGGCGTCACTTCTCTTTCTCTCCTGTCCCCCTGCTCACTTGAGTGAGCTCCAAACTCTGTGCCAGTCTCAAACTCACTAGCCTTCTCCCACTGCTTTATTGCTCCCAGGCTGCAGAAGGGGAAGGCAGCACAGTGTTGGGGAGGAGAGAAAGGCATCATGTCTTTATTATTTATGGGAATGTTAATTTGGCTGGGAAAACACTGCTGCGATTAAACGTTAGAGAGGAAAGATATGCTTGCTACTTGGTGAGCACATGTTGCCCCATTAACTGCTACGGGAGAGTCTTCTGTTTGAGCACCTTTATAATATCTTTTTAAGGTGTGAGACCAGGACCCAATGTGTCTTGCCCCCTATTTCAGCTTCACTTTATTGCCAGTGTTATAGAGCCAGATCTTCACTGGGTTTAATATACACTGTTGATCATTATTTGGCAAAAAAAAGAAGCTTCTGTGAAAAAAAGGACCAAAAAAAAAAAAAGACATATGGAGGCAGCATACTAACAGAAAAATATGAGAGCAATTAAACTGGGCCAGAATAAAGTGCCCATCTATCCCAGTAGTCTTTCTCCATCCACATTAAACAGATAGAAAAATGTAAAGAAATAGCAATATTATGTGTCGCCTAAATGCTCTCCCAGCTGCTAGCTATTTCCAGCTTAGAAAATTTTCTGAGTCAGACATGGTTCAATGTACTTTGAAATTCTCAGTGGATTTCTCTTCCGTGTACTTGACCAAACTCTTCCTGAGTTCATGTACATTTTTAGCATCATAATGTCCTGTGGAAAGGATTCCCCAGACCTGTTGTATGAAGAAGCCCCTCCTTTCCTTTATTTTAAACTTGGTTCCTGCTAGCTTGGGCTGATGCTTTCCTGAGGCCTTGTACTGAACCAGCTAGTGAATAACAGATTCTATCCTCCTCTCATGCTACTTGTGATTTCATGGACCTCAAGCATACCCCTGCTAAGCTGTCTCTTTTACAGTCTGAAGAGTCTTTGATCTTCTTTGTTGCATTTCTCTAAACCATTCCCTGTTCTATGAGAGGAGCACAACAGTGTGCACAAGCTATAGCTTGAACGTTGCAGGGGTAAATGGGAAAAGTGAATTGAAACCTCCTCTTATGCTTCTTTCTAATCTCCCCCCTCCTCGCCCAACCTAAATGATTTTCTGTTTCTCAGGCATAGAAGGGAAATACTCGTGGGTTTACTGGTGGCTCAGGTTTGCTGTTCATGTTCTTCCCTGTGACTTCTCCCCTCTCTGTGGCTGTCAGCTGTATGCCCAGCTCTCCAACAGAGGCTGAACTAGAGCTGAAGGGGAAAGTGGTTGCACTGTCAAACAGTCCATCTCTGAATTACAGTTCTATCGAAAAGCTCAGGTAGACATCTCACACAACCCAGTTTGCCATGGAGGAGAACAGAATCCTAGATAAATCCAAGTCTCCATGATTGCCTAAGTTCAGTGTGTCTTCCAGAATGAGAAGTCTCTTTGAAGAGCAGGAAGACCAGAGCTAGACTAGCCTTCATGGCATGCCGTGTGCAGCAGCACTGCCCATCCTCACCTGGCAGTGCCTGCTGACAAAAGCAACTCTTCCATTAATTCCTGGGCCCATAGGCAAGTATCTCACTCCTTCATTCCTTCTCTTGCCTCAATCACCAAGAAAAACAAGGCAAAGCATTTATTTGCTTTGCTTTCATTTACAATGGACCGGATGGGACCCTGATTCTGTCCCCAGGGACTCACAGACTGTGGGGTCAGTTCAGCTGGAGAGATTGTAGTTGTCATGTGGGGTGCAGAAAGGAGAGGCTGGTGAATAGGCTATTATGGCCAAATGCAGAGTTTCTGTAGCTGTCTGTCCCTACAAGCCTGTGATTAAACTGGTATATCTAGCTATGTGTGGACACAGCCTCAGTCAGCTGTTTAGCCACATCAGGAGATGAGGATGGCCGTGCTGAAAGCTATGTGTGTGACGAAGCGTGGGGGATCACCTTGAGATATGGTTTCATCTTTTTGATGCTTTGAACTCCATTCTGCCTGACAAGCTGCAGCAGCAGTCGGCTGCCCATGGACCAGAGCAAGAGGTGGGGAGCCAGTTCTGTGCTGATGTGAGATGGCAGGGCAAGGGGTGAGATGCTGCCCCTCCCGTGCAGATCTCTGCAGCTGACCTGGGCTTGCCCTGAAGCCAGAGGAGAGGAAACAGAATATCTGGGGTACAACTGAGCTCGTTTGTAGCATGCATCTCCTGCATGGTGAGCTGAGCTGCAGCTTAAACCCCCATTGATTGTATTGACAAGATCTCCAGCATAGGGGAAGGCAGGGAGAGTTGCTCAGTCTGCCATCTGGGCTGTGGGTGTCTGCACGTAACTCCACCCTGGGTGCCACCACACCTCCTTCTGCCTTGTTGCCCTGTCGGTACAATGGACATGGCACTGTCTTCTTTGCAAGGTAGCTGCGAGACTAACCCAGGACCTGTATGGATCACTGAAGAACTGTAAGTTTCAAAGTAGTTTAATGTTACTCTGTCTGGACACTGGAACTGGGGGAATGGGTTAGGATTTTAGGTATTTAGCAGAAGACGCACCATGAGAATTTTAGAGTACAGTTGAGATTCCTCATTTGTGCTTTAAAAGGCATTGGAGACTCCCAGCAATTCAGTAAGCTCCCGGTAAAAGCCCATGCATTATAAATTTCTCATGTAGCAGTCTTTAAGGTTCAGTAGGAGTACAGCTTGCGGGGGACAATATGTTGGCTGCCTGTTAGGAGAAACAGATGAAGGTAATTGCTTTCTAAGGGTTAAGTGCAATCTGTAAGCCAAGGCCTGCAGGGTTAGCAAGTGGCCAGCCAACAGCTGGGATAGTGCAGCGATGGACTTGGGGATAAAATGCCCCGTCCTTCCATCCCTCCAGAGGGCCTTGCTCAGTGAAGATTTCTAACACTGAATCAGCAACAGCACTGGTTTTAAAGTGCTCAGAGTTACAGTTTCTGCACATTAAATGTTAATGGAGATGTCTCAAGAGGCAGATTGTGGAGAAAATGGAGCTTTCTCTGTTGTTTGGGGCTTGCTTATCTATATCACCTGCAGCAGTGTGCTAACACATAGGCAAACTGGGCTGTGACCTCAATCAGCTAGTTAATGTTAAGCCCGTGCTTAAGTGATTTGCTAAAACTGTGCTTATTCAGAGAAGGAAAGCAGACTGCATTTTCATTGCTCAGGGTAGGTAAATTATAACATGGAAGTGATTTTAATCATGAAAGTGTAAAGTATGCTTTGAAACAATTGTTTAAGTTTCCGTAAAGAACATTAGTAGCAGTCAGGATGTCAGATGGGAGATAGTAATGTTTATACTTCATTAATAGCCCCTTTAAAGTTACTTGAAACACCACATTGTGAATTTACATTTTTATCTCTGTATTTTTAAGATGAGAGGAGCTTATTAAACCAAAGTCTTTTTATGGCTTGTGTCAATAGAAAAAATCTTTTAAATGTTCAGAAGGAATTGATTACAGAAGCAGGGAAAAGATAGGGAAGAGATTGTTTTCCTTTCGTGTTCAGTATATTCTTCATCCTTTTGCTTTTTGATGACTAAACTGTTCTGTATTTGCAATTGAAAACTGTTGATTGGAAACTCTTGCGAGAGTAACACAAATGGGGCTTGATTTTGAAAACTGCATTGATGGTTGTTTGCCGAATTTGTGTGTGCAATTAGCATGATTGCCACTGAAAATGGCCATCTGAGAACAAACTTTTCGAGATTTCTCTCTTTTTCTGATCTGTTTTCTCTCTCTTCTTCTTAAGGTGACAGCTTCTGTGATGTCTAAATATTACCCATGGAAGATTAATTTGGTAATATGTTTATTGATCTACTTTCATCTCTTACCTCTCCACTCTCAGATGTTTGTTAAAAGACTAAGGATGATTATTCCCTTCTGCTTCCTTCTCAAGTCCACTTGACGCAATGTAAGAGAGGTTCTTTCATCTAAATGGTTGACCTTGCAGTTTAGAGAGTCAGATCCCACTGAGATCTCTATAGATTAGTAAATGGCCATAGTAATATTTAGGCAGTTTCTAGGCACGCATAAAGGATTATGGCTCTCATCTGTCAAGTTTCTTACTCCCTCCTGAGCAGACTTATGCATGCAGGGGACATTTACTGGTGACAAGGTGGTATTGTTTTGTTTTAAATATGTGATGAATGAAAAAAGGTAAGATAGATGAGTCTCTGGAGTATTCTCTTCAGGGAAGCTGAGAAACCTGGTTCAGGTTAGGGATTTGCAGGGCATATTCAATCTTTGAGTTAACTGAGAGGTTGTTCTTGTAGGAGCATGATACTGAGGCTGCAGTTCCTCAGTGGCTTTGTAAGAGAGGAGGACGAGCCTATAATCCCATCATCTGTGGGCACATACTCTTATTGCCTCCCTGTGCTGGTGCTAGTGCTGGGGTGTAAGCCAGCACAGGAAACTAACCCTTTTTTTATTTTTAAAATTATTTTTGGTAAGGTTAATTTTCAATCAGCTCAACCTTACCTGGGTCATTATGAGGCCACACAAGTGCTGCTGCTGTCAAGAGGGAAGAAATGGGAAAGGTGTAGCAGGGGGTGTAGAGGAACGGGTGAAATTGCCCCTTTTAGCAGGTACCCATGCTTCTCTGGCTTTGAAGCAATGGGGTATGTCTGGTGACTTCACATGGGGGTCATCTCCTGGTGACATTTGTATTGCTCCTGAAATTTTCTCCCTCTCAAGATACAACTAAGTCAAATCAAAAGATTAGGTGCCTCTGACAAATATCCCCTGGATCATTAATCATGAGATGGAGAGCACACTGGCTGATTGCTTATTGGCTATGGTCTTTCATTAAGAGTAAACTCAATTTTCTCAGTATCGACAGCTGCCTGATGAAGGGATCGTGCTATGTGGCAAGCACTGAACCGCTGGAAGCAAACACCCAGATAGAGCTGTGCATCAAGAATGGTACCAGCAGTGTATTTCCTTCTTTCTTCTGTGCTCTGTCTCCTTGTTGAGAAGAAACAACTTCTAGGGATGAGACATTAAATATGCAAATCCTGGCCTGTCTACTAGCAAGGAAGTGCTGGGACACTTCCCCCATTCCAGTGGGAAAGCTGGTTCTTGTTTGTCCTTGCTCATTCCTGGCCTGAGTAGGGTTTGATTTAATTCTAGAAATGTAGTACCACTGCCAAAAGGTCCCCCAAACCAAACAAAATCTTTGTTTTCTTCCTGCCCAGTCCTTCTGATCCTTCCCAAAGCACAAACATTTATTGTGCTGTGAGGAAGAGCTTTGGAAAGGAACAAGCAAGGCCTGTTTTGCCGGGAAGCATCAGTTTCTGCTGGCCCCAGCACTGCTCCTCCCCCTGCCCTGTCCAACCAAGGGTCCTCTCCATCAGTATATCTTCGTCAAGCATCTTTCCTCCTTGTTCTGAGAGCTGCTCCAGCCCCTTCCAAACATATAATTATAGACATGAAAAAATAAACTTGTTCTTATTCAGCACCTGATAAAATGGTGACTCAGGCTTTTTCATTTTGCATTGGAAATGCAAGTTCTCATGCATTCAGAGTGCTCACCAGCATGCTAGCTGAATCCTAAAAGGAGCTGTGTCTGCCCACTGGAAAGGCAAGATGGTTACAAATGCAAAAGGCCACATGGAGCTTTCGTAACTTCATTTGGCCATGTGAGGAAGCAAACCAAGGTCACTTACCTGTCTCTGCAGTTACCCTGGCAATGTAATTATCTCAGCAAGACCCTGACCTGCACCTAGCAGTGGGCAGTGGAGATTTTATCTTCATATATTTATCCTTTCCTCATAGTCAGGATAAATATCCTGCCCTTGATATCAGACAGCCTGCAGTGGATTTTTCCAGGAAGACCCCTGCTAAGGTGACCTATATTCTGCCAGCTATGCAGGAGAGCAAAGCAACTCAGTTTGTGCAGGAAAACAGAGCAAAAGTTAATACTCGCAGCCCCTTGCTGTACGCACTAGACAGCACTTGCGCAGTACCAAGGCCTTGGCAGGAGGGAACACAACCTGAGGCATGGGAGGTCTGAAGAGCATCTACACTTCTGGGTGATTTTCTGGGCTCCTAACACTGCAATGCCTTGCTCCAAGGAAAAATGCCACATAAAACAGAAGATGAGGAAGGAGAAGTCTTGGAGAAGGCAATTCCTAGTTTGTCTCTGCAAACAGCTTAATCCAGGCTTCTGGAGGTTTTACTTAAACCAAACCTGCACAACCTGTGGGTCTTGATACAGGACTGCCCACATGCAGCTTGTGGCCTTTTCATGCATTGACAATCAGGTTAAACACAAGAACAAATGAGACGATTGAAACTGGCAACCAGAAGCTCTCTGGCCACTGGGGCTGCAGGTTAAGCCCGGCATTTGAGACAAATAGTGGAGCAAAGACACCTGATCAGGTTTAGGATGGCCCTTGTGAACAGGGTGATGCCACTGTGTTCCTAAAACAAAGACGTTTCTGTGCTGCCTCAGGAGATTGCTGATATACAGGCTGGAAGCAAGTTACTTGCTGAAAGGCATAAATCTTTCTAACCAGCTTCAACTGAGTTATTTTTAAGCTCAGGGCAGGCAGTGCTATGAATCCCATCCCATTACAGCTCGGGGGGCATCAGCCAGCATGATGGAGTCTGTGGAGCATGAGTCCTCTCTTCTTCCTGTCCACATGCTCTGTGCCATGCAAAGAAAGTCCCTGGGCTGTCACAAGGCTGAAAGGATAACAGGGGCAGCAACTGAAGCAGCCATGCCCTGTCTTTGCGAAGGAGGGCTTGAAAGTCCTCCCGGTGATCTGCATAGGTACAGCATGTTGTTTGATTTTGTCTTAGAATTAATTCATTAAATGGTTTTTTATCATGTGCCTCTAGAGCAGCCAGAGTTGTAGGATAAATATTTACATAGAACAGATGCTCGGTTAAGAAAAGGCAACAAATGTACGGACACAAGTTTTTGCTCTTGCTTCTATTTGAAGGTCCCTGAGAACTTGACTCAATGATCCTTATGGGTCCCTTTCAATTCAAAATACTCTGATTCCATGGCTTTGCTGGAATCAAGTATTTCTTATACCTCTTCTGGACATGAGGCTTTTTTAATGTTTTCATATAATTCAGGAAACAAATGCATCCATGAGGCAAAAGCAAGTCCATACCTGCTTCTTCTCTGTCTTATGCTCAACCTGTGCCCAAACCCAGCACCTTCTGGCAGCTTTTCACAGGAGTATATGGAACCAAACCCAAATTGGTGGCTAGTCCCTCTTCTTCCAAGCATTTACACTTGCATCAAATGTTGATGTAGCTGAGTAAACAGGACCCCTCATGGGAAGGACTGTAACATCTCTGAACATAAGCCAAAATCCTTTAATCATAAAGAGATAATCCACTAAGTAATTTGAGCCCAGCAGTCTGCAGGGCATGGGGGATGCTTTCTGGCTTTGCTCCCAAAGATTCAAAAAGTTCTCTAAAAATTGGTGTCCTAGTGAAAGAAACAGAGGGGAGAGCTAGTAGAAGGCGGCATTTGGATTTCGGGTTTCGTTTTTTCCCATGATAACGTAACTTGCTAAGTAGAAAAAATCTTGCTTTGTTCTTTTTTTCAGTCTGTGGGGAGAAAGTTGACATTTCTTGTAGAAAGAAGGATCGTTCCATGGGATATTTCCTACATCTAATTCTCCTCTGACAAAATGTGGGTGTGTTTTACTGCTAAAAAAGCCTTTCCCTAAATGTTGAAGGATGTGGAAGCAGTGGTGCTTTCCAAATCACACTCTGCCGTGAAATGGCAGGTGAGCATGTGTGTATTTGTGCATGTGTTCCTGCTGCCTGTAGTGCCTGAGGTGGGCTCTCACCAGCTGTCATCTGTAGCATTAGCTTGGGCAGGTGGAGCACACGTCTTGGAAAGGCAGGAGCCCAGTCTGGTCCAGGTTAATGCCATGCAGGTGATCTGTCACTGTGGCTTGTGTGATATGGAGCTGCAATAGTTCTGTTGCTTTGGCTTTGGTGATCAAACATGGAATCCCCTCATTTCTAGAAAGCTGGATGGGGCTCACAGCGCATGATCCAGCAGAGCCGGTGGGAAGTCCCTGGTCTCTTTACAGACATCTCAGGTTGTCATGTGGGCCTGTCCTACACAGCAGCTCAAAGGAGGTTTCTGCCTTTTGCAGGGTCTAGAAGGAAATTTGCAGGCAGTGTTGCAGGAAAACTATGTAGCAGCAGGACAGTCATGTCCTTTGAATGGCTCACAGGGCAGAGGAGAAGTTTGTCAGTGGCCCAGTTGCAGGATGTTTATCAGACCTACAGTTCCTGGCAACCATCTGGAGTCCTTTAAACCACTGAGAAGAGGCTGATAATGGGAGAAGGAATAGAGACTTGGGATGGTGCTATAGTGGGGTAAGGGCCTGCCTTGACCCTGAGCATTGCTCAGTCCTATTAGGAGAGCAGGGCATGTTGTCAGCAGGCATCTAAGGGCTACCTGGGAGGGGTGGAGGCAGTTGTGGTGGTCATACCACTCTCTGTTGAAGGTTTGGGGTTTTTTTGTTATGCTGCTTTGGATGATCTTAGATCAG
Organism: Eurystomus gularis; assembly: GCA_013400335.1. Lineage (NCBI taxonomy): Eukaryota > Metazoa > Chordata > Aves > Coraciiformes > Coraciidae > Eurystomus > Eurystomus gularis. Next base: position 251,785 of record VZZY01005640.1, read on the forward strand.
CAGTGACAGCCTTCTTGGAGGCTCCATCCCTGAGAGCTAACCAGCCCCTCCTGGTGCAGAGCTGGGACCTCCAGCCTAGGATTCTGTGTTACCTTGGTCCCCTCCTTGGGTGAGTCACCTTTGTGGGTAATGTCTCACGATGATGTTGTCTCCTGGAGTGCCCATTAGCAATCGCTGGACTCATCCCTCTCCCCTTCTTTCTTGTAGTAGTAGTCCTTTATTTTTTCATTAGGATGTTTGCACTGAATTTGGGGATGTGCAGAGCAGAGATCTGCATAATTTGTTTTAATCTAGCTAGGTCCAGCGGCAATAGCAGTGTTGATGTATTCATCACATAAGCACATACCCAGAGCAGCCAGTATGCTGGTAAAAATTATGCTGCAGCTCAAGCATTTTAATTTTTCTGCTGTTTTTATTATGCAGGATAAATAGGCTACAGTAAGGTGTGCCTACCAATAGTTGAAGTATCCCTTCAGTCAGTAACACTCCACCTCTGACCCATCCTCCATGGGACTTGCCAGTTAAACTTCTATCCCTTAAGGAGCACTATAACTACTCTTGTCTGGAACGACAGTCAGTGCTCTTCCAGTTCATGTGCTCATCCCCAGAATAGAAAAATTTTGAGCAACCAGCTATTTTCAGCCAAGTCCCTGACATGCCCAGTTTCTACCACTTGAAGGGAATGTCAGATATTTTCACTTCTTTGACAGAAAAGCATGGTCAAATTATTTTCTAAAAAATATTCTTAACTTTGTGGCTACTGTTTCTTTTGTACTGGATTTCAATTTATACTTATTCTTGAGACTAGCATGAGATACATATCCAAATCTGCTAGATAGTTTTCTAACTATAACCTAGTTTAGATGTATGTATGTGCCTTTTACTTTAATGATAACGCTCATCAAGCTTGAAAATTAGTGATACGGTCTGACAGCTATTCCAGGAGGCATCCATAGCCTTAAAATATCAGCCCATGTTTCTGTCTTTTACTTACTTGTTGGGTTTTGTCTGCACTATAATATTCATAGAGTGATGCAAAATAAGGAACTGAAAAGACCATTTTAATGTAATTTTTGATACCTGTTAAAGTGCTTTGCATGCTTATCTGAATGAATCAGTTGTGCAAAAGTATGTGCTCTTTCTGCTTTTTCTGACACTGCAAATATCTACATAATCAGTGTAGAGAACCAAAGTAAATGTAACATAGGGAGCAGAGGTGCAGTTGGGTCATATCTGCTGTGAATTCCCGTGCTGGTCAGGAAAGAGGAGCCCATCAAGCTGGTCTTGAAGAATGTCCTGTTAGAGCCAGACTGAACTTGAACGTGTCCTGGTACATTTCCATAACGAAGCAAAAAAATCCCGCAGCGAGGCAGGCTGATCGAACCCTGCCGACAGCTCGCTCAGCCCGCGCAGGAGCAGCCTCCGCACCTCCCGTCTGCAAACTGGGTCTGGTCGGGGTGGGAGCAGCCGTGGCTTTAAAATGTTCCTTGCCATATGTTATAGTGCTTCTTGTGCTCGCCAGCCTAACCTGCAGCTGTGCGTGACACAAAATCTGAGTCCAAAACGCGTGCCAGGAGGAGCACGGGATCCTTTGCTGTCTGCTCTCCAAAACACTCACAGTGCTTTTTGCCTCTGTAGTTTCCAGTTTTTCATCACTTCCAAGTCACTGGTGTTTCAAAGGCTGGAAAGAAAAAAAGAAAAGCACAACCAACCACCTTCTGATTGCTGTGGCTGCTGTCCCTGTGCGGGCCTCCTGTGGGCATTAAGGCCAATGTCACCCACATCATTACCCAGCCGGGAGGCAGCTTCTGGCAGGGAGAGCATCTTTCTGTGGAAGCAGGGAAGGGCTGAGGCTTCTCAGTGCACAAAGAACATATGCTTAATTAAGAGGCAAACTCACAGCCTGCTCTGCCACGTGGGTATCTAGGCTCCTTTTGGACAGGTATTTGCTTTGCGGGCCCTTATTCTTTTTAAGGGGTCTGAAAGCACTGGTGGTTGTTTGTGCAGCTGCTCTTCAAACCCCATGTGCATCAGGTGCTGTTAGCATGCAGAGCTGCCAGCTTCATTAAGGTAATTGTGCCCAAGGCCTTTCCTTCGTTCTCTGGGCTTGGTGAGGAGCCAGAGCATCCCCTTGATGCCTCCCTGCGGCTTCTTGGCCATGTGGCTTCAGGGAGCTGTGGGTGGGTGGGAGCGAATGTGCCCTCTTTCCCAACAGCTGCTGGGCCTGGGGAGGGTGCTACTGCCATCACCCACAAAACCCAGCGCTAGGAAGGTGAAGGTGAGGTCCTAAAAGCACATTTTATTGCTGAAATAAGAATCTTGGCTAGTAAAGATGCAAATAAATTAGTCACTCCCTTTTGAACATTCACCTCTGTTACAAAGCTGTGCAGGTTTGGAACCCCTCATCAGCCCTTCACTAAGTCTGGGTGTCTCCATCAGCAGCTAAATCCCTGGCGGAGCTGGCAGCTGCAGCAGCCCCGGCTGGGATAAATGGGCCATGCACCCTGTAGCTCGTTGGTGGCACGGCAGCAGGGACAGATTAACCCTCTTTTGCAGAACCGGTGCAGCTGGCGGGTGGCTGAGAACCTCCTCTCCCTGGTGGGGGGGACAGCCTGAAAATGGGCACATGGCTTGAGGAGCTCCAAATACCCGTGCCTAAACAGAAGTTTCTTAGCGTATCTGCCAAGCCCAGCCTGTTTTCTTACTCTCCACCCGTCACAGGAATGCCTTTTCCACAGGGAAACACATGTTCCATGCCTGGTTTGTGATGGATGTGACATCTTTAGTGAAAATGAATGTTTTTCCTGCAGCATTTTTAGGTTTCTGGGTGCCAAGAGGAGATAATGAATGGGGATTTCAACCTCCAGCCCCAGGATCTCTCACTGGGGAGTTCGGGGAACACCTGCAGAAATGCACATCTGTGCCCGATCATGGAGCCATGTTGTTGTGCCCAGCAGGTTTTCAGCCTTTTCCTTTATTAAAGATGATCCAGGATGAGGACAATTAATTATTCACTAAGAGTCATTTTGAATTTGCACTGATTGTAAGACGGCACATTGGGAACATAGGAAAACAAGCATGGCAGTGAGACACGGGCTTGCTCTGTTGCTGGTACGCTGGGCTGGAGCCCCTCAAGAGCCTGCCAGACCAGCAGCTCCTGCCAGGGCAGTACCCAACTCCCCAAGGGACAGGCAGTCACTGGGGGAGCTGAATCACCGTGCCAACCTGCCATGAGCTCAAAGAGGCAGATGACAGCAGATCATGAACCCTTCAGGGACCCCAGGAGCCTACCTGGGCTGCGGTGCTGCATTGTAGATTGCTGTGATGTGTTGCAAAAAAGCAGAGCTGTCCTGGACTCATGTTTTTCCAGCTGTGCAGACACACAGAGGAACCAGGGGCTTACTGCACTGCAGGACACATTTTTCCCTGCTGTGAGACAGAAACCACCAGCCCAGGTACTGTAAGGTGAGGAGAGGGAAGCGCACAGCCAGCTTATATTGAAGGATGTGATGAAGATACTACTGTGGTTCACCCCTGAATGAGTTTTAGGCAAGCTGGTTTGTGTACTGTCCACAGTCCAGCTTCTGAGGGTGATACCAGCCCACTAGGCTATGCTGAGCTGCGTGCCGGGGTTGTTGCCAGCACGCCGGCAAGCGCGCAGTAGCCTGCGGCACTGTGTCTGCCTGTGCCAGATTCAACGGCATGAGACACGTGAGCGGGGCTCAGCTTGCTCCTGGCAGCCTCTCCGCAAGTCCAGGGTGACTCCCCAGATCTCAGTGTAAGTACGAGTGGCATCTGCACCTCCTTTGCTTTTGGTGGCGCATCATGTCCCTGAGCCATGGTCCTGCTGAAGCAAAAGTGGCTGCACTTACTGCTGTTCACACCGGTGTAACAGGCTGGGAAGTCTTTGTAATTGCTTAGCACCAAGAAAACTGGAAGAATCTTGTAAAATGAAACTGTCTCACAGAAACCCTAATTACTTCCCTTAGCACAAAGCTAACAAGGTGGAGCATAAGCTGTGTCCTTTTTGGGTCGTTTTATTCCACATGGAGTTAATCTTATACCTGTGCTGCGCCCAGGGCTGTGCTGCAGGTACACAGGAGGCCGTTCTGGCTGTTCTTACACCTTGTTCAAAACAAAATCTACTAGAAAAATTGCTAAGAGGAGAGCTCAGTGTTGACCCACTGAGACTTCGCAGCATCCTATGTGTGCTTATTATTTGCTGTGATCAATGACACTGCAAAGGCTGTGTCCCAGGGTAGGAAATGCCTAATTGTATAAACAGGCTGTACTGGGAAGGAAAATAGTACCCAGGAGAGAAAGCAGTGGTGCAGTAGAAATAATGGGCTCTATCAGTGTAATTTTGTTGGGCAAGGTAACCTCAGAGATTTATTTAAATAGGCCAGGGGTGTGAGTGACTGCTATGTTCTCGCTTTGTAATACATTTGCCAGTCAGAGAGCAGCTAGCAGCGAGGCCACTGCTTTTTGCAGCATAAGTTCATTTAAACCATGGCTCTGCAGCACTTGTTCTGTGGTGAGCTGAAGCAATAGCCAACACATTTCTCTATGTAGGAGAAATGGGTATGCAGACAGGAATAGCTGTATTTGTGGCTTTTTTCTGTTCATTTTCTGCAAATTTTGAAGATCTCCTGAAGAACAAATATTGACTAGATCTGTTTCCTGAGTTAAAACAAACAAACAACAAAAACTTAGAAGACTTGCCTCTGTGATCTATTCTCAATTCTTGCTGTGGGACAGGATGTGGGACCAAGAGGACCGTGAAAATTTCCTTTTCCCAGGCAAGCAACTAGCCAGTACAGCAGAAACCCATTTTATTCTGTTAAAATGCAATATAGTGCTTGACATTAATGCTGCGGTGGAAGGCTGTGTGCAGCCTCTTTCCTACGTTAATTTCCTATTTTATAAGACAAATTACAAATGTTGGGTTTGCATGACTGGCAGAGCAAGAACTGCTCAAGGCAACATAAACAAATAGCTATGAATAACAGAGCGAGCCGGGACTTTCGCAACTCGCTTGCAGTCAAATGAACAAGCAATACAGCTAAGGCCAAGCTAGTTAGGTAATGTTTTCGTTTGTGATCTTTGCACCTACAATTACACTGGAGGTTGTAATAGCTGGAGCTGAAGTGGTAGTACATCTGTGTGAGTGGTGTCCCTTATTGCTTGGCAGTATACCCAGAGGCACTCACCGGATTTTGCTGGACGTATATTCAGACAGCTAAAGGGCAACATCTAAGCTTCCCGGCTCTTGCCATTTGTATAGGATGACTATGCTAAAACAGATGGTAAAGGGGCAAAAGCTGACTCCCTTGATGTAAATTGTGTGTGTGAAACAACCACAGGTCCGGACTTGGGCAGCTGCCTCCCACTTCTGAGTGAGTCCAGGCTTTGCAGCAACCAGGACCACGCAGAAGGGAAGGAATGTGAAAAAAAAACGGTTGTGTGACCCTTATGGGATAGGAAAAGGCACTGAACCCCATATGGTCTTTCTGATTTGCTGTAAAACAGGGTGAAGGTGTTTAATGACGTCTGCTCCAAGGCTCTGCTCAACTTCTAACTTGGCTGCCCATGGCTTGCTCAAAAATCCCCATCTCCTTTGCTGTGCTGTCCCCTGGCTGGTCTGGCATGGACAGTGCAGGGTCTTGCTCTGCACTGTTAAACGGGTGATTTGTTCCACCCTGTTGCTGGTTGCATTTTCAGCAGGGAGTGAAGGTGACCTTGGTACATACTCCGTTTTCTGAAGTCTGTAGAGGGAGATCCGTGGAGACGACGAGGCATTTCCAGTGTCAGTCACAGACCTTTGCGTTTAGCAGCAAGCAATTCTAGCTTAAGATTTGGACTGGGATCCTCTAGGTGCAGAGCACAAGGGCTGTGCTGTGGAGAGGTTGTTTAACCTAGTGCTGGGAGAACAACAGAGCTGGGGTTTCGCTAGTGCCAAAATGTTTTGAGGGAAAGAATGAGATTTGGAACACATCATCTAAAACTCCAACAGAAACAAACACAGTCTAACTTGTTAAAAACACTTAGAATAAAGCACCCTGAATAAAAGAATAGGCAAGTGTTTGACCTGCAGAGAAAAACTGTCTGCCTTCCATTCAGTTCTTTCAATTTTTTTTGAAGCTAGCACTGTAAAGTGGCAAAAAATCACCAAATATTCTGATCAAACCCCATACAGATGTCTTTTTTAAATAGTGGAGATGATGAAACAGATCATGTCATTGACCTGTCATCTGCAGCACAGGGCACTAACGCTTCTGTCGCAGAGCTGCCAAGAGCACAAAGGCTTAAGAGCCGCTTGTTAGGCGAAGGGAAAAGCCTTGCTAAGAACGACGCAAAGCTCTAACACTTGAGCAGGACCAAGTGGTGGCTCCGGGCAGGCAGAAGAGCCATGGTATTGCAGCAGAAGCTTTTGCCTTTGAAAAGGGCCCAGGGTAGATGGGTCCATCGATCTGGGCAAGGTCTGTGGGTTGCAGCTGGGTTGCGGGACCGCAGCTGCACAGTGCCACGGGTGAGCGTGTCCGTCCCTGTGAGCACCAGGTGGCAGTGCTGTCGCAGGGAGAGCCGCGGCGGCGGCGGCAGGGCCCCGGGTCCCCGCTGCCCNGTTTATTTCCTATTCAACAGGAAGCCCCCAGCTTGCAGGGCTGGAGTCCGGCAGGTTTTAGCTGGGATGTGGCGAAGGTGCTGCGGTCCGGGGCTGCAGATTCGGAATGGTGGGATGCGCGGTGGCGAGCTGCCCGGCGCTGTCCCGCTCTGCCCGGCTCTGTCCCGGCTCTGCCCGGCTCTGTCCGGCTCTGTCCCGGCTCTGCCCGGCTCTGTCCCGGCTCTGTCCCGGCTCTGTCCGGCTCTGTCCCGGCTCTGCCCGGCTCTGTCCCGGCTCTGTCCCGGCTCTGCCCGGCTCTGTCCCGGCTCTGTCCCGCGCTGCCCGGCATTGTCCCACTCTGCCTGGCTCTGTCCCAGCTCTGTCCCGCTCTGCCCCACTCTTCCCCGCTCTTCCCCGGCTCTGCCTCGTGGAGCGGGGAGGGATCCCCAATTTCCCTCGCTCCTCTTGAACGTTTAGAGGAGGATCTCCTGGCAGCCACTGCCCATTTCCCTCCGGCCGGCCCTACAGCAAGCCCTGGCCCCTGGCAGAATCTCCCGGGGCAGCTCTGGGGCCGGCGGGACACCCGGCTCCGTGCAGCGGAGCGCGGCCGGGGCCAGCAGCTCTGGCGGGACGCTGCTCGGAGGGTGGGCGCTGGAGGCTCCTGGAGTGGCTTGTGGGGGGGCTGGTGTGCGGAAGTCCCGGTTTAAATTAATGCAGGTCTTCCAGACAGCTGTAAAAAACCCTTCCTTTGCATTTACATTCTAGGGAAGGGTCTTTCTTTTTTACTTTTTTGTCTTTCTAATTTTTTTCCTTTTCCCCTTTTTGTTTCTTTTTTTTTTCTTTTTCTTTTTTTTTTATTTTTCTCTTCCTTTTTCTTTTTTTTTTTACTTTTTTTTTCTTCTTTTTCTTTTTCTTTTTCCTTTTTTTCCTTTCCTTCTTCTTTCTTCTTTCTTCTTCTTTCTTCTTCCTTCTTCCTTCTTTAACTCTTCTTGTTTCTTCCTTTGTTCTTTAATTTTCCTCTCTTTTTTTCCTGTTTTCTTTTTCACCTTTTCTATTTCCCTTCTTGTGTCTCTCTCCTTTTTTCCCCTCCCTTCTCTTTGCTCGGCCGCCACTGGGCGGCACTGCCGCTCCGCCACCGCCCGCACGCCCCAGGCCCCCCCTCCACCGCCCGATGTGCTCAGTAGCTTTTTTTGTATACTGGTTTTATATGCTGTTTGATAATTGGTGCATTTTTTGCAAACGCTTGCAGACGTTAAAAATGCTGGGACTAAAGATAGGATGGGAGAGGGGTGCTTCAAAAAGGGCATAGTTCAAGATAAAAATCATTTATGGTGTCCTTCCCGTGTAAGTTCAGGGGGGTGTGCGTCCGTCTGCATTGATGTAAATAGGCAGTGATTTTAATCCTAATTTTCTTAAATCCCAGCATGTTTGATTGTGGACCCTCGATGTCTTTTAGAGCATAGAGTGCACAGTACTGCACAGGGGACAGGGCTGCTCTGCTGCCAGAGATATGGCAGGAGGCTTTTTGTGTCTCTGGGTGCAGTGGAGGTAGGTGGTACATGGTCAGCCTCAGATGAAAAGAGACTCAGACTTGTTCCTTCCTCGTTTCTTTGGTGATTCTTGTGTTTTTGCTTGGTTTCGGCAGCAGTGCTGGTGTAGGGCAGGCGCTCTCCCTTCCCAGCTCTCATTTCTGGCCAATGTCCCCCTCTTTTGCATGTCAGTCTGTGGACCCTCATGCCCTGGGATTGTCCACCTTCATTTTAAAAAGGATTAATTGAGGCCCTTCCAATCTCAATTACAAATAACCTGATTTGGACTATTCCATATGGAAAAAGAAAAAAAAAAACTGGGTTGCTGTAACTCACAGACCATTGGAAACAAAACTGGCAAAACTTTGGCTTAGATGCAACAGTGACCAGGATGCCCCCAAACAAAACCCAATAGTGGATTTAGAGGCAAAATGAGATCTTTTCCCAATTTCAGAAAAAAAAAAAATCATAGCCTAGAAAGCTTTACTTTGTTCTAAATCATTATAGAATTGCACTTCAATTTTTTCCACAAGAGACAAGTTCCCAGATATTTTGCAATTCCCTACCCCCCAAATAAAGACATTGGGAAGTTAAGAAGTTTGGTGGTTTTCTCAACCTCTTAAGGGTTAAATAATATAAGAAATAAACGAGATTAATTTCAAGCAAAATAAAAGAGTTCTGTGAACCTAATTCTGTTTTCCAGTTTTTTCAATTTGTTGTTGGAAAAAAAAGATGACTTATTGCAACACTATGTATGTTTCTTATTTTTCACTGTCCTCACATGCACCACGCTGAGAACTTTCTGAAATTATACATGCTAGGAGCTTTAATCCCACAGTCCTGTGGGGCACAGTTACTCTTGCCATGCTGCTGCAGTTGGCATTCCTCACTTGTTTATGCAGGATGGAAAAGGGTTTTTCTGAGTGGGAAACATCTCTGTGAAGCCCTGGTGCTTCCCAGGAGCTGGAGGGAGGCTGCAGGACCAAACCTGGTTCAGCGTGCTCGAAGGACAGAGCTTCCCAGACACCCATGAGCAGTGTCTCTTACTAGCCAAAATTATTTTTGTGGTTCAACAGTAGGGGTTTGGGTGGGATTAGTGAGTCCCTGCTGTTCACCCAGTAGCTGTTGGGGCACAAGGTCAAATGCGTCCCAGCTTTATTTGTCACTTCCATCTTCTTCCCTCCTTCTGGGCTGCCGAGCTCATATATCATGGTATTGGGTGTAGAGGGACTGCAGGGCTAAAAAATGAAGTCCTAGTGAAGGAAGGTGGCAAACTTGTCATTTATAGAAGTGTCACAGAAATCCTGCAAGTGGTAAATACGCTGGAAGACCTGACGAGGGGTTAGAGTGTGGCTGGTGTGGCCAAGGCTCCCCTGCAGCAGCAGTGCCAAGCCCTCTCCTTGTGGCCTCACAGGGGGAGGTAAGATATGACGTGGTCTTAGCTCTTGTTGAAGAGGATTTGAGCTGGACACCAAGGGGATGCTGTGAAAGGTGTCAGCTGAAGAGTGAGTTGGCACTCTCGGGAAGGTGGCGGGGGGCGATGTCCTTGACAGCTCCATCTGTGTGAGCATCGGGAAAGTGGGGGCTCCTCTGTCAGCACCCTCTGCCTGCATTGCTTGAAAAATCCCACCCTGAAATCCATCTGACCCCCAGGAAAGGAGCTTTGCAAGCTTTCCTGTGGTGAAGGCTCACAAAAGCAGAATCATCACCCTCGTTTTATGGATGGGAGGAATTCAAAGCATGGGGAGGAGGGTACGCACCTGCGGTCACTCTGCGGGTTGGTGGCGGACATGGGAGTTGAAGTGAAGCCTGTCAACGGTGCTTTGCTCTTGGCATTGAGGACAATCTGCAATGTTTGTGTCTCAAATTCTTCAGCGCTGTGCTTGTGAATCAGACAGAAAGACTGCTTTAAAAACAGGCAGTCTAGTTTTAGAGCTGGCGTAATCATAATTCCTATGCCACTAGGAGCAGGAGGGGAGGAGCAGATAAAAATCAGAAAATTAGAATTTATTACAATAAAAGCCAAAGTGCTAGAAGCCAAAACTGTCATTGTAATGCGAGCTCTATTTTGATAGTGTCCTATTACATCGTATAAGAGGTTGAACACATATAAGAATATCTTGGTTGGTAATTATCTGATTTGTGATATGTAGCTAATGTGTATTTGTTGTTCTGCTGTACATTATGCAGCAGCAATTCATTTCTAAACAACATTAACTGGCAATATAGCAGTTCAGTGCAGAAATTGCAGTCATAACCCTAAGTTTTACTTAGGCTGAGTAGAAGCTAAATTGAAAGACCAGCAATCCTGGTCAGGGGACATCTTCTGGGGTGAAGAGCTGAGGGTGTGTCTCTCCTTAACGTACCCTGCCAACAGAATACACCCCCTGCCAGATGATACTGGGCATCCCCAAAGTGTCCAGCGAGCTGAAAAGACACATGCAGAGAGATGTGGGTACCAGCTGGCCAGAGGACCCCACACATGGGAGCTGACAGCTTCCCTATCCTGGAATGAGTTTGTGGAGAGTGGTGTCTCTGCAGCCCACACCAATCAATAGCAAGTATCTGCAGGAGCGGCTTTCAAATTAGATAAGCTTTGGAGCTGATGTCTGAATGATAGTAACAATATAAACACTTGACTGAGTGCCCTTCTGTCATTGCATCCCTTACAACACTTACATAAGACCATTCGTATTTTATGAGATCTTATTTTCTTTCGCTTTATTTAATGATGCCACTAAGTAAAAACACTCAATAATTGCTGTTGCTTACTTTAATTCATCAGTTAAATGAGTAAGGCTATTAGGATAGCAAAGGTTAAAGTGACAGTGTTCATTAAGAAAAAATACTGAAAGCACATCAAATATCTCCCCATTCTCCAAGCATTCAAAAGGCATTTTTTTTAAAGGCCAAAAGCATTGGTGCTACAGATGAGAGAAAGCCTCTTGGCTCATGTTGTTGCAGGCTGTGTCACACCGTCTTTTCACAAATGCGTGCAAAAATCCTCCTTGGAAAGGAGGGAGTGAGATGGAAGCAGAGATATGCCCACCGGTCCTATTGGAAGTGTCTTCCTCTTCTGATCGCTAGAAACCTTGTCTAATTTCTAGTCTAAATTTATTCTTGGCCAGTTTCTACCCATTTGCTCTTGTGCCAGCAGTGTCCTTCAGCTTATCTGTCCTCTGGCTGCTGTAATTTATGCCCTGTTTACATTTCTTTCTGCCTGGGCAATGAAGATCTATGAAACATGTCTATTCTGCTTTAGTTTGTAGCCAGTTTCACTTTCTTAATTGCTCCAGTGCCAGGGCTTCAAGCAACACAAGGGAGCATCCTTTGTTTTAAAAGGAAAAGCTTTCATTCAAGCTGTACAATATTGTTGGCCTATTTTCTGTCTGATTGAAAGTTTATGAATGCTCCTTTTTTTTTTTTTTTTTACAAAATTGAGAAGCTGGGCCAAATTCAAGGTGACAGAGTCCATGTGAAATGGTTAAATAGGTAACAACAGAAAGAAGACTTTTCAGACCCTACATTATGCCAGAGGTCAGGAAAGAAAAGTGAGAGGATTGCATTAGTTACTGGATCCATCCAAGTGCAAATAATACGGCTGGGAGTAGCATGTAGCCTTTTCTAGAACAAATGCCTGGTGCCTGCCTCCTTATGTCAACTATTTTTTTTTTTCTAAGGGGAACTTTGCAGGAGTCCGTCTGGCATGTTTAATTGGGGTGAGAGCTGGTGCATGCTGTACAGGGATCTCTTGCACACCTCACATTCGGCACAGAGCATTGGTAGTGTGAGGGGCTGAGGCTGGAGCTTACAGGGGATCCCTAGAGCATCAGTGAGATCTGGAAGTCTGGTTCATTTATGTCCATTTGGATAATTCCAGCCTCATGACAGTTAAGATTTGCTGATGAATAAGCAAGGGCCCGAAAGTTGTTGAAGGTAATGAAGTGTCTATGAAATATGCTCCTTCACAAGGACGTGTTTGTGTTGCACGTGCTGCTTTTACTGGTACTGTCTTCAAGCTTCTTTGCCTGCATCTTTAATGAGGAGGCAGACACTGCCCTCATAGCTACAGATCTTCACACTTAATTTCTGAGCGCCTGAGTTTGTCATGAGAAAGTTGCAGCAGACTTAAAAGTAGCTCTGTTTCTCAGTCACTTCATTGTAAAATCAGTCTTTTCATGTGAGGGCACTTTCTTGCACCCCACATTTTACAGCATTTGAGGCGGGCTGGAGTGGGTATTAGAGGCACCAGTTTCTAAAAGTATCTGCTATAATGGACTGAAGAAATAATATGTGTGCCTCTTAAGACTGAGAAGGAGCATGTATTATTGGCATTATTTGACAACAGAAAGATCCTTAAAGCCAAGTAAATGGGAGACAAAGCTTGCATGAGGCTTCTGAAAACAAGTCAGGGAAGAGAGAGAGAGCATCCTTGGAGCCAGGTCACAACTAACCTGCCCACACCACTGACAGGAGCTGTAAGGCAACCCTCCTCCAGGCTGGAACTGCCCAGCATGTTTTGCTTCACTTCCTTTGGGTGGTGAGGTTTTCCAGGAATCTGGGGCCTCTGGGGCTGCTGAAAACCGAGACACTAGCGGGATGCACCTCTGCTGAGGAACAGAGACCTCAGAAGCTAGGTGGCTTCATAACAATAATTTTGTGCAACCTTTACCTTGGTACAGAGGATCAGAGACTGTGAGAGTACCAGGATTCCAGCCCCTCTGTTGCTCTGGCCCTCTTTCAGCTCTGAAGGATGCTCTTTGAGCAGAAAGTCCCAACATACCTCTGCAGCTAATGGATAGCCAGTCATCTCTGTGTGGAGTGCTGATGATCTCCATTGCCATATTGCCACCTGTACCCAGCATAAAGCCATGTTCTTCTTAATTACTGACAAAATGTCTCTTCAGAAGCCTCCCAATAATTACTCAAGTACCCACTTAAGTGGCTTTTAATTTAGGCTCCCCACCCCCACACTGGTACATTTTCCAACCGCCAAGCACAGCTAGTCTTATGTATAAGCTTCTGCCAAAAGAAAAAGCAAATAACTTGCCCCCTGGTTTATACTACCTTGCACGAACTTCGATGAGCCCATAGCATCTCAGAGGATGGTATTTCCAACAGGCTAGAGCAGGAGTGTTCGATCATAATGAAAGATGAAAGCTCTTATTGTGAGTTTCCCTACATCTGACAACACTTGGCAGCACTACAGCACCTTTCATTGGAGTGCTGCTGGCTGCCTTGCCAGCTCCTCTTGTTACCAGAGGCTGCCCCTTGCCCCTGCACGTGGGCAGGAGTGTCTCACAGCAGACAGCTGCCCCCGGAGTGCCCCCGGACTCCTGTAAATGCCATGGGGCAAGTGGCAAGGATGAGCCATGGCCATCGTGCTGGGTACCACAGGGGCAGCTAACGCTGTCCCTAGGGTGATGTGGAGGGAGCATTCCCAGCTTTGCAGCCTTCCTTGTGGGTGTAGACAGGGAAACTCAGGGGATCCTATCCTCTCATCCTGAAGGAGCCAGCTGCAGTCAAAAGGGAAGGCTTTAGACATGACTTTGTTGGGTAAGTAGGGTCTGTTGCCTTTCTCCATGCCTGATAGAAGGCATTGCTCTCTCTGCTTATTCCTACTGGTTTACTGGGGTAGTCTCTGAACAGCAGATTTGATCAATGTCTTTTTTTGTAGCAGACTCCGACAGCCCTTTATAACTGAATAATGTTTTTTGTGTTATACGATGGAATAAGACCAAAGAGACACTAACTCTTTCCCTGAAGTGGGAAAAGAAACATGCGTATGAAGGGGGAGGGCAGGTAAGCATGGCCAGAGAGGAGGAAAGAAACCACACTGTACAGGAATTCCTTGTCTAAAACAGGAGCTGTAGTAAGGTCATGAATAAAGGATGCAAGGAAACAGGGTTGCCCATGTCCAGAGGCTATTTTTGGAAAGCATCAGAAGAGCCCTACAAAGCGGTTAGAGCTATTGTAGCTTCTGCTTTAAGCACTTCTGCAGTTCAGCAGGCTGAGGGCAGAAAAGGCCAAAACTGTAATTCATGTCAGAGAGACATGTATGAGTGATACAGGTTGGGAGGCTGTGATGGATGTCTGCAGAAGGAGCAGCCAAACAGGCAGTAGTGGTGCTTTTTTTCCCTTGAAAAATGCCACTTCGCCAAAACTGTGGGAAGGAGAAAGGAAATGGTCATTTCAGAAGAGCCTGTTGCACAGGGCTTTAAAGACCCAGTTTCATGCTGCTGCTTTGCCCATTGCAAAAGCAGAGACTTGAGTCTTGGTCTTGAAAGTGGTGAGACCACCACTTCTACCATAGCAGTGTGCTTTGTTGCTCTTCTGGCATTTCAGTGAGCTCTGAAAGTCCTCATTTTTATTCCTCATGGGGAAGAAACATAACCCTGAACCCAAGATTTTCTGCAAAGTGGATTTCTGTTCATATTACCTCTAATACTGACTTACGCCAGGTGAGTCTCAGAAGTCAGGCGAAAGGGACTATTCGTGTTTGTGCAGTCTGGTCTCCTGCTTCACTCAAGTCAGGACTTCACAGAGTGAGCCCAATAGGTCTTCTGTGGTGGGCATATCAATAGGGCAAGAAACTTGTAGATAAGTGGAATTTGGACTAGGCTCTAGGAAGAGCCTTTCTCAGTTGAGGGTGGTGCAGACTTGCATTCCCTAGGGAGCTGTGGGATTTCCACTGCTGCAGATCCCTAAGCAGGCATCAAACCAAACTTATCAGTGATGATGAAGGTACTGCTGTAACAGTACAGGGGTGACCTCTCCAGGGTCCTTTGCACCCTGTGTACGATGATATCAGCTCATCTGTTTTTGAAAGAGGTTGGCTCTTAGGGTGAAATGATAGAGAATCCATCACAACTCTTGCCATATCTTTCTTGTGATGAGTTACATTTGCTACTAACAATAAACATGAGCCTTGCCTTGACTCTTAGTCTCCACATTTCATTCTGACTTTGCTGGGCTGAAAGAGCCACTCCTTTCAAAAATGTTCTTACTGAGGTGAGAGATTTATCAGTCAGGACCAAATCTTCTCTGTCATTCTCTTGGATACACGGATCTCAACCATATTTCTTCTGTGGCCAGATTTTCAGCAACAGCAAACTATCAGTGGCCACAGTATTAACAGGCTAAATACAGCAGAGTATGAAGAGCATTTTCACAGTGTAGCCACATGTGAATCCCCTGTAATGTGTTTATTACTGCAACAAACAGACTTGAACTGCTTGAGTCTCTTACTCACACCTATATTCTTTGTAGACCCCAAACCCTCTTGAAGCTATGTTTGGATCCCTGCTAATTCTTAAGCGTGGCAACCACACTTTGTGACTTCTGTGATATGCAATGGTTTCAAGCTAGAAGAGGGTAGATTGAAGTTAGACGTTAGGAAAAAGTTCTTTAATATGAGCGTGGTTGATCACTGGAACAGGTTGCCTAGAGAGGTGGTGGAGGCCCCATCCCTGGAGACATTTAAGGTCAGGCTTGATGGGGTTCTGAGCAACCTGACCTAGTTAGAGATGTCCCTGCTTATTGTAGTGGGGTTGGACTAGATGACCTTTGAAGGTCCCTTCCAACCCAATACATTCTATGATTCTGTGATATTGGTGTTTACTGCACTAGGTACAAATGTGACAGAGCATTTCCGCTCCTGCTCCCTATTGCTCCATGCATGCACCCATGGGCTTGGGCTCTCCTAGCTGCAGTTCTGTGGAGAAAGCTCCCGTTCAACTCTATCTCTTTCATGGTTCCAAATTTCCAGTCACTGCTTTCCAGGGAAAAAAAAGTGCCCAATCTTGAAGTAATGCAAATTGCACAATTTATCCCTAGAGGTTTGATTGGCTGTGTTAAAATGAAACTTGTTTCTATGAACTCAGTTTCCACGTCAGTTCAGTTTAGTCTCTTCACCAGACCTGCTGCAATCATCAATTACTACTCCATTAGTGTTTGTATCCTTGGCAAAGTTAGCTTTGCTTCCAGACCGCTGATGTCTTTATTGGTGTCTGGACTGCAGTAGCTGTGAGAGTCTGGGCAGAGAGGACATGGGATTTCATTTTACTGGGGAGATAGAAAAGTTGATTTCCTGCTGGGGAGGGAAATAAATTGCAATGCAAATAGCAAGAGGTGTGTTTGGAGGCCAGGGGTATGTGGGGGAAGTGATGTATTCACTCAGATCCTTTTTGCCCAGCACTTTAGGTCAGCAGGGGATGAGGGAGTCTTCAAACCTTGTCCTAGCTGTATGACAGCTGTAATCTCATATTTACATTTAGTGTTGAGTATGCCTTTGCAGTATGTGGGAGAAATAAACAGGTTTGGTTAAATAAGATGCAATCTAGATGCATGTAACTTCAGAGGTATCCTGAGGGCAGGATTAATGTCCCAGCACTCCTGTTTTCAGAGCCTGATGGCAGCGGGAGTACTAGGTTTGTCAGAGTCACTGCATTTCCTGTGAGCTCTCTGAACTGCAAGGAGCCTTTGCTGAGTGACAGAGAAATGGGCTGTCCCTTTGAAGCATTTCTCTTCTGACCCACTGGGATTTGAGATACGACCTGGCTCAGGCTGTAAATGCTGGACTTCTTATGGATTTGGAGGCTGGATGAAGGGACAAGCAAAGTTTGGGGTCAGGGAACTTTCCAAGGCCTCTTTGAGTCTGACAGAATCCATTATGTGCAGATAGAGAGATTTATGGGTCTGGAGTGAGTTTGCTATTTCTCCTTGACAGCTTCTCTCCCTTCCTCCCTTCTTGGCCTATGCCGGTGAGACACACGTGCGTGAAGGAGGCTGGTGCTTCCAACCTTCAAGCCTTGACTTGCTGTGGAGCAGATGGTTCCACAGCCTGGCTGGAGGAATGCGATAGGGGTTTCATTCTCCCTTCCTTATTTTTATCGTTCTCCATCACATAATCGGGCTGTTTTGCCTCAGCCAAGATCTAATCAGGAAGGATCTTTTGACTTTCAGCAAAGTCAGCTGGATGGAAACTTTACATTGAAAGGCTTTTCTTGACAGGCTTGAAAATGGTTTTAGGTAGAAACAGTGTCTGGCTACATGGTTACAATGTAAGAAAGTTTCACAGCTTGAGCAGCTTTCCTCCCTCCCAGGTAGGGGGGGAAAGCATGGGCAGCCCCACAGACCTCCTGAGCCTAGGGGTTTGGAGGCTCTGGGCCTGAAACTGCACTGTGGGGGTCACACTCCCCTCTCCACTCAGACCACATCACCTTGGAGAAGATGAGATGTAAAGCCAGGCAAAACCACGTTCAGTGTTTATGGGAATTGGGCACCTCTTGTGTTATTGAAACTGTAGGCCAAAATGGACTACAAGTTGTCATCAAATAGGATACAGTGAGAATGATGGGGATGGCTGACCTCCCCTAGAGAGGGGAACATTGTAGGAGTTGCCCTGTTCATTAAAATGCCACTACCCTGTGAGGCCTGTGGACTAGGTCTCTGCTTCAGACAGAAAGGGCCCGGTGTGTGTGTATTCAGTCTCAAGCTCACAACTGGGGTTGTTCTGTGGTGACTATTTCACCTATTTCAGCCTCAAGTTCCTGTTCTGCATTAAAAGCAGAAGGGATGTGGTCTTTTCCTCTTTCCTGCATGCTGTGAATGCATATGTAAGACCTGGGATGAAATCTCAGGCTCACACTCTCTCTATCCTTCCAGTTCCATGGAGTTCATGTCCCTTAGGGCTTTTAGATGGGTGGCCACAGGTGAAAAAGTCCCTAAGAGGTGGGTGGAGGGAGTTGCTGGATGCTGGGAGAAACCCCATGAGGAAGAGCAGGCAGAGGGAAGAAGGAAGGGAGGCACCTGTCTGTCTTACCTTTTAAATTCAGCAGCTATAGTACAGGCAAGAAGATACTTGAGTTTTCTTTCCATACACTTAGGTGGGTGCCTCTAAGCCTGGAGCAGCTCGTTGGCTGTGTCTCCCTTGCTCAGGAAGAGAGGGCTCTTAGCTCTGCCCTGCACAAGGTTATCTGCAAGTAAAGTACCAATCCTTTCATTGTTTCTTGATTGGAGACCCTTCAGTGAGGCTTCCTCCTGCATTGCCTTAATGACTGAAGTGCCATGTGGGAGCTGTCACTGGGCAGGTGTTTGCAGGCCCTTTCCCTTGGACTTCTGCCACTAATGAAGCCACAGCTAAAGCACATCACTGCAGGGATAGTAGTTTTTCATGCCTTGATCATAGAATCATAGAACGGTTTGGGTTGGAAGGGACCTCATCTAGTTCCAACCCCATTGGGAAAGGCAATGGCAGAACAGCAGATGAACAGTTGCAGTGGAGTGGTAATAGAAGCTTTGAGATAAGCCCATCTTGAACAAACTCTGTGTCTTGCTCTGGTACGTGGGACAGGCACCTGTCTGCAGGGAGGTCTCTCTTCATATGTGGGAACAGTTTCAGATGCCCCCTGCTAGTACTACTTTTCAGGCTTTGTTTCGGGAAGATGACTTCTGCAGCAAGGCGTAGGTGGCAGAATTGACCCTAGACGGTGTACCTTCCTGCTGTTCCCAGCAGGTGCTTCCAGAACCCAGGAGACAATCTGTGCAGCCATACAGGAGGCTTCTTGACCAGAAATGCATCGTGGCATTTTCATTCCTAGACAGCCACAGTTGCCTTCAGTGAAGCGAAGCTTTCTTGTGTTCCCCTGCCTCCACCTGGTGTAGGCAACAAGCCACTGAGGAGAAAGAAATCCTTCTGCTAAGTAGAATTTGTCTCTTAAAAAGGAAACAATATATATGAACATAGAAAATCTGAGTAGCAGTCTTTCTTTTTCTGGGCTCCAGCTGGTTTTATTGTGTGGTGCTGCTTGTGGCCTGTTTTTTTTCAGCAGTGGTTTCATTTTGCAAGCTGCATAACAGCTTACCTTGCTTTAAGACACAGACAAGCCCAACTTCTCCTCAGGCTAGAGCTGTTTTAAAAGACATTGGGTAGGCTAATGAATACTCCTCATGATGAGTTGCAAATTTTGTTTTAATTGAATCTTTGAAGCCAAAAAAGGGGGTGAGGGGCCCATTAAATAAATTATTTTAATATAGCAATCAGATGATGCAGGCTCTTATGTGTTTATTAAAAGGCCTAGTCAGCTCAGAGCTCAGCTGTGTGAGAAAAGCCCATAAAGCCAGCCAGTTTTTGTACTCTACCGCTGGTTTAGGGCCAGATCTCTGTCCCTAAAGTGGCATATAAAGTGGCCATGTGAGTTCTTATTAGGCATCCAAACATAGATATAAAACCAGGCATTGTAAACAGAATTACCCTGCACATAAACTGAGCAAAATACTGTAAGTTCTTTTCTCCTCTTTATCAGGTTACCCAGGCATGGTGTTTTTTTTAAAAAAGTCCACCCACGCAGAGAGACTGGAGAATGCCAAAGCTGCATGAATTTTAATTATGCTAGACATGCAACGGGGGGCTACCTTGTAAAGAATAAAGTTAATAAAACATGGATATGGGCTTAATTCTGCTTAATAAGCAGCCCTGGCAATGCACATTTTGGAAGTAATTTACACAGCGTGGAAATTGGGTACAATTCTTACGAGGTGTGTGCATGCAGACTTTCAAACTCAACAGTGCCTTCCTATTGGAAGAGATTTGTTGCTATGCTGCTGTAAAATGGTGAATTAGGCCATTCATAATTATTGGCCAGAGATGGGTGTCTTCTTTTCCCCATTCAGCTATGGCAATATGCATATACATTTTAAAGTGGTATTAAATTTAAATCTCTTCCTTAACTTTCATGCGTGCATTTTCAGTAGCTACGCAGATAGTACAGCAAAAACCTGCATACACGTCTATCTGTAGTTAGCTCTGTGTGTATGGAATTAGTAAAGCAGAGATATGCCTGATGACTGAATCTACAGAACATAGCCCATGGCTTTTGAAGGCTCTATGAAAAATAAACAGGATATTCTGTTAGCAACCCTGCGGGAATTATTTCACTTCGCTAAGGAAAGATGCCAATAACCTCCGTTTTGACCTAGATAGATCATTCTGTTTAGGAAGGTAAGGGAATGCAATTCTAGATCTCTTCTCTGTTCAAGCTACCCAAGCCCTGAAATTCAGCCAGGCCTTCATTATAAACCTCAGCACTGAGGACCTAAGAGCTTATTTATCAAGTGAACAAAAAACCTCAGAAATTACAGTGTCTTGAAATGTTTATACTGGCCTCTTTCTGTAGCGAATGCCTAATGCATAGGTTCCTGTATGCCTAGGGTGGGGTGGGGATATTTAATAAGCATCATGAGTCTGATCCTCCAACCGCTGTGGGAAGTCTGACCCTCTGCCTGCTCCTGTGTGCGGGATGGGGCCTTTCTCCACAGGAGAAAGCATCAGCATATCTCTCCAGCGTGATCAAAACGCTGTCTTGCTCGTTCATTTTATGAATCAGTGCTATTCTCTCCTTCCCTCTTCATAGTGCATGCTGTGCAGCTTTCCAGACTGGGACTAGAGGTGAGGAGGGAGCCCAGGGGAGAAGAGGCAGGGGAGAAAAATTCCCTTAATTATTATATAATATAGAGATTATTATATTCTATTAAATATAGATAAATACGTTTTTTTTAATTATGTGCCTTAAGGAAAAATGCCATATTGGCCCAGTTTGGTCAAACAATTCAGCTTCCATTGGTGGCCATGGCCAATGCAGCCCCTGTTTCAGCGTGGTCTAGTTGGTGTGGAACAGCATAGGTTGCACTACCCTCGAAGAGGAGTAGCTGGTACAGATGAAAACGAGAGGTGTTTTGAGCCCTGTTTACCCAAATGGAAGTTGAAGGAGAGAACTTCACTGGCAGAGACCAAAGCAGATGGAGGCTTTTCTGTTTCACTTGGCAGCCCACCAAAGGTAGCGTTTCACCTGCAAGAATGACAGTGCAGGAGCATGATGAGGCCGGCCTTCGATTCTCCAGCTCAGGCCCGCTCTGGGCTAGCTTGGCATTTATAAAAGCACGGGCTCTTCAGAAAATTTTCTCAAGTTGGGGCATGATCCAGAGTGGTGCAGAGTGGATGCATATGGCAGTAATGTCACCAGGAGTTTGTGGTACGGTGCTTGCGTTCAGAAGCAAATCCCGTGGACTCCTTGGCCATCTACACGTAAAGACAGACCTGAGTGTCAGCAAGTGCAACATTGTACTTGTTTTCACAAGCTCTGCCTTCATTTAATTTCATCACTGCAGAAGCAGAGGCCTGGGAGAAGCATTTCTTCTAAGAGTTGCAGCAAGCTCTCTTTTCAGATCCACAAATCACCAGGAAAAATAATATACTGTGACCAGCTTTATCACTGATTAGGATCATTTTTAAGTGCAGCGCTGCTGCTCCTAGTTTACAGCTACACAAGAAAACAAATTAATCGCATGTCAAAATAACTGAAACTTCTCTAGCACGGTGGGAGGATAAAACAGCATTCTTTCACCCGTGATTTGAAGACTACAGGCAAAAAAGTATCTTTATATATAGATGGAAAACCTCTTTCTTGGGAAGATATCAGATTTGCTCACATCCTTTGAAGATGAAGCTTTGGATAATTCACTGGCAGTTCAGACAGTGATTCCCTGATTGCAAACAGCTTTCTTTAGGCCATGCCTGTACCTTGTACTGCAACATTCTTTGATGTCAAGTGAAATAATCCGGCAAAGAAAATTAAAATATGAAGCATTTTAGTTACAGGACAGTGAAGAAAAATCTGTATTGATTGGGACAGTGAAATCTGCTCAAAAAGGTTGGCAGCAGTTAAAAAGAGATCAACAGCAAAACATTTATACCTCCCAAATGGTTTCAAATATCTTCCTTCCCTGTTCACTTCTGGAGAACTTGATTCCACCTCATTTTGGCATGCACAGGGATTAAGAGTGAAAATCGGGAAGTAATGCCAGAATTTAGTTAATCTTTACGGACACAGTGGATGGTTATTTCAGTTGCCTTTTTCCTCCAATACATTCGTTTAGAGCTGAAGGTCTTGCAATTAAATAGTTACAAAGATTATTTTGCTGAAGTCGATAATTCCCAGAGGGTGTCACCAACTGGTTTAAAGTGCCCTCTTCAGCAGGGTACGTGCTTCATCCCTACACCTTCAGAACTAGATTAGGCAGGCAGGCTGTGGGTACTCGCCAAAGTGTAGCAGGTCAGGTCTCCTCTTCCCAGCCGAGATGCCCTCTGCCCACTGTACGCTGCCCCAAGTATCTTGCTCATCACCTCCTGCACGTACACTCGGTAGCTGGTACTTGAATCTGGAGAGTACCGTTCTTACGGCAGCAACGGCAGCCACTTAATGTGGACAACCACACATGTATTTCTGCACCTTAAATTTTGTTCGGTGCAGTTTCGTGGCTGGAGATAGGAGGGAGCCCACCCAGCAGAGCACCTGCTGGTAAACGGGTGGTCTGCCTTGGGACTGTCTAACCAGGGGCAGCCTGGGAGTGCCCAGCACTGCAGTGGGCTTGCTCGCTCCCCAGCCCGGGTACCGACACGCCAGCCACGCCCGGCAGCGCAGCCCTTGGGTGCCGGGGCTGCTTGCACGGAGAAGCAGGGACAGCCGCGGAGATGCTCGGCGCTGAGGCTGGGTGCTCGGGTACCTGCAGCAGGGGCCAGGGCGGCTGCACATGTGACAGGCGGCTCCCCGGGAGGGGACGGGCGGGGCTGCGGCCCCGGGGCAGCCGGGGTCCCCGCGGGGCCGGCG
>VZZY01005640.1:275859-405152 GCA_013400335.1 Eurystomus gularis
CTCGGCCCCAGCGCGCCCGGGCGGGGCGGAGCGGAGCGGCGCGGAACGGAGCGGAGCGGAGCGGGGGGCCCATGAGCGGCGATGGCAGCGGCTATCGCCAGCTCGTTGATCCGGCAGAAGCGGCAGGCGAGGGAGTCCAACAGCGACCGGGTGTCCGCCTCCAAGCGCCGTTCCAGCCCCAGCAAGGACGGGCGCTCCCTCTGCGAGAGGCACGTCCTGGGGGTCTTCAGCAAAGTGCGCTTCTGCAGCGGCAGGAAAAGGCCGGTGAGGAGGAGACCGGGTGAGTACGGCCCAGGGGACCCGTTCTACGGGCTGGGGTAGCCCCCGACCCGCCGGGCTGGCTGCCCCGGGGGTGGGCGGGCCGGCACCGGCGCTCTCTCTCCCGGTACCGCCGGATGCTGCCTGGGGACAGGCGCTCCCCGCTGAACTTTCGCCTGGGTCCTTCTCCGGGCTGGTGGGGTGGGTGGGCACTGACCTGCCGCCAGCATCCGTGCACCGCTGTCCGAAGCGTGAGCAAAGAGGGTCCTACGGCTGGAGAGACCCAGTGGCTTAATCTGTGCTAGTTTAACCCGGATTTGCATTTTTCACCTCCCTGTAGATATGCTTTTTGAACAGCCTCCTCTTGTTTTCTGCATAGTGACAAGGAAGTAAAACTGAGGATCAGTTAGGATTGTGGCCATTTGATAACTAGATCCATCAAGTGCTACTTCATGAGCAGAGTTGCATAGGGAACGTCATTAGTTTAGAAAGCTTTCCAGATGTCAGCTGCACGACTGTTGCACCTAATAGCTTGCAAGGACCTAGAAATGCTTTTTAGGGTAGTCTTTCCTTTCTTTCCTTTTATCTTTTTGTGCGTGTGTGTGCTCAGTCTTTGTTCTTTGTGGAAAACTTCAGCCCTATTGTATGTGTTGCTCACACTTCCACAGCTCACACTTCCACAATGAAGTCCCACCACCCACAGTTTCAGTTCTGAGTGGTGCTTTGTGCTCTCAGCCATCCTTGGTAGGCATGAGAACCCAGTACCTGGCAAGAGTAGGCCCTTTGTGGTTTCTCAGTGAAATTATTATTTCTTTCTTCCTTTATTTTTTCACTGCTCTAAATCACTACTAGAGAAGACGTAAGAAAACAGAGATCTGTCTGTGAACGTGTACTTTTCTCAGGTGTCCAATAGTGTCATTGTTAAAAAAGTGTGATACTTGTTTACTGATCTCTTTGCGATGTACCATCAAGCTGTGTGATGCTCCCATGTTTTCCATGTACATTAGTATTTTGTTTGTTGATTAGTCTCTTCATGAAGCCCCTTCTCCACATCTGAAGTCTGTCAGTCATGACTCTAGAGCAAGTCATTGGAGCTAGCTGAGGGCTGCTCTTCCTCAGCTGTAGATTGAGGTACCTGACCTGTACTCAAGTGAGGAACAAAAGGAAATAGTGGGAAAGCTTCTCACCGTGGAAGACCACTTACTGTTGCCAACAAAGGGGAAAGAATAATTACTCTGGATTGCTGTCAGCACCCCGATCCCTGTGGGGCAGCGACTATATTTAGCTAGCAAAATGCTTCAAGACTTGCAATGCATGGGTTAGGCTGTGAAAACCAGACTCTTTAATGGCCTGTTTTAAAGCACATACCGAAAGAGGATGCAAAATATCTGAAATACAGCATGACTTGAAATATTCCAAGGGAAAAAAACCTGCCTTTTACTTTTGAAGTTATGATTGAGTGGTAGCTTGCTGGACCACCCTATATACTAGTTAACCTGAGAGCTCAGACCAAAAGATGGCTCTTACCCAAAAAGTGTGGTCATTTTGTCTCGGGAATCACTCTTCTCAGGATTAAGCATGGGACTTGGGAGTCTCACTGATGAGATCTTTTCCCATTTCTTTTTCCTCCCCATCTCCATCTGCTGTTGAAGTCTCTCAAGGACTAAAAGAGCTGGGAAGTCTAGACCTGTTACCTAGATTTCAAGATGTTTCCTCTCATTAAAGTTTGAGTGACTTTTACAGCAAGGTGTGGTTGGTGAGGTTTTTTGTTAGTCCTACCACAGTGCTCCCAGCTGCACAGGTCCAGTTCTGCTTCCTTTGGACTCACTAAATGCCTGTGAAGAACTGGTGAATTCTAAGAATTCCCTCAACTTGCAGGGCCTTTCATGCTGAGGAAAGTGTTCAATAACTTACAGACCAGAGTGATTTAAGGCTTTTTATTGACTTAAAAGAAGGATCAATGCTACTCAGTGCTGTAAAAATAGAGCGGTTCAGTCTTTAGAGCTGTCAGTCAATCACTCATAACCAGTACTGTATCATTTTAGAAAATTAAAGAAGTAGAGGAATTAAGTTGCTTTGAAAAAAATTTCATGTGTCCTTTCCTTGACTATGTCTGACTATGTCTGCTTTAGTTCCCTACATCCATCTTTTAAATAGAGGTTTATTTCATGGGTACATCCTTTTCCTGGACTCAGGTGTGCTGCTCAGAAGGCAGCACTGGGTTTGCTGCTACTCAGATTGTTTATTCAGGGGGTGTATTGTGCCCAGAGAACTTATTCATTGCAGAGTCGCTCTTCTGCATAGAAAATGACATGCAAATGAATTGAAACTAGTTTAAAGAAATGTGTTTACATTGTGTGGTGACCCACAACCCCTGTGATTATGTGTACTTGACAATACGCTGGCTCAGTAGTTTGCAAGTCAGTGAAAGGAACATGAGAAACATCCATGTTCAAAAAGGGAACAATCCCATTTGGAAATGGTACAGTGCAAGGGGAACTATCCTTATTTTTTTTAAACGTGACCTTGTTTTATGGCTGTAGGGAGTAATTGTGAAAATACTTCACATTTACAGAGTGAGTTTCATCTGTAGTACTCGGCCAGCTCTACCAAATGGAGAGAATTCTTCCCATTTTACAGAAGGCGAGACCAAGGCATGGAGCACTTAACTTGAAATAAAGACCTAATTCCTGATGCTTGTTCCAGCATGCTGCGCTTTGGGCCCCACGCTGCCAGGGAGCTTACAATGCAGCAATGGTGGAGCTGTAGCAACTTGTACCATCACAGAAATACAACTCTGATGGTCACTCATGTTCTCTTTGCTCTTTGCTTTTATAAAAGTAACTGTGTGAGTTATGTCAATTAAGTGTTTTTAGTATGTGACTCGAACAGTGCTGTTAACTAAAATATCCAGTAAAGATGTGCATGAGCAGAGTTACTTTGCACCGGTGGCACCTTGCGCTCCACTGCACAGCCTGTGCAAAGCGAGAGTGAAATACTCCTGCTCTTGTGTGGGAAGGGAGAATTCACACCCGATAGCAGTTCAGGCTCGCTTGGCAGTGGGTATGAGTAGTCATGGGTTTTGGCAAGCTCTGGGGAACCAGGTCCGTGCAGGGACATTTTGTATAATCAGAGCTATCAGCTCCTAGTGAAAACAGAGTTCAGAAACATCTCATTTGTTGGTTGAAGTAAGTACCACATTGTAAAACGAGCACTTGTTTTGTCTGCCTTTTCGATGGGCAAAGGCAGTTCGCTCACATGCACGTTCTATGTTCTTTTGTATCTCTTGCATGTGTTTGGCTCGAAGATGACTTACTGGTTTAAGACAGGTCAAATAAGGATGCTGAATGATGTGGACTAAGCTGAAAATTTGAACACATGGGCTTAATCCCGTTATTGTGAATTAATACAGGCCATTGGCTGCAATTGTGTAGATGCCAAGCAAAAATACGTGTGCGTTGAACAGGACCTGCATGGTTATATGTATAAGGTACAGCTAGAAAAGATTTAATTACGTATTTTGCTCTGACCATACTAACCTGATAGAGGGTTCAAAAGAAATTGCTGTATGGCATGGCTTTTTGGTGCAGGTTCAAGAAATGGATCCTTCATCAGAGAATGATAGATCCAAGAGTTGAATGCAGAAGACTAGACAAAGCAGCTCTCTCTACATGACTGCTCTGCCAACAAATGGTTGAACCAAGTAGTTTCATCCCCTTTGTGGCTAAATTAAAGCATCCAAGCACGTCTCTTCTTCAGCTGTTTTGTAACAGGCTGGAAGCACTGGACTGGTGGGTCCAGCTTGTTTCTAAAAGCTGTGGCCATTGCTTCACTGACTGTGTTCTCAGGCAGAGCTCGCCCCGGAGAGCTGGAGTGGAGGTGGCCTCCCATCATGCCATGGCCACTGATAGCAAAGCTGAGGAGTCTGGGGCCCTTGCACAAAGGGAAACAGGCTGGAGCATCAGGCACAGTATCTGTGGAGGTTGGTGGAGATTTTATCTGAACGAAGCTCAGTGGAAAGATGTTGTTACCTGGGGAAATAATATTTGAATTCAGGAAGCTTTGGGTTAGGTGGTGCCAGGCACTGTGTAGCGTGCTGCTGCACTGTCCCCGTCCCTTCAGACATTGCTTCTGTAGATTAGTTTCCAGCTCAAAGTGCAGAGCTCAGTCTGAAACACATTTTTACCCCAGGAAAAAGAAAAAATTCTCCATTATGTTTTTGGGTTTTTTTTCCCTTTTTAAAATTCCCTATCTAATATATATTTTGTGCTCCTCCGGGGAAAGGATGCTTTTCCTTAAGGAGATCTAAAGGCTTCTTCCAAAGTGAAGGAAATGGCTCACGTAGAAAAAAAAGCAGTAACTTAAAACATTATTTTCCCTTTGCGGTATTTCTTGTTTTAAATAATAAATGGTGATTTGGAATTTAAAATATATGTATGTAGATATTTTTGCAGCAGTATAAGTAAAATATAAGAGCAACTTTAGCTGAAGGACACAGAAGGACTTTGTTCATTCAGGGATTCATTTAAGACATTTGAGAAGTCTGTCATCTCCGCAAGCTGTTAAATTCTCTGAGTTAAATCCTGAAGTCCTTTCTGATGTCATGCAGGGGGAAAATGATGATTGAAGCTCATGGTAAAAAACACCTTTTTAGCTCCCCGTTAAATTCGTCGTAGTCCTTGCCTGCTTTTATGGAGTGGTTCATCTCAGAACAGCTGTAATTATCTGCCTAACCTGTGGAATTTGGCTCCTTTGTTGCTGCAGTATCCTAATGCCTGCTGAATGCCTCTGCTGTGGGATTCGGACTGGATCCCAGTACTTTTCCACAGTATGTGTTTGTGTGTCTGGGTGTGCACCCAGGCAAGGGGGGTCCATCACATTCTACTGCCTGCTCCTCTGCAGAATTTGGTGCCATTCTCCATCTCTTAAGGAGTAGCTGGAGGGAATGGAAATGGCGGGAAATCCTGGCATCGCCTGGCCAGCAAGAGCTCTTGGAAGTGCTAGCTGAGATGAGGGCAGGTCTGCCAAGTGGCTGGCCAAAGATGAGGCTAGATAATGCCATGGGGAAGGGGCACAGCCTTGAGGGTGCATGTCCTCCGTGTTTGGGGCAGTCTGTCATTGGAGAGGTCTGCTGTTGATGCTGTAAGATCCTTCTGCACCCGCCAGTGCTAGTGAACACCCAAATAATCAGGAGAGGGGAAAGGCTCCCTTCTGCTCATGACAGCTCAGCAGATGGGTTTCATTTTATCAAATTGATCCCTGGGGGTGGTATCACACATATTCGTGACTTGCAGATGTGGTGACTGTCACGGTGTGTGTCTGTGCTCGGTTACCGGGGGAGGTCAGATAACAACCCCGAGCTCTCCAGCTCTAGAATCTGGGGAAGAACTTTAGGCTCCTGGCTTACACCAGAGCATGGAAAACGCAGCCGCCAGCCTGCTTTGCAACACAGCTTGCGGGTGAGCATGTCAGTCAGTAAGCCACTTCGTACTAGTTCTGGACTTGATATGGTGGATGCCAAGAAAATACGTGGAACTCATCCAAGCTCCTAGAGGGATGGATATCTTCTCTCCCTATGGCCTCAGGGGTAGCTGTTCTTGTGGGAGCAGTGAAAATTGTTAGCCGGCAGAGGAGGTTCACCATCAGAGCAATACAAATGATTGATTCCTCTGTCACCAGCCAAATGGAAAAGTCAGGGCAAAAAGAGGTTCATGAGTGATCATTTTACCTCCCTATAAAATAAAAGATCTATATAGATCAATTTATCATTGACTGATATAACTGGTTTTTAGGGGGAGGTGGAAAGGTGCAATTTCATTTGGAGGATTTTTGTATATGTATTTTTCTTTTAACTTTCTACTAATGAAATGTTAACTTCTAAATGAAATGTAGCTTTGAAATAAAAAAGCAAAAGCTTGAGTTCCAAAAATACCAAAATGAAGGCAATTTTCTTCCTTCCTTGCTTTGCTGAATTCAGCATGAATTTAGAATAATTTCAGTAGACCAGATACTGCATATTTTAACAGATATCTGTAACAAAAAAAATTCAATAGCTTGACTTGGGCAGTTTGGAGATCAGAGCTGCTGTGGGAGCTGAAGAGACTGCAAGGATCTCACTCCCGTAAGAGTCAAAGATAATAATGAGTTATGTTAAGTAGCAAGTGCAAACTCATTTGGGCTTACCAGCTTTCCATCTTTCCCCTCCCCAGAGGGGCACACCATGAGCTACCAGATAGCACAGTGGCCAGGTAGGTAGGTGTTCAATCTGTCTGGCATTCATACCATTTGATCAATGTATCTGAACAGTCACGTGCACATTATTTCTGGGAGTTTCCTACTCCCACACAGTGGAAGCCAAGCTGTGATTTATTATTAATGAAACCAAAGCAAGAATTTTAACAAGCAAAATATGTAAGGGATTGACATCCCTTTCACATTTGCAAGCT
Organism: Eurystomus gularis; assembly: GCA_013400335.1. Classification (NCBI taxonomy): domain Eukaryota; kingdom Metazoa; phylum Chordata; class Aves; order Coraciiformes; family Coraciidae; genus Eurystomus; species Eurystomus gularis. Next base: position 282,564 of record VZZY01005640.1, read on the forward strand.
CCACGGCTTGGCAGAAGGTGACCAAGACTACAGCTGAAAGCAGGTTAAGGAAAGCAGCTCCAAAGAACTAACCTCTAAATACACATACATTTCCATATCCTCTGTGTGCATCATTGCCATGGCTGCGTTACTGGTGTTCCTTTATCCGGGAAGTCTCTTGTGAAGTGACCTGTGCCAAAATCATTTACTCTGTACCTGAGCTGCACACACTGCAGTCTTACCAGGGAACAGTACCTTTATACTCTGTTCTCCTGTTTAATACATGGCTCATCTCTATTCCATAGCTAATATAATATTCTTCATATTAATACATTATCCTTTCTGAGTGTAAAGCAAATTACTACATCTATTGCTTTACCTTTGCCCTGTTCTGACATGTAGCAGAATCCTGAAATAACTCAGCCTTTCCAGAGGCTGGTTTTGCTTTGCATCTCTATTAAAAGCTGTAGTAGAGCCATGGACACACTTTATGCCCCTCACCCAGCAAACACCACTAGCAGGGGCTCCTGGAATAAATTATTTTTAAAGGGAGGTTTGTGCTTTGAGAGGGGTCAGTGTGGACACTGAATTTTTGCAGCACGGTAGCAGGACGGTAGGGCTGCAGCTTCCTGACAGTACTGTCTCTGAAAATAGCAGCTACAACACATTTTTAAAATGGTAAACCAGAAGGCAGCTTTCTAGAGAGCTGTGGAACACGACTGTGGTATTCACTGTTCAGGCAGACCACTCTGGCTTTTTCAGCCCCCACGCTGCAGCATAGACAAATAACTGTGTTCTTGTTCCAAGCGCTGAATTGGGGCTTTCTGAAAGCCTGATGGAGCTTATGCGGCTGCTGAGAAAACTCAGCTGGACGTGCCCTGACACCTGTCAGACACCTCTGCTGTCCTGTGCTCATTCTAAGATGTCCTGGCTAAAGGTGACAGAGGGACAAAGCCACAGGCTGAGCCCTTGTCCTCAGGGATGAGCTGCTGGCTGGTTCCTGGTGTGATGGGGAAGGCTGGCTCTGTGCAGCAGCTCTGGGCATTTCTGCTATCAGCCCTTTAGCCGTGGAGCGGGCTGGGCTGTGAGATGGGGTTTAATGCTGGAAACAGCATCATCACTGAATGGGGCTTCGCAGCTCATTCCAGCATCTGCTCTGTGGCTTTGGGTTTGTCCCTTTCCTCTGATATCACGGGGAGATGACTGTGCTGCTGTGCCTGGGGTCTTGCTAAGGAGATGACTTGTGGGGTTGTGCTGCTCTTGGCAGAGCTCTAAGTTTGGAGGAATGTTGAGCTGTTGTGCAGACACTGGCTTGGGTCAGGGCAAGCAGGGAGATAGCAACAGGAGCTCCTCTCTCTTAGAATCATGTGTGTTAGTTGTACCTGAAGTTGTATATGGGAGGAAGGGGGCATTTGTCCAAGATACAGCTACTTCAGACTCTGTCTTGCATCAGTATTCCCTTCTCCTTCAGCATTACTGAGCACAAGGAGGAGCTCTAGTTTGGACGGTCCTTCGCACTTTCATGTTCTCAAAGAGAAGATCTCAGCTGGGGACCTGTGGCACTTCTCTGGCCAGAAGGTGGGCAGCCATGGGGAAAGAAGCAGACGAGTGATGCTGCTGCCTGCCTGCAGTCCTTGTCATTCTGGGGCCTTCTCAGAGTGATAGTTAATGTTTGGAGTGCTTGGCTCTGTTGATAGAGGTCAGAAAAGGGGAGATGTGAAATGGCTGGTTGCCTCTAGTGACGGGGGCTGGATTTTAGGATGAAGATCCAGGGCTAGATACAGCCCTGTGGTGATGGAGAGCACAGAGCTTCTCCCCCATCCCACAGCAGCATCCATAGAGCGTACTGTACAGAGCTCTCTCCTCATGGCACTCCTGTCTCACCTTCCCTCCAGCAGCATGCTCTGTTAAGGGCATGTGTGACATCCAGTGGACAGCTACATGCTGTGAACCGGCAAAATATCCACAGAGAGGCAATATAATTCTGTTACTTGTTCCTCTTTCCCAGCTGAAAGCTGACTGCGGTCATGATAAAGATAAAAAAAACCCGAAGTGTTCGTTTCTTGAAATATTTAAGCATTGCGAATTGAAATGAAGGAAGAAAAGAGCCAGGTCTTGGGGTTAATAGAACATGCTCGCTTAATTGGTATTTATCTAGAACAGTGTAGTTTGCAGTCGCCTCCCCTTGCTGGCTGCACAGACGGTTTCTTTGCTTAGCAGTTGCCACCCATATTGCCTGAATTGCCAAATAAATAAATTTCCTTCATTCCCCAAAGCAAAACTGTTTGCAAAAGGTCAAGCAGCATAGGACTGCTGCTGCAAGTGCAGCCAGGCTGCAAAAAGCCGGTCCACATCTTCCAGAACACTGAGAAGCAGTAGAAATTAGAAAAAGACACAGTGGTTTTGGCTTCCAGGGACCAGCTCGGGGGTGGGAGGCATACAGTGGTTGCTGAACGATGCTCCTCAGGGACGTGGGAGCTGCTGGGCTGCAGGAGATGCAGGGATTGCATGTTGGCAGATGAGGGGCTTGGAGTGTCCACCCGCTCCCGAGGCGGTCCTTTTAGTGGCACAGCTCCAGTAACCGGATCCGGGTCTGAGTTGCTGGCTGCCTGCACCCTCCGCCTCGGTTATCGATCCGCGGCCATTCATGCGGGCATCCTCTGGTCACCGACATCACGCTCTTGTGGGGATTTTCTGCAAGAGTGGCTGGAAGGGCTGGCAGAGCGTGTGGTATAACCAGCAGTTCTCTGCTGGCTTTTTATACTTTGGTTTTATGCTCTTCAGTATGATGTCTGCCTGCTGGCTAACACAGCATCGTTACTTAAAATTTTGTAAACATTTGTTTGGGCTTGTATTTCATTTCCTTCTATGCCACTCCTTCCCTGCTTCCTTAAACATTTCTTCTACTATTTTTCTTTCTATTTCTTCGAAAGCATAGCTCTAATTTCCATCAAATAAATTTCAAGTTTTAGAGCTAGAGCCTGATAGCAGCTCCTGAATGATTAGAAACCACCAGGAGAAGTTTGAGAGCTCCTGAGCTCTCAGGCAGCAAGTGGTTCCTGGGCAGCTGGAGGAGCAGGAGCTGTGTTTGGAGACCTGTTGGAGAGGCAGATTTTTCTGCTTTCGCTCCATCTGCAATCTGTGATCCTGAGCACGCGCATCCCCAGGGAAGGAGCTTGCTGTTCGGAGCTCTCTCCCAAGACAGCAGCGGTGTAGCTGGTGAACCTACCTGTCCCACTGGAGTCCTTGGGGCCACCCGTCATTGGCAATGAGGTGTTTGTAGTGAGATACAAACCGTGAAACACCATCCTTATTTAAAACGGTCTTAGATGGAATGAGGCAGATGATGGCTTTCTCACACCACAAGTATTTTAATTAGGTTGAAGGAAACCTCTTGAAAATAGATAGAAAATTCAAATCATTCTGCAGGTAAAAAAGGTATGTTTTCACAAGGCAAAAGGAAAGAAGAACAAACTTTGAGTCACATGGTGGATTTTGGCCATTTTTCACATGATCTTGCTCTTTGAAGTGTGATGTTTCAAACCAGAGTGACACAAGCAGCACCTTTTCTTTATGCATTTGGGTGTTGTGTAAGATTCATCAAAATTTAGTAACATAATTTTGGATCAAGAATTCTTGCAAACTGCTACAGGAATATGTAAGCTGCATTAGTACAGTGAGAAAAAAGTTTCTTATAATACAACCTGGCTGATTCAAGCTTTAATTTTTCCACATCACAGGCTCATTCAGTTTCACACCTCTCATCCCTTTGGAAAATGCTGCACGAGTGCATGAGGAATACTGTAGCAAAAGGGGATGTTATCGCCTGGTGTTATTGAACACTTGCAGAATGACACAGGGACCCAAATTTTACCCTCAGTTGCCATCCAGCGGTTACCTAGGGCTCTTTATAAGCTGGGGTTGGTAGGACCAGGTCCCCTCCCCAAGATTGATACCATCTAAAGTGATTAATTTCTGCTTAGTGCTTGTTGATAACATGTTCCGTCCATTTTCTGTTTTAATGAATTTACTTTTCTAGGCCTGTGGAGTGGGGTGGAAGGTTGATGTAGTTGTTTCCATAGTGTGTTTTGTTTGTGTGAGGGAATTCTTGGTGTTTCTGCAGTATTTCAGGCCTGTTGGATTGATGGGGGAAGTGGAGAGATTTAGTGTCTGAGAATAGCACAAATCACAGTGCTGTTGCAGGCGTGAACAGCAGGGATGGTGTCTGCTCGGCTCTTGTGAGGACTGTGAGTGATTTGGTGCCTTGCCTGGGGCACTTCAAGGTGAGCTGGGGGCTCTAACGTGGAGTCCTTCAAAAACTCGAGATGCAGGAGTGTTATAATGCCACCAAGTCGTGGTCACCTAGCAGGAAGGCTGAAGGGACTCCCAAGGTTGACTAGTCCAACTGCAGCACTGACACCACACATACATTCCCCAGACAGATACTTTTTAACCTGTTCTTTACATCCTCCCATGGAGCAAATTCTAGGTAGAACAAATTTCATAATATTCAGACCAAATATTTGTTGAAAACCAGGAAGAAATCTGCTTAACTGACAGCGGAGAAGTTTTGTGTTGTGCATTGGAGTCAACAAAACAAAACACAGTCTTTCTAACTGTACAAGATGCAAAGTTCTTCAACAAGATTGCCCAGGATTTCCTACCCATCAAACAACTCCTTAGGACACGTCTGGGTGATGCATGGCCCTGTAGGAAGCCCTCTTCCCCTCCATACCTGTTTGTAAGGTGAGAGCATGGGAAGAGGGCAGAGCTGTTTTCCTATTTCTCCCTTCTATCAGCTCCAGTTAGCAAAGCCCAGCAAGTGGCATCTCCAGGCATCGTCCTCCGAGCCTGCCTTTCCACCTCCCTTGGGGATAGCATAGCTGTGGCCCCTTCTTTGCTGATAGGAGCTTTGGGCTCAACCATCCCCCAACCCGAAAGCCCTGAAGGGTAGGGGTACATGTTTGCTAAATCTTCATGCAGCACTTGAGCTCTCATTGCCAGCATGAGGAAGGTCTGAATTTTACTCCCGATGTTTTCCCTTTGTAGGTGCCTGCTCGGGAGCTGGCACAACCCATGGGGGCCATGGAGAAGCCTCTGTGAAGGGGCACACGCTCAGTTGGTTCATGGAGTCACGTTTGCACCCAAATGCAATGCACTCTGTGATTGTGGGCTCACACATACTATTTATGCTATCCTCTGTTTTGCTCTGGGTGAATATGCTGTAATTTTGGCTAATTACACAATGTGTCAGGAATAATTGCAGGGTGTTCCTCAAAATAAATAATGTATCTTCTGTGCTCTGCTATCCATACTTATGAGCATGCCTTAACCTTCAGTAGCCAAGGTGTTGACTGTGCTAGAAAATGACAGCTTAGGAGCTGTAACTACAACTTCTTTTCTGTTAAACTTCTCATTTTTTTAATTCCGTTACTTGAAAAAGCTCACCCTGCATACATTCTGGAACAGCCCTACATCTCTCCTTTATGCTTTCTGTTCCTGTCAGGCTTTGGTTTTCTCCTCATTGGAGCCCAAGTCAATACCAGTGTAGAAGATTGCTCTTTAAAGGGAAATGTTTTGAAATTTTGACTGCTGGTAAAACACACTGGATCAACAGAGCAACACGAACCCTGTCCTGGGGGAGGCAAAAACAAACCCAGGAGTGTAGTTGTATGAAGAACTGATTTTTTTTAGTTCTCTGGTCAAATAAAAGAAGTTTCTGGGGAGGAGGGCATTCAGATCCAATGCTGTATTTCACTCTACTGAAAATCAAACTTTGGCTTTCATCTCCAACTGTTTTAACATCTTTTTTTTTTCATTAAGTTTCCAAACAAAACATTCTCTCAAAAGAAAAAAATCAAAACTTGTATTCTTTTCAGATCTCCCTTTTTTCCCCTGTTAATGAGTTGGAGTTTGTGTATAGCTTCAGCTGCTCTTACCCTGAGTTTTTTAACAAAATATTCAGCCAGACAATTTCACGCAGAGGTAGTCAGCAATTCTGTGCCAAAATAACTAGCGGCAGTTAGGCCATCAGTCCTCTTACACTTGCCATCCCCTTGTTTTCGCCTGTGGTGGTCTTTGGGGACCTCTTTTGGCTCTGCAGTGCTGGAGGTGCCTGTCTAGTCCTTAGCTTGTCTGCACAGTGGGTAGCTTATATGTCACATACATTGGTTTGGCACTTGCCTTCTAGGAAAACTCATCCAAGACTTTGGACCTCTTTATCCTTGAGCTTTGGACCTTAGATGGCTGTCATATGGGATCTGGAGCTTGGAGAGTGAGTGAGATGGAGGGTGACTTCTCTAAGTCCTAATATCCATAGGCTCCCAAGAAAGGGTGGTCTGGGAGAGACATGTGGCAGTGGTCCCATGTTGTACCCCCCCATTTTCAATACTTGATATGACTCCTTTCTCTGCCCCTTGCCTCAGACTTGTATTAACATCTGTGTAAAGCTGATTCCCTGGATATGGGAGGGCCTGTGTAAATGCCAGTGCCGTGCAACCACATCCTTTCTACCTATTCTACAAGTGGGAAATAAGACTTCCCTGGAGGGATTAATCTTTGTAAGAGCGAAACAGGCATAGTGCAGGGCTCTGCACGTGCCTGCTCCTTGGTAGAGGGGTGCGGGCTGGCAGCTGTGCTCAGTGCTGGAGGGCTAATTACTATTCCTCCTTGCAGGCATCAGCACAGGAAAGGAAATCACTTCTCTGGATGTTCTTTTTGCCTGCAAGGTGTCATTCTGCTCTAGTGAGTCACTGATGGTGACAGGAGGCGATTGCTTTGATGGGTGCTGTCATCAGCTTGAGCCCATCATCCCTCTGAGTTAGGGAAATGTCATTTTCAGAAGCTTGTCCTTCAAATGCAGAGGCCATCCCTGTTAGCACAGCCTGTTATTTCATGTAATGCATCCTGGAAACACCAGTTGTTATTAGCCCTGGGTGGAGAATCACACTTGAGATGGGTAAATAGATGAGTGTGCCATGAAGCCCTATTGTCCCAGAGTCATTTTCTTCTCAAAACAAATTCCCTGTTATTGGAGGGTGCCACTAACCCTGTAATCACACAGGACTGGAGCTGGGCATGGCCTTCATTCTGCATCATTGGGAAAGGAGCTGGGATCAACTATTTGGTGCTCCCAGAGTCACAAACAGGAATAAATCTTAGCACCAGTCAGTCAGTCTGTTTACATCTCCCCATCCTACTCACAAGATGGGTGATGTGTCTGTGTGTTAAGCTCAATCACTGTATCTAAACTGAAGGGGTTGGTGACAGCTTTGCAAGATGGAGCTGGATGCTACAAAGCCTGTCCTGATCCTTGGGTAGCCACTGTTGCCCACTGTGATGTGACCTCTGTGCAGGCAGCCTGAGGAGGCATTCCAATGCAAATTTCTGCTGACTCTGCTCACCTCCCTCGGCTCTGCAGTACAGTTGTCCTCTCACTGCCTGTTGCTGGGGATGCTACAGGCTGCATTGCCAGCCCATCTAGGCCACCTGTTTGTAGGCGTCCTCAAGGCAGAGTATGTCCTTCTGCTCTGAACAATTTTGCTGAGTTTAGCCACAGAAGCAGTGGAAAACATTTTGTGGGGCTGGGAATTGTCCTCCTTGCCTCCGCCTGTGTGCTTTTCTGCACTCAGTGACTCCCGTAGGAGCTGAAAATGCACAGCATTTTGCGGCAGGGTTTCCTGCCTCTGCACCTGAGTGGCACTGTTGGAGTGTCCTCCAGGATCCCTGTGTGTGGCTCAGAGGATTTGACCTGCTTCATACATGGCTCACTGCAGGTGCCGTCACAGCCACCCATGCGCAGCATCTGCCAAAGGCTCACACTCTGCTCTGGTCACAGCTTGGAAGAGTTGGGCAAGGTGTTTGGCCAGGGGAAGTGCACCCCTGGTCTTCAAGGGCAGCAGCTCCTGACGTAGCTGCAAGTGCTGTTATTCCTGAGCTTCCCAGTTTGGGTGGATTCAGTGAATCACTGTAGCGAGTTGAGCTGTTAAACTTATGCCAACAATGATGCATTTAATTGGAGACAGCCACTTACTTCATCTTAACTCCAAACACCCTGGAGAACTTAGCAGCTCCTGGCTGCCAGAAAACCCCAACATTTTTGTCCTCAGGTTTTCATCTTCTTTTTCTCCCCGAATTCCGTGCTAATGCCTGTCACCATAGTAATCTGCGTGGAGCTCACTGATGTATTTTTGTGCTGAGTTAATACAAGCCTTCATTAATACTGTACTTTTCGAAGGAGGGATTTCGGTGCCTTGCATGTGTTTGCAATATTTGGCTTATCGAGTATTCTGGAACTCATCCTTTTCAGGGGAGGGGAGCTGCAGTTTCTGCGGTGGCACTTTAGAAGTGGAGTTAATCTAAGTAAATTAGGAGCAGTTTTACTCTGAGTTGAATGCTGGTTTTGGTGCGTTAAGGATTTGAGTGCTGGTTGGGTGAGTCATAAATCAACCACCCATTATGACAGCTGCAGCCTGAATGGGGGAAAATAAGAATAATGGAATGTGTAAATTCCAGGCTAAAACGTTTAATTGCAATAAACAAATGTTTAAAGAATATTTAGGTGAAATATGCTCCTGAGATATATTATAGTTCCCGTGTTTGCAGTCACATCCTCAGAAAAACTGTTGCACAGGCACAGAAGAGAGTCAGCAGTATGCCCAGCTGTGGTTCAGATCAGGGCTGGAGATGGTTTCTCCCTTTGCCAGACCAATGTCCTTAGCAGGTACCAGAGGGACTGTTTCAGGAGCCTGCTGCTGGCATCTCTGACAGCCTTGCTGTGCTCAGACCAGGCAGAGGCATTGAGTCAGTGTGTCCTGCTGCAGAAAAAGAGAGCAAACAAACGGGCAAGTCTCCTGTCCAAATCATCCAGTAGGTGCCTTCCTTCTACCTTGTTGCAGGTTGCTGCATATAAAATGGCTGCTTGCTATCTGAGCCAGAAGAGTCCTCTGTTGTTTGACAGCTTGTTGTGTGGAGAACAGTAACCCTGAGAGCTTCAGAGTTTATGCCATAGCCAACACAGAGTACTGCTGGCACCCAGCACGGTAACTTCTGGAGTGGATTTGGAAGCAGTTCTGCACCAGCAGTCTCAAGTAGAGGCCTGCCTACCAACCAGACCATTGCTATAAGTTACAAGAACCCTTGGAGCCAGTGGCTCAGATCCCTGAAAGGTCACTAAGCCCTTCATCTTTTCAAGCGATCATTGAAGAGCAGCCCCTCTGAGATCCCTACCATTAACTCAGACAGTTCAGATTAAGGTAACTTCTGTGAGCAGAGTCTTGTTGAGTCCCTTTAGATTTCCCAGCCCAAGGCAAAGTAGGATCTGGCTTGCTGCAGCATCAGGTCATCGTATCGCCATAGTAAGAGGTGTTCTGTGAATTGCAAGAAATGAGGCTGTGGTAGACTGCCTTCCATGATGGAAGCAGCTGGAAATCAGTGTTATGCCCTAGTCCTCGGTCCTCCAAAGCTCAGGGTTTGGATTGAATTGATCTACCCTACAGTGCTTGATGGAGGGTAGGGTTCCTCACCCAGGGGTTTATACTCCTACACCTGGCCAGATTGTGTTTGTGCTGCTGCTTTGCTGGTGGGAATAAACAAGAGTGAGTGCCCTCAGGGGTGCTTTGCTAACTGCAGCATTGGTGCATAACCTCATAGTTCCTCTCTGCCTTAAGGAAAGGTATTCTGCTTGTGTGTTCTTAATTTTCCAGTTAATGGAGTGAGTTCCTTAAACAGAAGAACTAAAAGAAAAGGTCATTAAAGAGCCAGTGGTATTTCTCATATGAAATATTTCTACCAGTGTCCCTGCCCGAGCTCTTGCTCTTTTCCCCACAGCACACACCTTCAGCAATGCCTGCGGTTTGAGGGTGAGGGATGTGACTTTGCGGAGTACTGATTTGGACATGATCCCCTGGCCTTCTGTGAGCATGCCCCTGGAGATCAAAGTATGTGTGAGCACCCTGCAACTATCATGTCCTTGGCAAGCCCTGGGAGAGTAAAAATCAGTGTATAGCTGTACAACAAGGCAGAAAGCACAGCAGCTGATGGTGAACGGAGATGACTTTAGGGCTCAGCAGCAGGATGGCTGAAATGAATAATGGCATCATCACATTACCATTTAAGTAGAGAGAAGGAGATTAGCGATCAGGTCATGATTTAGTTAGCCTCAGCTGTGTCAAAGGACTTAGAAAGTTAAAAGCAGGGCAAGGAGAGCTGGTGAGTTTGGCCTGTGGGAAGGGGAGCAAGCAGGATTCCCTTCAGGAGATGTGCAGTGAGTTGGTCACGGGATGACTGCTCTAAGAAGGGCCATCAGCTTAGAACCACGTCTTCACCCTAGGGAAAACCTCCAGCCTGGCACGTGCTGCAGACCAGGACCTGAGCCATGGGTTAGCTCTTGCTCCCTGTTGCTCTTACTGGTCTGTTCTGCACTGTGACTGTGCCCACTGGGGGTTCTTCCTGATTTATTATTTTCTCCTGCATCTTCTGGGAGCACCACATTTGAAGGATTTGAGCTTTCTGCATCTGCATAAGGAGGGTGTCCACTGAACCTTCTCTGGCACTCCCCAGCCCTGAACAGCTATGTATAAGCAACCAGAACAGGATCTTTAAAGTAAGCATCCTAAAGTATAACAGCATTGCTTATAAAATAATGGTAAAAATATCCCTTTGCATATTGCGTGTGAACCTTAATAGCATGGGGTCTGCACTGGAAATACATGTGGCATGGATCTCCCTTGTGTTTAGTCAGTACTTTGGGATCAAGGCAGTCATAACTTTCATGATCCCTTCTGAAGTACTTGACTTTGTGTTTAGGGAGGTGCTAAGTTGGTGCTGAAGTCTTGTCCACATTAGTTTGGTTCAATTTCTGCAGGGGAAGCTGCTCCTGCAGCAGAACAGAGGAGTGTTCGGAGGAGCCTGAGTAGGAGGAATAGGTTTATCCCAAGTGCACTATGCAGTACTGCTCCTTTAAAAGCAATAGGATCTGAGTCCTCCTTGCTACACAAGGATGAGGTTAGAGAGTAGGTTTGAGTAGATTCCTGGTAAATTCTGTGAACCACAGAAAGAAAATGCTCATGATGGGATTTGTGCTTATCTGTGCTGCAACTGGGTATTGGTTTGGGTTTTTTGTTGTTGTCGTTGTTGTTTGGTTTTGGGGTTTTTTTATGTTTTGCTTCTATCTCTTACTGATTATAGCCTGGAGCAGTATCATTGAGGGAACTTCAGATAAATAAAAGTATCAAAGTTTGGGAGTTTTGTTTTCATTCTCCCCTCCCCAGTGCTCCAATAAACACTGGCAATATTGCCTGCTGGGAAGGGTCTTTTTTTGATTGAGAAATGGTGGAAGGTTTTCAGTCTATTTCATTGTCTTTCTACTTTCTGACTTATCAGGGTGTCCCATCATCCTTCATTGACAAGGAGACCTACTGGTTTTGAGATTTGTCAAAAACCTGAGGTTTTCAGCATGATTGGTGCAGCATCAGGGGTAACAATGCTGGAAGACTCTGATAAAATTGCTCTGTAGATGGAAAGAAGTGATGTTAAAAAACATGATACGACAAAAGTAAGGGAATCTTTTAAAAGTCACGTGCAGAGTTTTGCCTCTGGTTTAGCAGGAAAACCACAGGACAGGATTTATACAGTTCCTTCTTCAGGTAATAACTCCCATAGTGAGCTTTGGAGAGAAAGACAGGTAAATCCTCATTCCTTGTTAAAAGCTGCCTTCACCTAACGTTTTGTCTGTAGGCCTCCCAGCCACACTGTTTGCTGTGTGAATGACAAATCCCAATATCCCACTTTATGCCCAGACATGAGACAGGAGGTTCCCTAGTGGGAAGCAGCTACTCCACTGGCTGTTGTCACCAGCGTGGCTGTTTTTCTTTGAGCTAGTCCCTTTGCAATCAGCAGAAAGATGCATGTGGTTTCAGAAGCCTGTGGACCTGGCCTGGCTTGCCTGTTGATTTTTGGGATGCAAAGGGAGACCAGTTTGGGTGTAGAGACAGCTGTACTGGGTGAGACAAATCACCCATTGCCCAGGCAACTCCCTAACCTTCCTGGGCTGTGCTCCGTGTTAGAGGAGAACTCAGTGCTGGCTGCGCACATCTCTACACTGCTTTTGTATTTAGCTAAGGTAGGTACCCAAAGATGTAGCTGCTCACTGGAACTCTCCTGTAGAAAGATACCCAGGGAAATGCAGAAACCATGGAAGGACAGATCTGTGTGTCTCCAAAGTGCTTTCTGACCTTTTTTGTGTCTGGAACAGGCATTTGTTTACTGGCACTGCAGGGCATCCTAAATGAGTCTGGGGAGCAGGGATGCTCCTGCAGAAGAGGATCTGTGCAGGGAGGAGAGACAGGAACACTGCTGCTGTCAGACTGTGTTAGGGCCAGGAGAAACGTGGTGGTTTTGTGTATGGCTGAGAGATCTCTACTCCCTTTGAGTCTTACTTTGAATTTGGGCATGAGCCTCAAACTTCAGCCAAACCAGGTCAGGTCTGAAAAAAAAGCACACGTAAGACAAAATTTCTCCTCCAACCTGTCCCTAGGCAGGCATTGACTCAGAAAAGCCTGGGATTATGAGAACGGCAGTTGTTAAAAGCTTGAATCAAACCTGACCGTGTGTCTATGTCATATCAGTCACAAAAAAGGGTGCTGGAGCTTTACCCTATGGTGATACTTATCTTTCTGATGCAATGTTGTTTGCATCTGTAGCAAAGATGCAGGAGGGCCTCAGGGGATCTTGGGTGATGTTCTGATAAACTCTAGAAATGGCATGAAGCTCCTGATAAGCAGATTTGCTCTGTATTTCACTTGGTAGGCTGTTTAGTAAAAGTGGGAGAGGTTTTCATGTTGTTCTAAAATGGTTGAAGCAGTTTGCACCCCAAAGGAGGAAAGGGCCTTCTGTCCTATAGCTAACTCATCTTCTCAAGAAAGTGAAAAAGGTCAGAGTTATTTTATATCTCCACTTGTCTTATCCTTGAGGGGCTTTAAGACAGGATCCTCCTCCCTTCCCCAGCATGCAGCCAGCCTGAGGTTGCAGGAGCATCTTCTAAATCTCTCCTGCTGGGAGCTCTTCCATTTTGAGCAAAGTATTTAAAAGTTAAAATTTAACCAGAGAGTAAAAATGAGGCTAAGACTCATTCAGGGACTCAAACATAGGTCTCTCGTATCAGAGTGCCTATAAGTGCCTTTACTATTGTGGTATTAGATGAAAGGGAGAAAGCGAGCAGGATTGAGGAGGGTGGTGCAGTCATCTGTGCTTGCAAATAAAGCTTTTCATTTCCTCTAGCTTTGATGTGCTTGTTAGAAAAGCAAGTCAAGCTTCTGCATTCAACAAAACAATTCATTTTGGTAAAGAAGAAAGCAAAACACTTAGCGCAATCGAATTTTCAATTTGACATGTATTGGCTTGACCAATGTTAGCTCTTAGTAGATGGACACTACAATTGTACCTGTCTACTGTCCTGGAGTTGAGTCTTGCCAGGAGGAAGCCTGCCCGCAGTTGGCAAGGGTCTTGTGGCTATGAAATCACTTTGTTAAGGCATCCCGGAAACCAGCTGATACTTATTTGTTCAGTGGCTTTTGTAGCTGGGAAGTAGTACCTGATTTCTCCCCTGGCTGGTGGAGGGGTGGCTGAAGCTGAGATCCTTTGCGCCTGCAGCCTGCCTGCATCTGAGGTCCCCGCTGGCAGTGGGGGGTTTGCCCGTGCAGAAGCGCAGGCTGAGAGTGCCATCCTCGAATGGAAGTTGTACAGCATGGTGCAGAATTGTTAGACGGGGGCCCCTGATGGAAACACTTAACACACAACGTGACTGGAGTTATATAATGACTATGGCTTATTAAACAGCCTCACTAGAGGCATGAAAGATGGGAGGCTGACGAGATTCTGGTATGCTACACTGGATTTTTTCCTGTCTATTGAGCCAGCAATAACTAGGTCTTATTTATTTACTTTTGGTGGGTGCTCACATAAACCTGTGAACTCCTGTCACACAAGGAGGATCTCTGCTATCCAGCTAGTGTCTCTGTTCACACGTAGCCAGCTAGCTTGCTTTCCAGAAGCAATGCCTGTGACAAATTGTAAGACTCGCATGATTAAAATTGAATTTATTTTTGACCACTTAATTTGTGTTTGATTGGTTGGATGGCAGGGAGACAGGCGGTAGCGCTGCAGACCTCTGTCATGTGAAGTTCAAATTGTTTCTTTTTTTGTGTTTTCCTTTTCCTCTTCAGTGTAGGTATAAATGTTGCAGAGGCAATAGGGAAGCCCCTAAATTTTCCATGGCTGGCTCATGATGTACAGGGGTTGGGAAAGGACCCTGATAGAGGCAAATCGTGATTCTCATCTACCAGAGTATGTGGCATGTGTTTTGGGAGGGAAGAACATGCAGGATTAAAAAACAGAGGCATTTTAAGGTGCCCATAAATGCTTCAGAGGTCATATTTGGAGGTGTCTTGCATCTGTTCCTTTCAGAATTTTGCTCCCCTAGTCCCACACAGTTGGACTCATACAGCCTGATTCGGCACTCGGTTACTTTGATTTTACACCACTATAATACCAGTGACTTAAATAGATTTTCACTGGTATAAAACTGGAACTGCACAGTAGTGAATCAACCATACAGAAAGCAAGGTAGTTGGCTTCACAAGCCGAATAAGAAACAATAAGCAAATTCTTTGCAACACTGCTAGCAAATATTCTTCTGAACAAGTGGCATATTTGGAATACATAAGCTATCTAAAGACTTTCATTTGGTAGGTAACTTTCAGTGAAGCGATGTTCCATAAATCTGTTACTTTCTGCTGCACCAACTATGCATTGCATTTTACCTGCTCATCTGATCTCAAATTTATTTGCCTGTATGTATATATGAATATTTTACAATCATGCTTGAAAGGAATCACGAAAAGCTGTCTTATCTGCCAAGCACTTCTACATTTACTCAAAGCTTAATGGGGGCCAAGCAAATTGGATCTCTTGCTACTTGGTATATCTAATAATTATTATTATTTTTTTGCAGAACCCCAGCTGAAAGGAATTGTGACAAGGTTATTCAGCCAGCAGGAATACTTCCTGCAGATGCACCCAGATGGTACAATTGATGGGACCAAGGACGAAAACAGTGACTACAGTAAGAAAAATTAGCCTGTTTTGCAACCCAATTACCATCAAATCCATCACCTAGTGGGTCTCACTTGTGCAGCTTTATTTGTGAAAAGATCAAATTAGGAAGAAGCCAGCTGTTTTCTGCACATATTTTCTATCATTCCCCTTTAAATCTTGCCTGTATAATTTCATATGTTTCCTCTCCGATCTTTTTCCCTCCTGCCCCGATTCTGTAACTGCCATCTGGGTGGGGTGGAGAATAAAACCCATGATTTGAATTGATGCCAGAAGAGAAAGGAGATTATATTTATACACATGCCATGTGGGTAAAGGATACGGGGAATTCTCTCTCCAAGGAGGAGAAAATTGTTTTCACTATTTTATCCTGAAAAATTCAGCAAGTATCAGGAGTTTCCAGGCTGGAGAAAACCAGCTGTTCACTAAAGTATAGTGCTTTGAGGCTAATGTAAAGCTTGAAGATATCAAATGACATTTCCAAAGGACATCATCTTCCAAAACTGTGTTCAAAGGGATTGGGTTCAGGCTGTCCAACAAAGGACAGCAAAGTGCAGCAGAGCCACGCAGGTTTAAAAATGATGGTCATGTGCAGGAACTGTATTGGTTTAAACAAATGCAAAACAGTAGCCAATCTTCCTTTTGCAAAATAAATGGTTTTGTCGATGCCAAAGCTCCTCAAAAGGTTAAAAAAGATGCAGGATATTTTCTACAGCATCTCTTCATTTCACAGGTTTTAGATTGATGCTTCGGAGCAGGCAGTAGTAAGCTCAAGTCCTTGGTGCCACAAACTGCATCAACAGAGGACTCAAGTCTGGATTTGTGTCATCCTATGTTGGTTCGAAGCTCCTTGTGCCACTGCTGAAAGGACATATGCCTAGCCTAGCCAGCATGGAAGGTGTCTTCCCAGTCATTACTAGAGATGAACGGAAGTTCATCTTCGTGTACTTTGTGAAAGGAGGAACCTACTTAATTTGGGGACAAATCTTGTTCTAACTCAAAGAAGCTCCTAGCTGGATCCAAGGTTATCATTCCTTCAGGAAGGCAAAGCCTGGGCTGCAGGTGAGGGGTGTCTGCAGTGGTGCACATATAGCAGGGCATTGACATTGTCCTGTGAGGATGCACTTGGACAAGGCTGCAAGGTGGCTGCAGCCCCACATCCATGGTGTTTGCCCAATCTCCAAGAAGCTGGCAGAGTGCTGTGGCAGGAGTGTGGTATGAGGTGGGGCTGCTCTGCTGCAGCTGCCTCAGGGCTGGGATCCGTGCAGGAGAGGAGCTTTGGGACGATGGCAGCTGAAATTGCAGGAGGCTGGTAAAGTGATATGACCCAAGAGACTGCATTCACCAGAAACTTGGCCTGTAGCAGATGCGAGTGTCAGGTTTTAGTCTCATTTTTCACATGCTGGTGTTGAACAAATGAAATACAACAAATTGCAATGACGCAGCTTCTAATTTACGTTGGAGCAGGAGAATCTGTGGACCTACATATGCACACTTTTACTCAGTGTGAGGCTGAGCAGGTCTTTTCCTACAAGGAGAATCTGGCCTTATGATTTTCTCAGACAGACACCAACACATAGGATGAGTTCAGTGGGCTTTGGTGGGTGAGTAACGGCCCAATGTTGGGTTGTATTAGCTGCTTTTTCTTAAAAAAAGGAGACATAGGGTGTTTTCAGTCTGCAGAAAATCCCATTGGAGATCTGTTTGTCAACAACATGGGAAGAGCTGCTAGAGATGACAGGGATTCATTACCCTCATCTGTCAGTGAGGACTGAACAACAAAGTAATGGACTTAAATGGAAGCAGGGATGAATTTAGGTAAACAGCAGAGGAGAATATAATGTAAGAGCAGTTCTGCAATATTTCAGGCTGGCAGGGGAGATGAGGAAAGCTGCTGCTAGCTGCACCTCAGTGCGTGCAGGGGAACCTCCTGAGTCCCTGTGACTGAGGTTGGGCCCCAGTCACCCAAACAGTGACTTATTTGTGTATCCCATTGTTAGAGATCAGTCTGGCAAGGTACTGAGTACTTGTGAGCCACTTCCTCCCAGTCTTCTTAATTGGAAATAGATGGGCTGAAGGGCACTTCTAGAGTGTAAATTTATCTGGTGAGATGGCAGCCCTGCCTTGGCAGCTTGGTGGGACAGGAGGCATCTAACTGAAGTGTGCCAAGCCACTTGCTGAAAGTCATGGGGCTGGGTTGGAAAGTTTAGCGAAGTTTTTGAGGGAGGATTGGCAGGGGATATCAAAATAGGAAAAAATCCATTCTAATAATACTGGACTCCTGAAAAGGAAATGAAGGATGTGCTTTATTCAGTTTTGTTTAACTTTTTACCACATGCTCTCCTTTATCAACCTTCAGTTTGAGTCAACATTTTATATTATATGAACCTTACAGTTATAGGTGCAAAACAAAATCACTTTTTTCATTTTGGAAATGCCAAAATAAAGCATACTGACTTTTTTTTTCTGTTCCTGCAGACAGCTCAATTTTTTGGTCAGAAAGAAGTCAAAACTCACTTGCTAAGTAAACAGCTTACAGATTTACTTCACTGATATATTGAGTTTTTAAAATACCTCTCCAGAAGATTCCTGACCAGCCAGTCAGAATTCTATGCAAGGGCAAAACTCATCAAGGACTAGACAAATAATATTTCCCTAACCCTAGAGAGGGTTTGGTTAAGTCGCATTCACTGGCAAAGAAGGGCAGTCCTGATGGCCACGTCATCATTTTTCCCACCCTGGCTGACCATCTATTCTCTGTGTAGAAGCCATCTTAGCACAGTTAAATATGCGGTGAACACTGTGTTCCATACGTCACTTTATGTTCTGTAGCCATACGCTTATTATTCAAATTAGCATTACGAAAGGAAGCTTAATTTTCATGGCATACATTAGGTTGGTTTACTCTGGCAAAATAAACATTTAAAATGAAACACGACATGTCCCTCAGATACATCTGATGCAATTAAAAGTTCTAATAAAAATCCAGTTATTTATATAAGAGGAACTGCTAATATTTAAGCAATTTTTAAATTAATTATCTGGTGCCCATTTTATGTGTGTTCTTGAGAGGATGATGGCATTTATTTTCCACCTCCTCTCACTTAAAGAAAAAAACCCCAGAAGCCAAGTTCTAATGGCATTTGAATGGGCATCCAGCCAGCTTCCCGAAAACAGTGCTTGGGACATCTGTTCCTTATACCAAGCAGTTAAAGGCATGCTATCTTAATGTAAGCAAAAACATTCTCTGCCTGCTTGCATCGGGATATATGAAGAATTTTCTTCTATTCGGAGCATAGTTTCATTGTGTGTGAGGCCCTTGTTTGGACATACATATAACATTACTATGTTATAGTTGAACCTGAATTTGGAGCGGTATCTTTTCCTTCTAGCTCCAGTGATCTCAAATGGTCTTTCAGGGCTGACTTGCTTTCAGTGCTTGCATCATTATTGCTCTTTCCCAGGCTGAGCAGGGTAATGCCTCTTCTTTGTGGGAGCAACTGGACTTCGTTTGCCACCATAATCCTGGTGAACATATGAAAAGCTGCAGCAAATGGACAGTACATAAAGCATAGGTCAGCTGTACTGACCGGGTAGAAACAGCTCAGCATATCTAGGATATTGTTTGGGGCTTTTCAGCCTGAAACACAAAACTGAGGAAACGTCTGGAGGTCTCCAATCCAGCATCCTACTTGTAGCTGGGTTATCTTCAGCTGCACAGAACCTTGTCTAGTTCTTTCAGATGTCTCCAGGAATGAGCTATTTCATACCTTCATAACCTCTCTGGTTCCAGTGCTGCACTATTCCTGTTATAGAGAACTTTCTTTATATCCAGTCATAATTGCGTTCTGAAGCTTTTGTCTAGTTCTTCTTGTCTTTTCATTCATTGTGTTCCTCTGAGAAGAGTCTGTTTCTGGCTTCCTCGTCTTTTGAGTTAAGCAAACAAAATTCCTTCAGTTTCTTCTTTCATCCATGTGGCATCACAGCTTCTTGATCATCTTGGCAGCCTTCCTCACTCCCCTCAGGATCTTAAACCTCACCATCTCATGGGGTGCACCAAGGCTACCGTTGCCTATTACATCCTTCATTAGTTCTTCCTTATTCATGTGCAGCACAAATGTCTTGCTCCAGAACAAGTCACCTGGTATAAATTAGTTTAGCTCCTCTATTTAGTACTGCTTAAATCACCTGAGCGTAATGACCACATCTTATATATGGCATGTCTTGCCTTACTCTTCCATTTCTGTAAGTTAGCCCAGATCCATGGCTAAGTACGCATTCAGATTTTTAAAAAATGTGTTATGCAGGTGATAAACTGCCATGACGTAACAGTGAACAACGTGCTCATGGCCAAAGGATTTAGGACTAGAGTGTGCTAGAAGCAGTATTATCAATAAGCAGGGTCAGGTGTAAATCTACTGATGATTGAAAATGGGAAGATGTAATGAAGGAAAATATGTAGAAATATTTAATGTCTTCATTTCTTTTCTCTTCTGCCCGTGAAGTAAAAGACTGTACAGTTGTAGATGCCACAGGAAATGTACCATTGGCAGTAGAGACTTTTAAAAGCATTTGTTAAATTTTCTCTATCACATCAGCACACCCTGTGTCCAGTCCTGCTCTACCACAGCTAATCCTCTTCCCCGTCTCTAAATCTGTTTCATGTTAACCAGAATTTATTTTCCTGACAAAAAATGAGACATCTGGCTTTTGAGGTTGGTTGCAGGTTTCCTCCCTGCATTTTTATATTCTTACAATAAAGCTTATAAGCTTTTAAATCTGTTCTGAAACAAGATGAATTTTTTTATTTGGAAGCATGACAACAAAAGGCTTCAACTTAAAGATATTTCTAGATTTTAGTGCAGAAACAGCTGCAAGAAATTACAAAGTCTTGATTGACCCAGGCGACTTTTTAATAGAGGAAGACATTTGGTTCCAAGAACTTCTTTGGCTGACGGTTACCTATATTAGATGCATGTCCTCCTGCTTGCCTGCCCTCTTGCTCCCATGCTCTCCCGTATGTTGCAAGAGATCTCTGCCGTGCCTAGAAGCCATGATTGTAGGTGTTGCTACCATGATCTACACCAGGGTGCCAGGGAGCTTGGGAACTGGCAGTGGTCTTGCTACTGTAACACAGAGCACAACAGGATTGCTCCAGTGCTCCCTTACCATGTGTAGGTGGAAAGAGAGAGATTTAGAGACCTGGGTGCTTCCGAGCGGAACTTCTCACTCACTGATTCTGGGTATTATCACCTCACTGCCTAATGAGTGCGTTGAATGGTCTGTCACAAGTTTTCTATGCAAGATAAATTGGCTGTAAAGAATGAATGATGATGCCCATTTTGTTTCATTATTAGCAGTAATATACTCCATTTTTCAGTGGGGGTTGAAAGTTAGGGAAGGGGAATTGTTTATAAATAGTCTTTTTAGTTGCAGAGGGTTTTAGAACTTCACAGTAGTGAGAAAGCCATAGAAATATACGCTTGCTTTGGTTAGCAAGCTTTTCAGTGGTAGCACTGCACTATAACACAACTTTTCAATGCTGAGTAGCTACGCTGGGGTGTATTTGTCTTACCTGGGGACAGTATCAGAGTAGCGCCGTCCTTGACTCCAGCTGTTCACAGACCAGTGGCTGGACTTCATTTCCCGTATACATCTGTTGACATCTCCCATAAAATTACAAATATAGGTGCTGGCTTTCGTAAGACTTCAGCACATGCTTTAATATTTTACTGAATATGGTGCTTAAAAGCATGGAAAGGGGCTGAGAGCAGATGTCTTTTCACCAGACTCAAGGTGCCTCTCTTTTAGGCTCACTGAGGGGAGTCATCCAGTCTTCCCTGGGAACTGCGTGAGGAAAAAAAGGCATTCATGTGAAACTGGGACTCATGAATACCTTTTTGGAGACAACCCCGAAACCACCTCAGCCAAGGCACCTGTTAGATATCTTGAGCAAACTGGCTTTCTGTCTCTTGTGCTTTTTTCACATTTTACTTCTGAAAACGTGTCCACCTCTGACCTTTAAGTAAATCCACCAAGAGTTCAGGTCAAATGTAACCACATTCCCATTACATTTCACACACCCTTTGGGCTCTGCTTTTTCTCTTGCAAATTGTGCAAATCCTGGGACTGTGTGCAAGTCCTGTAGACTTTGATACTACAAAGTCTGAACCACTGGCTGCAAGGAAAGAATCAAGCCACCTCTCAATTCCTTCCTGTCATACCAGGATTAGCACTCACCTAGCCCGACTCACCTGGCCTGAGGAACTATAGCACGTTGCCATAGAATCATACAATAGATATGGGTTGGAAGGGACCTTAAAGAACATCTAGTCCCCTCCTGCCATGGGCAGGGACACCTCCCCCTAGACCAATGCGCAAGGCCCCATCCAACCTGGTCTTGAACCCATCCGTTGATGGACCATCCACAGCTTCCCTGAGCAACCTGTTTCAGTGTCTCACCACCCTCATAGTGAAGAACTTCCTAATTTCTAATCTAAATCTACCCTTTTCCAGTTTTAACCCATTACCCCACGTCCTATCCCTACAAGCCCCTGTAAAAAGTCCCTCCCCAGCCTTCTTGTAGGCTTCTTGATACTGAAAGATCACAATAAATTCTTCCTGGAGCCTTCTCTTCTTGAGGCTGAACAACCCCAATTCTCTCAGCCTGTCCTCATGGGAGAGGTGCTCCAGCCCTCTGTTCGTCTTCATGGCTCTCCTCTGGATACAATCCAAGACGTCCATGTCCTTCTTGTGTTGGGGGCTCCAGAGCTGGACACAGTAAAGCTGGACGCTTTTGCCATATTGGCAAAAGCTGCTTTATCTTTCAGGGCTAATGTTAAATCAGCAGCGGTGCATCTCCTAGGGAAGAAGGGGCTTGGAGATGGCACAGTGAGAAGGAGGACTGTTCTACAGCCATTAGACTAAAACCCCTTTGGGCTGTGCTTGCTCCAGTATGGTGTGTCAGGAAAAAACTTTGTAAATGATTTATAAAATGAATCAGCTAGAGGATTATGTCCTTAATGGTCAGCTGGAAAATAGGACTGCTTCACTGCATGCTCTGTCACTCAGTCTTTCCCCTGCACTCTGCCCATTCACAGGTCTCCCCTCGGCTAATTTGGACACTCCAAAGCTCTTGAGAAGTTTCACACAGGCTTTTTCAAATTAGCAAGTGTGTTAAAACACCATGAGAAATGCTTCATGAATGTGGAAGGGGCAGTCTGACCTCATGATTAGGGAACCAAAAAAAATGCTCTTCTTTCAGGGCAGTTGTGCAGGAAGAGACCTTGAATGAAGCCTTTGCATTGTGTTTGTGCTTACATTTCTGCCCAACCCAGTGCCATCCTTCCATATCCTGACCTCCCTGGGACAAGGTCTAGTTAGCTCTTTTTAAGCTGAAGCACAAGGAGTCCTACAACACCTGGATACTCTTGTCCTATAAATCTCAATGAAAAGAAAGCCATGCTAATGCCTCAGGACTCATTCTATCAGTGCTGAGAGTCCTCTCCTCTTTGAGCCCATTCTGTTAGAAATGTAGGAGAAGCCTGACAGTACATTAATGCATGTGCTCATGGGAAAGGTCTCTCAATGAGAGACAGGGTCTACTTGGAATCAAGAAATTAATAAATTGGGAGGAAGTGGTTGCAATGCTTTAATCAATAAGATTGCAGTAAAATTGAGTATTGAAAGGTCTTGTCCTCTTCCATACTATCTAGTGCTGCTTCTGAGTGAGGAACAGTGCTCAGGTCCTGGAGTGGAGCACTGTCTCTTCCTGAGTTTCTTCATTCCCTTGACAGCAGGGATCACAAGGGCAGACACACAGTCAAGTTTGTTTGCATACTTCTGGCTATGGTTACTATCTGTATACTCTTCTAGCATATGGCAAATGCAAGGAAGTGTGACTAGGCTTAGATCTGTTTCAGGGTGGACTGTGTTGTTGTATTTGCCATGGGCAAAGATGGGTACATGTGCAGTTACCACAGCTCAGCTGGCCCACAGAAAGCTGCTGAGATGTGCTGGCTTGAGTGCTCATGTGAGCCGTTGGCATTGCAAAGGCAGTGATCAGCCAGACTGATGGGTGTGTTAAGGCTTCTGGGAGGCAGCCACATTCACTACTTTTAAAAATTTCCTTTCAACATTGACCCTGTGGCTGCAGACATTTCCTGTAGGAGAGTCCTGAAAGGAGGACTTCTGATTCTAGTTCGGTATCTTTTAAGAGTCAGGAGTGGGGTGGGCTGGCCCACCCCACTGACCCCAGCAGCAGTGACCACACAGGGTGCTGTCTCCATAACCTTTGCTTTTCTTTTCCTTCCACAGCCCTTTTCAATCTAATTCCTGTGGGTCTTCGTGTGGTGGCAATCCAAGGGGTGAAGGCAGGTTTGTACGTTGCCATGAACGCTGAGGGATATCTCTACAGCTCAGTAAGTACTTTGCGCTGTTGGGTTCCTGGAGTGGTTTGGTTTTGTAGGCGGGAGGGAAGAGACCGCATTGGGACTTGCAGCCTTTTCTGAAAATGGTCACGTATCAGCAAACCTTTAAAAGCAGGAACGGGGGGAGCTGCTGCAAGGCCATGCAATATTCACTTTAAAGTGTCTCCACAGACATTCGTGGCAGTATCTCCTGACCTGTGAAGATACACTTTTGTTCCTTTGAGTAGTTACTTAATGTAGGTCACGTTGTAGAGGAGGTTGTGTGGTTAGCCGGTTATATTCTGGTTTCACATGTGTGAAATGGCATGGACTGAATGGAATTGTTTCTGAATTGTGCCCACATAACTGATCCCAGGTGGTGCCCCAATGGGTCATACCCTGCTTTTGACTGCAGTGTAAAACCACAGCAATACCCTGACTTCATTAAAAAGGTTCTGGACTATTCTATTGGCAGAGTGATTCAGCAGAGCAGATTTTCCCTGTGTTTGTGTGGTCTTTTAATGCACATGAAAGATAAGTGAGGCATTTTTTACTCACTAATTCCCCTATAACTTTCTTAGATGGCATGAAAGGGCATGAGGTTATTCATAAGATTCTCATTTGAAGTAGTAATTGATTTTCACAGTGAATAATTGATTCAGTGATTTATTAAATATGGCAGCCCTTTGCCAGAATTTTTTATGCTTCAAATAACTTTGCTCTAGTTCTACATAGTAAAAAGTGATAGTTAATAATACACTTCTCATTTCTGTAGTTATGATATCTTTAAAGTATATAGCCAAGATTCTAATCTCATCTGCCTTTGTGTAAATTTACAGTGCGGAGATTCTGCTCTTGTCTAGACATTTAGTTTCCTTTAAACGTGTATGTGAGAACTGGGACAGGACCACTGACAGGACAATAGTTTGAGCTGCTCCTAAGCAATTTTTCCTAACTCTTACCATCCATCTTCATTCCTGGTCAGTTTTAAGCCACTCATGTAGTTGGGATTTCCTGCTTTCCCTTGGAAGGTAACAAAGCTCTGCCTCCCCAACAGCTCAGGGTAGAAAACAGCAAGTGGATGTGTTAGTATGCCTGGCAAAGTAGGTCTCAAAACTGGCTGCTTGTCAAGAAGAGACAGAGAGATCAATCTGGATCTCTGTGGATGCCAGACGCTTCCTGTTCTTTCATAGTCCAGTAAACATAAATGACTGCTTCTAAATAAATTACATTGGTTTGCTAACAATGAAAACTTTCTCTTTTTGTAAAGCTATCAGAGTCCTAAAGGTAATACTAACACGGTGTGGTACTGCATTATCGTGAGTGCGTCCCTCTAGGCACATAGTCAGGGGGTCTGAACTGATGTTTTGTCCTATGTTTGTGCAGTGCTGGACATAAAGGGTCCTGGTCAAGCACTGAGGCTCCTCGTACCACTGGTGCCCCATAAATGAGGACTGCAGGGAAGTAGTGTGTGTCATAGAGTCACATCCAGCCTGCAGGGATCTTTCTGGAGCAATGAGAGGTCAGCATTTTCTGAACAAATAGTGCAAGGGAGGGAAAGGCGTGGAGCCCAGGCAAAAGAAGAAATGGAGAGTTGGAAACATGGTGTTTGACAGATGAGAGATTAGAGGCAACACTGAGGAAAAGTATCTCTTGCCAGCAGTGGTGAGATGATGCAAAGGGTGGGAGGGACATACCAAGAGATAGTGGGCAGCAGGAGGACTGTGTGTTCAGGAGACACATCTGGTAGTCATATGAAGCTTCCTAAAAGGCACCAGGTCATCGGTGTATTCAAATGAGGGTGGTTTAATGAGGCCTGCTTATTCCCAGCAAGTGCGCCTGTCTTAGGTAGGAAGGGAAGGCTAAGGAAGAATCCGGGAAGGCTGAGTATGCACCATGATGCTCATTACATGCAGCAGCTTGAGAGCATTCAGCTCTGTCTGAACCAATATGAGTTAAACTGTTTCATTTCATTAATGTAATCCAAGGTTTCTGCTTGGAGTAAATGGATGGTACCGGCCCATCTCTACTCCAGGGAGATGGAACTTGCTGGACACAATTTTCTTCATGTATTGACTGGTGGCTTCATCTCTGCCTTACAGTGGTAAATCAATTAATTCACTGTGCTTTGGAGCAGACCCCAAGGCAAGAAAAAGAAATTTGTGGGTAAAGCCTTTTAGGATCAGGGAGTGATCAAGCCACGCACAGCATTGAAGACAATGGATGAGACTGAGATCTTTTAAGAGAACTGGGTATGGCTGAGAAGAGCTCAGCCTGTTCCAGCAGTCTCTTTTGGATGCTGCAGCTTTCCTTGTGGGGCCAGGATCCCCCTTCAAGCCAACGCTTGGCATGGCTGTGTCAGTCTCAATGCCTGTGCTGGCAGGACTTGACTGTTCCTCTCTGGGGAGAGCAGGGCCTCTGGCCATGCTGCCTGGACCTGATAGCTACCCACACCAAAGCACACATCGTCCCTGTTCCTTTGCTTAGCAGATCCTAAACTACAGCTTTGCTCTGTTTCAGGCCAGTTTCCTTTGGCGTTGTGCATGTACGTATTTTTTTCACTAGCCTTTACTGAGGGATTTCTGAAAAAAATGGGTCAATATTCCCCACAGATACTGTTCACTCATGCAGATCCATTGATAAATGCTGCTTGGCTGCCTCCCCTGCTGTCTGTCCCAGGCAGAGTGCTGCTACAAGTTCTTATAACACCCTCAAGCCCAGGACAGCTTCCAGATAAAATGCTGTTGTGCAGGGAAATGTTTTTTGGGGTTTAGTTGGTTGGGTTTTTTTTCCTCCTTTTGAGCCTGTAACTGAACACATCATCACTGTGGGTTTGTTTTGTTTTTGTTTGGTGGCTGGTGGTTTTATGGTGATATTTAATCTGTGTGCATCAGCTGACACCTTGGCTGACATCCTCTGCCCTGGATCAAACCAAAGGCTATTATCAGCCTGAACTCAGAGGTGGTTTGTGCCAGCTCCTTCTGAGTTTGGGCCAATGGGCTCTCGAATGAATGGGTTTAGAATAACTAGCCCTTAGAAAAAGTCTTCCTGGTGCTGATCAGCCCAAAAGTGGGGCTGAGTGGGGTCCTCTAAAGCCAAACTTGCTGAGAACGCTCCTTGCAGAAACATGCAAGACTCTCCTATGTCCTCAGCCACATTGATACCTTTAGCAATAAGTTTCCTCATCTCCTCTGTTCAGTTAGGGGTGGGCCGGGACAGTGTGGGGTTGGGCTGCTGGGTTGAAGCCAACCATAGATCCCTGGCCAGCTTCAGAGGCCTAAATGTATTAGATGCCAAAGCCTCTTTGCTTGGGGAGCAGCTGTTGGTGACTTTTGTGCATTGTTTACTTACGGCAGATACCTGATGATTTTTTTAAATTTTAACTGATTGTTACCTCTGAGCTCTGCTGGGGAATTAGGTGCTTAGTAGGCAAGAAAATCAGGCCCAGGTCTGAGGCACCTGGCTTTGCAGACCGTAGGATGCAAGACATTGTCTTCATAGCAAGCTTGCAGTCAGTGGTGTGTTCTCGTTTGATTCTTGGTAATTCAGAGCAGCTGTAAATTCCCTGATGGTGCACAAAGGTTTTTATACGTACCTGCTCTGGGGGGTGACATGGCTCTCCTGAGGATCTACTGTTAGTATTTGATGCCAAAGTAAAAATATACAGAATGAATGAAGGAGTGTCGCTTGTACTGTCCTAGTGCCTGGGAAGCTGAGACCAAAGGCTGGTTGTTGCAAAGGAGAGGGAAACGCAGAATAAAGAGGTACGTCCTGCTCTAGTGAGTTTACAGCCTAATCATAACTGGAGAAGACACAGAACATGCTCTCCTGTCTCTCGAGTTAATAGTTCCACCATCAAATTAATTCCCACTCTCATAGAACCTTTCTCTGTAACGTTTCTCTCCTTGGTGCCTGGCTCTCTCCATCACCCCTGCTGCAACAACTCACAGGGGCATGGGGAAGGGAGTGCCTGCAAAGTGTTCTCCCTGAGAGGTAAACCTGGTTCTCCTGGAGCAGATGCTCATCATGGGGCTGTAGAGCCGTCACAGGCCCACCCAATCACTCCAAGTACACTGAAATTGCAGCTCTCGATACGATGATATGTATAATTCAGTGGTGTTACAGCTGGGATTGGTTTTGCCTCAAGTGCATAACGCTTCTCTTCTAAAATGTACTGCTGTCAGATATTCCTTGTTATTTAACTCGGAGTTCTAATTATTTTTGAAATGGCAAATCGTGATACATAATTTATTGGAAAGACTGAGAAAATCCTACCAGAGATACAGAATACAGAGGAAAAAAATGGGTCGCTTACAAGAGCTCAGCATGGTTTTACCGTATAAACCTGTGAGTTTGAAATGCTGAAATTAGAGCTTGAATCACTTCAAAGATTCCTGCTAATAAGGGAATGATTATGCACAATAAAAAAAAAATCTAAACAGCATTGAAAAAACCCAAGTCACGTTAAGAGCTCAGTGTGTCTTTGCATTTTCTTTTTCTCTGCTTTTTTTTCTGCTCTATCATTTTGCATAATAAACACGTCTTGCATAATAATAAACAAGCATCTGGAGAAGTATGTATATTAACTGTATTTTTTAATCTGCTTGCAATGCCATAACTATTTTGCTACGACTCCTCTAGGGTTGCTGCACTCTTATTTACATCATTTCAAGGTCAGGGGCTGGATTCAATAATGCCGCATTCTCTCCCCTAATAGGCTTGGGGTGTTAAACCTGCTCCTGCCAATGCCATTTCTTTAATTCCTATTTGACCTCCAGTGGCTCTTGTTGATTCTATCAGAAGTACAGGCAGGCCAGGCAGGTATCCGGAACATCTCCCTTATGCAAACTTTGCAAGCAATCCCACTTGCTGGGGGGATTCCCCCCTAGTTTATGTGGCTCATTAGGGAGCCAGGTCAGTGGAGGGAGATAAATGTCTCCAAAGGCAAAGCGCAGCAGGAGCCCAATGTAATGTGCTTTTAATTTTCCTCCAGAGTATCTGCTCTTCTTCACTGACTGTTTAAAGGAGCTCACTGAATGAAGGCATTAACTGGGAGATGTAAAACTTCTCCTGTCCCCTGGCTTATTAATAAATATGGAGGGAACAAAATGGATGCTCAGAGAAGCAGCTGTGCTGAGGAGAGCCAGCCCCTGGGAGCAGATTCCTGCCTTGCCATCAAATGTTCCTAAAATACAGCTCCTGGCGGGCGCCCTGGCATGCCACCCTTGTAGCATGGAAACTTGTAAACACAGCTATCAATAGCAAAGTGGTCCCTTTTCCCTCGGTGAGGTGCTGCTGCCCACATTGCTCTGCTTGGCTCTCAGCAGCTCCTCAATGGTCTAGCTTTCCTTTCACCCCAGCAGAGCGAGCTCCCCCATCCTGTGTGACTGGTGCAAGTTGGGCAGGACCAGTGTTGGCCCACACCAGCTCAGGGGTTACTCAGGATGTTCTAAGAGTGACAAATGGGCACAACCTCAGTTGGCAGGATTGCCTGGACTGCTCATCAGACAGAGACAGCCAGGACAGTGCAGTACTGTGGCTTTTTTGGGGCAGGTTTCCCATCTAACATCAAGTTGAGGGTCCTGTTTTCCCTGAACTTTCTTAGCACAGCACCATGGTGGGGCTCCCACAGTAAGGGTGCTGCTCTGCACCTTGTATCAATATCTGGAATGAGTTTGGTCAGACTTAGCTTTCACCTATTCAAGCAAGAGACAGTTCAGAGGATGAAAATCAGTAACAGCAGGACCTAATCCTGTTTTCCTAGCTAGCAATTCCTTGTCTTATATGATAGCATGCAAATTATAAAGAATAAGTATACTTCAATAAGAAGTGCCTTCTCTTAGCCTTGGTTACACGGGTGTGGTGGGTTAACCTTGGCTGAGTGCCAGGTGCCCACCAAGCCACTCTATGACCCCCCCTTTCCTTCCCCTCTCCCTCCTCAGCAGAGCAAAAAGAAAGGGGAGGAATATAAGATGAGAAAACAAAAAGCAGTTTAATAATAATAATAGAAGCAAAGCCAAGCAAATCCGCGCGCGGAAGCAAAGGAAACAAAGTTTTATTCTCTACTTCCCATCAGCAGGCGATGTTTGGCCACCTCCTGGGAAGCAGGGCTCCAAGACGCGTAGCGGTTGCTCTGGAGGACAACGGCACGGCCCCCCCTCCTCCTCCTTCTCCCTAGCTTTATAGCTGAGCTGACGTCATATGGTCTGGAATATCCCTTTGGTCAGTTTGGGTCAGCTGTCCTGGTTGTGTCCCCTCCCAAGATCTTGCCCACCCCATCCCACTGGAGGGGTGAATGTTGGGATCCTTGCTCAGCAGTAGTCACAACACAGGTATGTTATCAGTACCCTTCTAGCTCCCAGCACAAAACACTGCTGCTATGTGGAAAACCAGCTCAGCCAGACCCACTACAACGGGATATTTAGGAGTGTGCTATGTTCCATCTAATGCCAGCTGGAGGAGCAGGAAAGGGACATTCCCCTTTGTGAGTAGTCAGTGTTGGGAGTGTGTCAGTGTTGGGATGAATTATCATGACCTTTTGCTGAAATTTCATTTTGGAAGAAAATAGGGGGAAATGCTGCAGTGGTGTATTGACACTTCCCCAGAGAAACATTACAGATTCCCATTTTAAAAGATCTTTGGTGTGTTTTATATTGCTTTGCCATTCCTAATAAAATCAGAACAAAATGTTTAGATTCTGGTTGAACATTTTGATCCCACATGATTTCCCTGAAGTGTGAAAGAGGGAGTACAGTAAAACACCTGTGGGGAGGGGTTGCTTTAAATTGTAAGGAAGGCAAGAGTAGAAATGACAGAGACGAATGGGTTGTAGCTGCCATCTTCTGCACAGTGTTCCTTCTGCTGATTTCCATGAGGCCAGATGTACAGGCCTAGCCTTAGATAAGCAGGTAGACAAAGTCTTTGGAGCAGGTACTCAGCAGCAGTAGCATTGCACAGAGGTTGTCCGTTTTTCTCCTATGCGTTGTGTGTGATCAATTAACCACTGTAGGGGAAATAATGAGGTTAAAGCAGAACAGTCAATGGCAATACAACGTTTTAGTTGGATTTTGGAAGGAAACTCTAGGAAATGACTGGGGATGGGAACGTGTGCAGGGAAGCCCCTAGTTAGCATAAATTATGTGCAAGTGGAGCACTCATCCCAGCCAACAAGAACCAAAAGCTGACTGTCATGGTGTTGCTTTGGCGAGGCAGTCACAACAGAAGTCCCTTTCATTGCCTTCCCTCTGCATCCTGATAGCTGGGGGATGCAGCAGCGGCCAGTAACAGTTCCTCGCTCCTCTCTCCTCTCCCTGGGCTAATACTTTGGTTTTCCTGAAACTCTCCAGCCTGTTTTGCTTTTTTTTAATGCTGTTTATCCAGTGTGTGTTTTGTCCATAGATAGTGCCATTGTTTGTTTTCCACGAGCGAAACCTAGACAAAACTGGAGGACATCAAGGGTGACAGTAGAACTATTATTAACATTTTATTTGTAGTGGAGGGAGGGCAAATATTGCCCTTCCTGGGTCCAGGACTCTGATATGAAAAGAAATGAGGTAAGTTTTGAGTGAGGACATGTTTGCCTGAGGTCAGGTGTGTGTTAATGAAGTGATTCGGATCTCCTTTGTGATAACACCACACTCAAATATAGAACGCATAAAACTAGTGAATAGTGTGCCTTTGCCAAACAGTGACTAATGGTTCTGGAGGCGAAAGCAGGAGATACAAGACAGTCATAGGCTAGGAAACCCAAGAAAAAACCTTACTGACTGTGTGCATTGTAATTATAACTGGGACCTAAGTGATAGGAAACTTTAAAAATGGGAAACATTTTTGAGCTGTAATGCAGTATTCCAGGGGGAAGGAAGAGAGGTTCAAAATACCTGGGCTATTTCAAGCCAGACTGGCTGAACCAGTGGGGAATGTGGTATACTGCAGTGGAAGGGCCTGGATGGCAGCCTAAACCAACTCTGCTTTGCTGTGAAAGGGTACTGTCCTGGCTAAGCACTTGCAAAGCAAAGATAATTCTTTCCCATCTCTGAATCGTGGGAACTGAGTTCAGGTCCCATAGCTTTTCATTACCAGCGGTCCCAAGATGTAGGGCTGGCTTCTAACACCTATAGTTACATGGCACAGTGCCTCACAGGAGCTTCTTGAAATTGGTGGAGTAAACGTGCTTGGTGGGAGTTACGAACCTGGCCTGAAACGTGCTTATACAAGATGTAGTTCAGTGAAGTGCTGAAATTGCACCTCGATGCTTTGCTGAATCTGTGCTTGCTGGTCTCCCCTGCCACATGGATGTGGGCCCTGGGGATTACCAGCCACTTCCAGTTGCCTCTTCTGGCATCTTTTCTGAAAGAGCCTCTCCTTACTGCAAGGAAGAGTCCACATCTACCCAACTTCTCTTGCTGTGAATTCGTCTGTGCAACTGAGAGCAGGGTGAAGGGATCTTGTTCATATTACTGGCAGCCACTCACTGCTGTGATGTATTGCATGCTGACAGCGTGCTCAGCTCTGCAGAGCGCGTGGGATGGCTGGCGTGCTTGTGCCAGGGAGCCTGCAATCTGTGCGCGAGCAGGTAGGAGCGGAGGGGCACCTTGCCAGCAGCATTGCCCACAGGCATCCTGGCAGCAGAGCAGGCAGGCAGGACATGGCTTTGGACTCACTCCAGGGCCTCCTGAGCCATGCCTGGTCCTTGCGTCTGGCCTCATGGTATACGAAGTGCACGAAAGAGGGCCTGCAAGGTCTGTCTTCTGTATGTGATGGCCAAGGCTGAGCCCAGTCTTGGCCTTGTGACAGTGGGTTAGAGAGTGGCCGAAAAGCAGCGTGCATCGAAGGCAGAGCCCATCCCTCCCCACGCACTGCACCTGCTGATGTGAAGGCTGACTGTTTTAAAAATATGCCTGGTCCTCCTCGAAGGCTGAAAACGTCAGCCCCAAGGGGAGATCCTGAGTGTTCTTGAACTGCTGGTTGTTTATTGCTGGAGTATTTCATTATATTATCAAACTTATAAATTCTGAGTGAAGGAGTATCTGCTGTGAAGCTTTTTTTTCTGTTAAGTTTTTACTCTGGAATGGTACACGAGGCTCTAGGATGGGGCCCACAGAGTTTGGAGATGCTGCCGCCCAGCACCATGGGGACAGGTAGGTTCTCTGGGGATTCTCAGCAGAATGATGACACAACAGCATCATTACAGTAAAAACTTTATTTTAAC
Organism: Eurystomus gularis; assembly: GCA_013400335.1. Lineage (NCBI taxonomy): Eukaryota > Metazoa > Chordata > Aves > Coraciiformes > Coraciidae > Eurystomus > Eurystomus gularis. The sequence goes on from VZZY01005640.1 coordinate 315,273, forward strand.
CTGCACCTTCTGCAGAGCTGGTTGGTTTAACAAACATCCAAAACCTTCTGCAGAGTGGAGCAGTTCAGCCGATGCCCTAGACCCTCTGCAGAGCGTGAACCGTAACTTGAACTCAGATGAGGGTGGGAGTAGGGGACACAGTCATGGATCCAGGATTATGAGCAAATGGGAGATTTTGTGAATTTCGATATTAAAGTCATGGCCTCATCTGTGTTGTGAATAGAAGGAAGTCCTCACTTTGCTGGAAGCTGAGCCCAGATGAGATGGTTCAGAGCAGAGTTTTTGCTCATGGCCTGCCCCTTATCTTCCAAGCTTAAATGAAACTATTTCTGCTGCACCAGCAGTCGCCTGTAAACTTCTCATAGGATGAGAAAACCAAGCAAGAGTTGGAGTGGTACCCATTAGTACCCATCTTTGCCTTTCTGCCTGCAATTAGGTTACACACTTGATCTTTTGTGACTAATTTCACTTGCTTGCCATTTTGCTGTTCTTTAATTACACCTTCCAACAGCTTCTGCTACTCGCCTTGTTGCTGTCATCCTTTTTCCTTTTCCTTAACCACTTTTTATTAATCTCACATCAGTGTGTTTCAGACAACACATCTAGATGAAAAGATTCATCTTGATGGGTGGACACCACGTAGACTTATGCCCATGGCCTCCCCTGCAGCTTTTGCTATCTGGTAAAGTGGACCTTCTTCCCTGCTGATGAACTGCAGATTGCATCCTGTGTTGGGTGGAGGAGGCTACTCTTCTGTGGAAAAGCCTGACAAGCCCTGAAACTTTTAAATGACATTAAATTATTTGTCCCTCTCTGAAATCAATAAATCACTGGCACGCACACACAAGTCACAGGTTAATTTGGTGGTTTGACATCTCAGCCATCAGGAAGGCAGTAAAGAGACTATGAGGGTGCCCTGCCACCTCTGACATACCAATCTCGTCTGAGGTGCAGAGGAGCTGTTCTTTAGGAGCAATGGTAGCCTTTCATGCAGCTCTTTTCTGTAAGTTAGCTGAATCCCAGAAATTTGAAAGCATTTTAGTGTTCACAATATGCTTTCTAGTCCCCTAAATACATACCTAGGCACCAGCACCATGCTAAAAGCTTTCTGAAATGTGAACACTCTCTTGACATAAATAAGACATGGCATGACAATGGCAAGTCTTCCTATCTCCTCACCACTTTTCTCCTGAGAAGAAAGGATTGATTTCTCTTTATGAGAAGCTTCCTTGGTCAGCTCCTGGGAAGGCTGTGCATCAAATGCATTATTGATGATAGCACTTGGGAGTTGCATGCACACATGCACACCTTACAGGCTCCCAGATGCTGTCTGGAGCACTGCAGGGGAATTACTGCAGCTGGACAAAGATTGTCTGCTTCTCTCTAAAGCCTCTGAGATAGAAATCAGCATGAATCTCCTGCATAGCCTTTTCTCTTCCACCATTAAATCATTATAAGCACAAAATAGAAGAGAGGAAAATAGAACCTCAGGGATTTTGAACAAGGCTGTTAGGTGAGGAGGCACTGGAAAGATAACTTCCAACTTTCTAGGCACGTGCGAAGTGAGATGACGAGCAAGATTTAGCCTAATTCTAACATTCCCACCAGCGCAGTGACTGTGCTGGGTTATTGCACCCCCCAGCAGGAATCTCTCCAAAGCAAGCAAGGGTCAAGAAGGGCAGTTGTTCGTATTCCTGCTGCAGCATTCAAAGCCCATGCACTCATGCCAGTCATCATGTGCCTTTTAAAGTGACTTGTTTCCCACACCTGGTGGGCTGAGGAGTCACCACAGTGTCCCATATTGCTCTAAGTTGATCTGTGTGCACTACAAAGAGGTTCCCCCCCCTTCTTCCTGACACTGGATAACTACTGTTGGCAGAGCTGGAGAAGCTAATGGGTTTTTAGTTTTGTCCTGTACTCAGTGCCAAGGAGAACCATCACCATCTGCAGTTGGGGGATACCGTTTATTTCCTGCAGCCCCTTCTCTTCTGTGCTGTGCCTGTTCCCATGTCTGGTAGATGGCTGCAGAAAGGCCCTTGCTTTCCAGTATGGCAGAACAGACTCTGACTGGAGAAAGGACCTTGGGCAGGGACCCAGCCAGCTCAGAAGAAGAATGCCGTGCAGGTGTGCAACCAGCTAGCTCCAGTTGAGATCTATAATGTTGGTTGTTGCCTTCCTAGTTCATAGAGGAAAAAGGGTCACAGCTGTTACACTGGCTTGTCCAAAGCAACTTCCATGTTCCTGCACCTCTTACTGCTGCTGTGGGTGTTTTAGCTGGGCAAAACCCTTCCTTTTCCTGCTTGCCTCTCCTGGTATGCTCTGGGAGCTGTAGCTGAACAGCAGTGGCCGTTCTTTCTTGACTGATGCTCTGTGTCTTTCCTAGCTCTTGCCTGCCTATCTGCCTCTGCACAGAGGCTCAGCAGGATTTTGTCCACAGGGAATGTCTGCAGATGTCTTGTAGACACCTGGTGTGATAGGAAGGCATCTAAAATGCCATGGCCATCCAATGCTTCTCAATTTGTAAACCTGTCTGGGAACCGACATGCTCTTTTTCTGGCTTAGCATGGAAAAAACTTGGAAACCTTGTGCAGGGACTTCATCCTCCTTTTCCATTCCTCAAGTGCAATGCAGTGTTCTGCCCTGGGAAGCAGTATGGAGGCATTGAACCCAAAGGCAGACATGATATCTTGAGCTGGAGAAAGTGGAGAATCACTGCAGGAGTCACACCTGTGAGATTTTGTTTAGGGGAAAAAATATAAAGCATCTCTTAAGAGCAAACTGCAGCTTGGCCAACACTGTCATGATGCTCATGGTCCTGTTGCTCTCAAGATTGCTTCCAGTTTAAACCCTGTCACCTGGTTTACGATTTATATTTACTGCCTGTAGCAGAACTTCTCTGTGGATGCTGGGAAATTCCACCATACACTCTGGTGAGCAGGAAGGGAATGGAGCAAAGGGAAGGACTCTAGAAGTACATGAGGTGGAACTGGAAGCAGGGTAGTCTAATGATAACTGCCAGCGTTGGACTAGGAGGAGGAGCAAGAGCTCATGCTGAACACCAGCTTTTGATGGGAGGCCAAGTCAGAGAGGTGCTATGTCACTTTTATCTCTGATAGGAGCACCACACAAGTACTGTCAACATAGTGCAGGACTGGCTTTCACATATCTGGTAAATAGAAGGCTGATATCATGCAGTTCTTTTGCCTAAAGCTACAGCCCATGATTGGCCTTCAGGGATAGGCTGGTTAGAGGGTGTCTGGGTCACCTGGATCATTTGCAGGGGGAGGAATTATCTTAGCTGGGGCTGCAGAGGCCAGTGGTGTGGGCTCCAAAAAGAATGTGTTATCACTTACCTGTGAATTGCTCCTGGGCTCTCCCACGCTCTCAGATAATTTTCCACTCATGCTGGGAAGCTTCATCACATAGTTAGGGAAACTTGAGCATAGAGGAGTGATGTGACATGCACAAGGTCATGCATGGAGACTGGATTAGACCTTCTGTTCTTCCTGATCCTAATTCTTTGCCTTAATCACAATCTTGCTTCTGTATCACTGTGATTATGCAGGGAACTGGTGCATCGGCAGCAGCACAACTTGTTTGTGTAGTATCTTGTGTCTGAGAAATCTGTTTGCTTTGAAAGCTGTGTGCTGTGTAGGCAGGGCTTACTTCTCCCTCTCTGTCTTCCCATTTCACTTCTTTTCTGGCTTCAGCATTTATGTCCCTAGCAATTTTCATTGAGGATAATGGGAGCAGGCAAAAGAACCGCAGGAGAGTCATACTCTGCCAGCCATCTTCCCTTGCACATCTTAATACCATATGTCAAGTGCAGTTGCTCAGGGCTCCACAGATATCTCTTTTTCAGCCACCCAAGGAGCTGGGGCTGTTTACGGTGTTGGCTTCACAAAATGGCAGGTAGAGAATTGGAAACAGCTCCTGAGAATCTCAGGATTGCAGCAGTGCTCTGGAAAGAAGCACTTCTAACGTGCTGTTCCCCCTGAGAGCTGAACAGCCAGGTCTGGCAAGAAAACTATTTGCACTAACAAAATCAGGCACGGATTTTCAAACAATTTAAAGTTCTGCTTTCAGAGATGTTGGGCACCCAGTACATCCCCTTGCTCTCGCTGAGATTATCATAAGTGTGGCCTTTGTGGGTCCATTTAACTTAGTGTCAAGCTCTAGTAGGTGCCATTCATAATGACAGCTAGGAGAAACCAGTAAGAGACGGTAGGTTAGCAAGTTATCTGACCACTGACAAAACATCTCTTTAGGCTGTGCAGAAATATCTGACTTTTCAGAGCTAGACTGGGTACCAGAAACTATCCTGGTATATTGCTGGGCAGTCTTGTCCAGTATTTGTGATACTTCAGTAGTGCTTTACAGACCTGGTATGGTGCCATGCACTGTCTTCCACTCTCCAGGGTGTCTTGTGCCATTCAGGCATGACCAAGGACTTAATGAGAGCTGTGGGCCAAGCTCTGTGCTGGTGGTTTTGCTTGGAGGTGGACTTAGTGTGACTTAACAGAAGATGTTGTTCCATAGGCTTTTTAGTGGTGGAAGTATGGCCAGAAAGCATCACAGAGCAAGGCAATGATGGAAGGACCAGTACAATTTCTATGGTATTGAGGGATATTTCCTTTCCTGAGGTCTCTGCCACTGAGTTATGAAGAGCAAAGCAGTTGATGTTCATGTAGTCAGAAAACTGAAGTGAGTTTATTTACCCCAGCATACCTGAGGCCATGGTCTGCTCAGTCATTTGGGTAATGTCCAGTGAATGTGTGCATGCTCATACTGCTACATATGTAGGAAAGCAGTGAATAAATGGTAATCTATTGGAAATAGTGCCTGTTTAGGAAGTTGGAAATCGTTGTGTCTTTCTGTGAAGCCATAGCAAGACCTGCTTTGCTACCACAAAGCTCAAAGTGGTTTTCAGAAAAATGAGAGAAGTATCCACTTTCTTATACAAGACAGATGTGTAGAAGAGGGAAAGATGCCTGTTGGTCACATTTCTCTTTGTAACTCCTTAGTTGCAAAAGCAGACAAAGCACTCGGATTCCCATAGCCTCAGTTTCTAACATGACACTGGCTAATTTCAAGTGTTTTTTCAAATTTTTCTACACCCCCATGAAAGTGTTGGCCACTGGATTTCAGGTGTGAATGTCTCAAACTTTTTACTCTGCAACAACCTCTCTTTTCGTAGTGAGCTCTGAGAGATGACTTATTAGAGTACTTGCAAATAAGTTCTTTGTGAAAGTTTATTATTCAAATTTGGAGGGATAGAAGGAAATCAATTTCCTCTTTCAAAACTACCTTTTTTCACTTACTCTATTTGCTTATCACTCCCTGCCTTGCCAGGATTATTCTAATCAGATTTCATATATAAAAAAATAATAACATAAAAATAATTCTCCTCTTTCAAGTATTTGGGAGACTTAAATAAATGAAGACATTGATCAGATTCTGCTCAGTGTTGCAGCTGTGAATACAATGGAGGGTACCTGGTGTGGCTGGGGAAAGAATTGTGGCTGATATGTGTGTCTTATCTTCAGAGAGAGGCTGGAAGGGAGGAGTATTGAAACCAGCTTCGTCCTTGGGGGTTGTTTGGTTAAACTCAAGTTTCTGGGTAGCAGCTGGGATGTAGACCTGCAAGACATGTGGACACAGCCCAAACCCATGGGGGTAAATGGCAGAGAAGAGGTGCTTGCATGGCTGCAGGTTGCCCTGCAGGAAGCTGCTCTAGCAACCAGACCTGCCAGGCTGGTGCTTCGCCACCACCTCTTTCACTGAGCTGTTTCATAGAGGAACCAAATGTCCGAATTGCTCAAGTGGTTTTGCAAATCTGTCCTCAGCCTAATGCACCAAAATAACAGCCTGCAGCAAGGCCAGCACAGCTTCTCTGCATACAGCCTATTTCTGATCTGGCAACTATTTGAGAACCTTATTTGCTATACATGTCAAGACTGATAGCGCTCCAATGGGACCTGTGACCTTGGCCATCCTTTCATTCTTCCTCAGTAAGCTCATTATAAGCTCCTAAATCATCATCAGGGTTTTTACCATGAGCAAAAATGAAAGTGTCTTTCTGTAAAAACTGCCACAAGGAGGTAGGTTCACCTTTCAGATCTGGGCTTGTGGACCTGGTGGAGGAAGGCCACTCTGATACTGATTCTGGCTCCTTGTATTACAATCTAAGTGTTTCTGTTGAGCTTGACAGAAAATAACTCTGTATTCCGTAGGTGGGATCTTCTTCAGAGTGGCTGAAAGATGATACAGATGTGTGTTCATACATGGCTGGGAAAAAGACAATACACAAGCAGTAGTTATTTTGGAGGTCCCAGGCACAGAAAACTTGACTTCCGTAATAAAACAGGCCTGCAGTCAAAACATGAAAGAACCCCATTGTGTCCCTCTTTTCAGATGGAAGGCAATTCTTGTGTGTAGGATGCTAGCAGGGCAATTTGTAGGGTTCAGCTCTCTGCTGTGCCACGAATGCCTTGCCTTGACTGCAGGATTCAGTTCAGTTGCCTAAACCTAGACATTGGTCTCCCTCTGCAATGTGCCAGCATATCCTGCCTGGCCTCCAGAAGACCATAGATCTCTCCAGTGTCCCATCAGCCACCCCTGTGCATGTCTTGCATGCCCCAGGACATCTTAGGTGGCACTAGAAACTTACCTTTAGGTAACTAGATCAAGCCCTTAATTTCTCTGCCTCAGCTGCTCGTCTATATGGTGGAGATAAGATTTCTTTCCTGCTCCCACAGAGACAGTGTGGAGATAAGTGCATTGGTGATTGACAGGCACTTGGATGCTATGTTGAGGGCACTGTGTAAGAGCTTGAATAGATAAGAGAACGACTACATGACAGCATGAGGGTATTTTTGCTTTATTTTTTACCTCAAAAGATTTTCTCCTTCACATGTCCTTTTCCTATCAGGTTGTTAGTGCTGTGAAAGAAAGATGAGCTCACATGAGCCTCTCACACCTGAAGCCTTCCCAGCCTGACATTGCTCCAGATCTAGCTGTGTTTCTCTCTGAGTCCAGCCATCCTGGCCCTGTTTGACCTATTTGCTAACCTACCTTACTCAACCAAAGAAGCATGCGTATACCTCAGCAGCATTTGGAGGCAGCTTCCGTTCAGAATATCTCTATTATTCATTAAAAAAAAAAGAAAAGACAAAAGGAGACTCTCGGTTTTCAGGTCTGCCAAGTTGGAATGGTGCAGGGAAGTAGGGAAATCACTGTTTGACTTCAAAATGGAATAAATTGACCTGGCACCACCTGAGAGAATAAACCCAGAACCTAGCTATCTTATTTTTCAGCTAAATCACTGTTCTGGCACCTAGTTACTTCATTGCCAGTGGTGCTGTAAATACAGCTCCCTGTGGTGTCAGTGGGATTTCAAAGTAATCACTATCCCTGCAATTCTTTCCCCTTTTATTTACAGACTTCAAAAGCTCAGTTTTATGCTCATCATTTAGGACTCTGTTTCCTGACATCCATTTGGAGACTATCTGTAAGAAATTTTCAATAGCCAAGAGATTTTTTCCAAGTTTCCTCTAAGGGATCTGAATACTGGAAGTGTCTGGGACATAAGAGACCAAACTACCATAGGCGCTTCAGATAGTCATAGCTAGAGACCCCACTGAAATTTAGGGCAGGGTATTAGGTCATCTCCTTCCTCAGGTCTCCCCTGAAAAACTCAAGCCATTATTCTCTGCAGCAGAGGACTCCCACGCACAGTGCGAGAGGTAGATGTGTTGAAGGCAGCAAGAGGAAGCTGTAAAGACCTCTGTGCTCTGCAGCACAAGCTTTAGCCACACAACTCTCAGAGAAGAAACTGCACAACCACATACATTTTTCCAAAGACCCTGTGAGAGAGTCTGCAGCATGCACTTTTTAGGTCATTATGTCCTTTTATTTATCTTCACTTTCACAGTGTCCCCTTTCTTCGTGCCTGTAGTCATCAATTTTATGTTCAAATACTTGATATAATCTGCTCTCAGTAGTGTCAGTTCAAATTGTAAAATTCTTTACGGTTAATAATTTCTCAGTTTCTGTGAACAATACATTGCTGTAATTATGAACAACCACAACTATAGCTCTTGAATCTTGGGTCATTGAAACCTCCAGAAAATCAGCAAAAGCCAACAGAGGCCTTATGGGTAGTGTATTTGTAAGTCACTGACATCACAGAGATTCTCCATTCACCTTTATCCTTTGAGTTTTTACTGAAAACAGTACAATTCCTCCCATACATTGCTAGACTTGGAGTCAGGAGCCCTTCATGTCCACCCAGTTCTTGCTGGATATTTCTCTGGCCAGTTCAGCGGCCTTATACAGTAACTAAGTCATCAAGGATAAGAGCACATCCTTAACTCTTCTGTCTCCAGTTACTCTTCTGGTCAAGTACTTGACTGAACTGAGGAACTGTTTTCCTCCAGAAGATCCTGGGGGACTAGCTTTTGATCTAGACCTCAGGGCACGTCTTGTGCCTTGCAAAACTTGGCAACATCCATCTGGTGAAAATATCCCTCCCTGCATCTTTCTAACTCATCTCTCTGTAGGAGCCATCTGTCTGTCTAATCTTCCCAAGCACTAACGGATGGCTGTTCTTAAGAGTTTGACCATCCAAATAGAGTACTCTAGTGATGAAGCCAACGATGCAATGATTGCTAGTGTATGGTGAGTTCTGTGCAGCCTTCCTACAGCTGCTTGCTTGTTTGCTTTCACCACTCAAATCTGCAGTGTAGTTTTTAAAATTAACGTCCCCATTGCCCCTAATCTTGTGATTATAATGCAAACGTTGACCACTTTTCCTTTGAAAAATTTGTGGAGGAAGGAAGGAGGAATGCCTCAGTGGAACTACATTGTCGGCTATACAAAGCTAAATCCACATTCACTAGGACAAAGATAAATGTACATATTCAGAATGGGTAATTGCATAGTGAAGAACACAGTGTGAATGCTAGATAGGTACACTATAATTCCCTGAGGCTGTCGTAATGATAATGCTGAGGGGACAAACCAGATTTACATATTTGGAAAAGGGGGCGTACATATGTTTCTTGTTTATTTAGATAAATCAGCTAATGTATTAGCTTAATACATGGTGGAGACAATAGTCTGACTCCTCAAATATATATATTCAGTGAAAAATAAAGATTTAGAAACCATTCTTTCAGTAAATGGTGAGATTATCCACAAATCCAATAAAAATCTGCAGTTTTTATTTCCCCTGTTACAGTATTTTCTGGCTTGAAAGCACTTCAAATGATGCTATTTCCTGATTAGATACCTTTTTAGAATTCCCTATGACCCATTTTACTACTTTTTTTTGGAGCCTTTTCTGACTTCTAGGTAATAAAAGCCATTGAATAGTTCTTTAGTGTACGACTGTGGAGTCAGCACAAAATAAGCATCCATACTGTAAAGGAGAACTTATTTAACTTGGTCTTTAGATTACAGTGAATAGATGAGAAGGAGAAGCATGTTCCTGAATGTTTTTAGACTTCAACAATTCAAACCCAGAACATTTCCCAGAACAACACCATCTCAGTAACTGTCAGTCTGTCCCTTTTCTGCTTAGGACATCCCATCATCTTTGATGTTGGACTATCTGCAGATTTCTCTGAGAAAGTTGCAAGATAGAAAGTGTGATTGAACTGGCCAGTTTGACTTTCTGTGGAAAGCAGGCTGTGAGGCCTCTGTCAGACTTGGCTGAATCATTTTTACCTGGAGCAATATTTTTGATGCAGTGACTGGGCCAGAACTGGAGGGTTTTCATCCATCCTTTAAGGTGGGTGTTGTATACTGAGTGACTGGTTGTACTCTCACAGCAGTTTGGCGGGCAGCTGGAAAGTTTCATGTGATATGACAGAGCAGAGCAAATAGGAGACAAATTAGATGTAGGACAGTGGGGCAAAGCGGGTCCTAGAGTCACTGGAAGTGTCATATAAGTTTGAGTGCAGAAAAGAGAAAGAGATAAAGGAGAAAGGTTCAAGCCTAGAGGTGAGTCCTTGGAAACGCAGTCCCACCGAGAGTTTGGTAGGAGGGTGAGCCTCATTCTTGGACCATTCCTGCCAACATTTTGCAGGAGAAGGTTAGCAAGTTTAAAACAGAGAAAAAAATATTCCTCACATAATATGTGGTGACTGTTAAAGACAAGAATACCGCAGATTGCTGGTGATTCAGGGCTGTAGGCCGTGTTTCTACACTCTTCATCACTACATCCAGTACTGATCTCTGCCAGCCACAAAGTACTCATCTAGATGGACCTCTGGCAGAAAGGAGCCTGAGTTTAAGAGGTCCTAGGAGCAAAGGGATAAAAGAGGATGCCCTGAATGAACCTTTACCTTCCTATAAGCTCCAAGTACCCATTCTAAACCAGTGATGGCAAAGCTGCCTCTGACAAAAAGGCACGTGACTAGGCCCATTTGAAAGCAGGACAGCATGAGGAATTTCATGCAAGTCCACCATTGCATATATAATGTCTGCAGAAGGCCTGAGAATTTACTTAGAATCATGATGAAAATTTGTGAGTCTCTTGCCGTAACTGTTGGACTTCCCTTCCTCTCTAGCTCATCATGTTTCAGATGGTCTTTTCTCTCTTTGTCATGTATTCTGAGGGTATTAGCGTGCAGGCCAGGGAAGCAATGGGGTAAACTTTTTTGGCAGAGCTGGATTTTTCAGCTGCCTCCAGGGCTGGAGGCAATGGGCACAAACTGAAGTGCACAAACAGGAAGTTCTGTCTGAACATCACAAAATATTTTTTTACTGTGAGGGTGACTAAGCACAGGACCAGGTTGCCCAGGGAGGTTGTGGAGTTTTCCTCCTTGGAGGGGTCACCTCCCTCTTTGATTTCTGGCTTCCCTAGTATGCTTTAGTGGTCTTTGCGGATGGCTCTGGAGGTAGTTTGTAAGATGCGGCTGAAGTGGCTTCCTGGCTATGGAAGCTAACCAAGGACCACAGAGTAGAATAAAGCTATGGAATGTCTTTAGATGGCTTTAAAGTGCAAATACAAGTATGTTGCCGAGATGAGACCCAGTGAAACAAGTGCAGCAGCAGAGCAACCTGCTGCAATAAGTGAGTGCATAAATATCTCAGCAGAAATGTTCAGAGCCATCTGCAAAGACCACTAAAACTTACCGGGGAAGCCAGAAATCAAAGAGAGATATAATAATCAGTCTCCAATGGCTCAGAAGCATATGGACCTCTTCCACATTATGCTACACGAATGTCTTTTGTATTGCAGTATCAGCCTTTAGGTGATTAAAAAAAAAAGAGATAGGCACAGCAGTTTTAATACAGAGCTTAGATACAGACTGAAGCTATTAACTTGCTGAAAGTCCTGGTTGTTTTGAAGGAGCAATATTACTGCCATTAAAAAAGCAACAATTAAAAAGTCTCCCTCCCCAGAAAAATTTGCATGTTTGCATTTGTGTTAATAATTTCCTTTTTTCTGCTCCATAACATGCCCTTTATCCAAGAGGTAAGAAAAAAGTGACAGGAAGGCCATTTTGACAGGAGTGATAGAGAAGACTTGGGTAAGGGAAAGTGGGTGGTGGAGGAGATTCATTATGTGATGCAAAACCTATCACCTCCATGTCCAGATTCCTCTCAGTCCAACTCAATAGCACCCTAATAAATCTCCACTTCTTGGCTAGTGTCCGCATCCAAGCTATATCATTAGTCACTGGTGACAATCACTATTAGTCATTATTGCCAGTATAGAAATTCAGTCTGAACAGACTGGCTGCAACGAGAGAGAAACCTGTCACTCAGTCTGTGCTAAGAAATGCGTGCTGCCAGCTGTGTGTGGTCTAGGAGGTGGTACAGCTGACTGTTGCCCAGTGCTGTCCACGCAACACTTCAATTTCTTGGACAATACTGCTCGTGTGTTACCAAGTTCTAATGAGTAACATGTTTGTGTGTGTTGCTTCCCTTCATATGCACCAGCCCTCCTCCTAGAGGCTCCAGAAGCTCTGAGATGATCCTGTAATCATAGGTAATAAAAATGTTGCTGCTAAATTTGCACTTTCGTTTCAGAACGAGGAGATAACGTTCCCAACGATCAGCCTTTAATGGGAGCTCATTCGTTGCTGTTACTCAGTGAGAATCCAGGGCTTCGATCATGTTCGGTTTGGAAATGGCAGTGTTAATTAAAAGGTCTCTAGAAACCATCTGTGACTTTTTATTACAATTTGAGATTTGCTCCCACTGATTCCTGTGGTGGGGAGAGAGCAGGGGTTACAAGCTGATGGCTTGTAATTGCTTCCACATTTGTGTACTGATCACTGTGGGCACATTCACATTAGAAGCTGTTCAGGTCAGCAGGGCCATCTTGCTGCTTTCCCTGTATGACTTTTTCCCCCAGTCACCCAAGTTCTCCCTGTAAGGATGCATCCTGCCATTATCTAGCTGACATTTCTGCGACTGTGAGTTTATTCAGCAAAATTCCTCCAGACATGCTGTCATGGATTGCTCGAAGCCACAATCCAACAGGACAGAAGGTGCCTGAGTTAACTTCAGCAGTGAAATTATATAGCAGAAGGCATTATTAAAAGTGGATCTTTAGTCCAATAAATTGTCCTTTATGATTGGAAGAACATCAGAGAAGGGCAACAGACAGTTATGAGGCTGAGGGTTGGGTTAGAAGGGCTATGTTAAGAAAGGGAAAGGTATCAGCATTTGATAAGGGAGAAAATTAGGTGTGTAATGTGCTGTAGTGACTAAGAATGGGGTTATTTCCAGGAAACCAGCAATGAACATAAAACATTGCAAGAGTTACATAGCAAGTTCCAACTTGGTGATGGGAGTGCACTAGTTTGATGATTTTAGCCTACAAGTGTGTAGTGAATATAGATATAGGTATGGGATTGGAATCCCTGTCTGTGCACTGCTAGGGATGTGTCCTTCAACTCGGCCTGTAACGAAGGGTGGTAAGGGCAGGGGGTTGGTTACTGGTACCCTCCTTTTTGCTACCTGTGTGCAAGAGACATTTTTGTTCCAACAAAAGAAAAATCACTCTCATTTGCAAAGGATAACAGTAATTTGGGAGCTGAAGAAAGCTTTTCTTTTCCAATGAGCGTGTGTTAATTAACTGTCTGTCTCACAAATGAACTATTAGTAGAAGGTGCTTAAGTAAAATGCCCTGGAGCTGCCACTTTGCTTCTCAGCCATCTTCTCTGGAAGAAGATGTTGGGATCTACTGTGAAGCCTGTCACAAAACTGAGGAGAGCCTGTAGCAATCCTGCAAGAAAGATGCTGGCAGCATTTCCATCCTAGCTCTGTTAGATCTCTTGGCAGCTTTACATTTCAGTGATGACAGTATTCCTTTAACCCATCTTGTATACCTGTTGGGCGTTCCTAGAAGCACTTTCGTTGTCAGGTTTGTGCTGTATGTTTTCTAGGCTATTGGATTTTGGATTAATTGTGCGTGCCTGGTATAGGTGCAGCTGATCTTAAAGAACACTAGTTAAAGGAGTTTCTAAGCTTGTGGCTCTGAGGTGATGCTGATATTTTCCCAGCTTATTAGGGGAACAGCAAGTGCCATCATCCTGACTTTTGACTATGTGGCTCTAGCATGGCAGGGTGGGGAACATGGCTTTTTCCTTTTGCTCTATATGTGGCTGAAGGTTGCGAGCATTTCCTTGTGCCTGCTCTGGGCGCTGCCTCTGTGGCCTCCATTTATGACTTTCCAGTAGGATTTTTTACTCTTCTGCTCAGGTATTGTCTGCTACGTACCTTCTGTGCCACATCTTTTTCTGTGAAAGCATCGTGGTGACTGAGGCAGCAGGGACTACTCTGCCAACACCCCCCCCCTTCGCTTTGGGGGACAGGGCTTCTATGTTTAGGGCATGAAACCTGGAAAAGGCAGCAGGGATGCAGGCAGGGATTGGTCCCAGCTTGTCAGCTACTCATCAGAACAGATGCGAACAGCGTGTTTCAGTCTGATGCCTCAGCACCTCCTTTCTTCATCTCCCTGAGAAGGCAGAAAGGACAACCCCAGCTCTATTTTCACCAGAGGAAAGTGAGAATTACTCACCGCAGCCCTGGGCGAGTCAGTCTGGATTTATATTGGCGTGATTGAAGTGGGCTTTTCATAACACTGGGGGACACGGGGAGTCTGAATTGCATTGCTTCCAGCATAGGGTGGCCGTGCTGTGGAGCAGGTGTCCTTGCCTGAGCCTCAGAGCAGATTTCCAGCAGCAGCAGGAGCACGCAGGGATTTCTGGCATGGGGCGGGCACCTCTCCCTCCGCTCCTAGCAAGATTTTTTGGTTCCCAGTGTTAGCTGCAGAAGGCACCAATAAAGAACTTTGCACTTTCATTGTGGCACCTTCATAAAGGCATTGCATGAAGAACTTTGTTAGGGCACAATGGCTTGCACAGTTTAATTATTTTAACTAGAATTAACAGGGAAAATAATTCCCTCTTTCAAAAGGCAGGAATAAGCAGGATATGGACTCAGAATTTTTTCAAATGAGCTCTCGTGAAGGCAGAGGTGCAGAGATATGTAGTCAGCCTGCTTTAGTGAGATTTGGCTGTAATTTTGTGATGAAATTATTCTAGGTTAAACTCAGTCACAAAAAAAAAAAAGTGTTTCATTGTATTAAGGCATATTTGAGACTCAGAAACCTCATTTACATTATTGGTGAGATAAAAACTGTCTGAAATCCTGCTATTTTGAGATATTCTTGTTCTCCAAATAGATGTGGAGAACAAATACTGCTCCTAATGCTGGGCCCAGATATACCAGGATGTGATAATTAATGTATTTATTTTCCAAATAACTATTAAACTAAGAAAAAACAATGCAGATTTATAGTATATTGAGATTATTATAGAAGACTTACACATAGAAAGCAACCTTCAGCTGAGAGATCATGAGCTGTTTCAATTTAAATTAAATGGAAGGCTAAACATTCAACTGTAACTAAGATTTATTATTTCATAAAAGTGAAGGAAACTACCTACTAGTGAGGCAAGCTAGGCTGTAGAGCTCAGGACCTGAGTACAAAAGTGACTTGGATTTTCTTTTTCTTTGTGAGAGAGGAAAAAAACCTGTAGAATTAATATACCAGACAAAGGAAAAATCTGGTAAGGAAAGACACTTAGTCTAACAGATTTAAAAAAAACCAAATACCAAGAAAGCTAAAAAAGGGGATATTTGATGCAGGCAGAAAGTCCACAAAAATGCAAAATGTGATCCAGTGAAGAAAGCTATTACTCTCTGTTTGGAAAGCAAAGGGGAGAAATAAGAAATAGAAATATAAAGAGGCGTTGGACAAAAAAAAAAGTGAGAGAAAAAAGAAAAAAAAAGTAAAATGCTGTTTAGCCATTAAAACCAAAGCAAGAAAGAAGTAGATCTGATTTGCAGTGAGGAGGCAGCAGAGACTGAAGGTGATTTAAAGGGATCCCCAAATATGTGAACAGAAGGAATAGTGCTCCTCATTGCTTAGCAGGGAGGGTGTTGCCAGAGAGGATGGAGAAAGCGAGTAACTATAGAGAAGACTGAGGCAGCTGCCTCTGAGGAGGAAACGGTTCCCCAGACTGCTGAAGGGTCTGACATACCAAATTACGAGTCTGTTGGCATACAGTTTACAAAGGCGTAAGCTTAGCATTCATAATGGGGAATGCAGGAATTCTATTTAAGAATCAGCAAAATAAGCATTATGGGCATATACGAGCTCATCCTTTTGACTTTAGTGTTATCCCCAAAGGGAAGAATCATTTCAAATGATGGAGATAATGAGATAAAATGTAACCTGAGTTTAATAAAAGTAGGTTGTGCAGATTACTGTGTTATTGTTCTTTATAAAATAACTGACTTTCTAGATAGAGGGAATGCAGTAAATCTGATTTTTCTGGATTTCAGTAGAGTGTTGCTATCATGTCACATGTGTTACTAGTCCAGTTGGGAAGGGCAGGATTAGCAGAAGAGAGGATTGCAAGGAGAGTGACGATCCCCGCAGTGGAGATGACAACAGGTTGTGCTGTAAGGGTGCGTCTGGCCTGGCTGCAAAGCTGCTGAACATTTGGGTGAAGGAAGCGCATAATGAAACTGGATCTGGGAGATGCTGTCACTGCAATAGGCAGCTGAAATATTGCATAGGAAGAACAGGATAATTCTGGGGGAGTGGAGCTACAGACATAGCAGTTACACAAAAAGCTGTTGTGTTAAGTGGATATTAGAGGATTTGACCTAATAATAAGAATTTGCACTCTGAGTTATTAAGTTTGCTGAAAACAACAGCTTGAACCTTGGCTGTATTATTTACATCAGGCAATGGTGAACCATTCATGAAATGGAACTCAGAAAATGCCAAATGACAGTGCAAGTTGTAATAGGCATAGATTATCCATAGAGAGCTAAGGGTGTAGTGGAATGCTAAAGACATCATCACGGAGACTCGGGCTAACTCATGCATGCGTTTCTGATTAATTGTATTTTAAAAGATTGAGCAGAGCAAGTTCACAGAAGGTCTTTTCATACGATCTGCATTCAACTGATTTGTTTAGTCCCCAGTGAAATGGAAGATGAAAATGCATTATAATTATGTCTAAATTACCACCAGGGGGTAAATACCAGCAATGTTTATGCTGAAGGCCAAAGCTGGCACAAGAACAAATGGTCACTGCCTGGCAGTGAATCCAACCCAATAACTCATTTAAAAGTGAAACTTGATGGACTTATGAAGGGGATGATGAAATATTGCCAGGAACTGGACGGTGAGAAACAGGAGGGTACTTTCTCTCTAGTAATTTTCCTCTGTCTTGGAACAGCCATTTTTTATAGCTAAAAGTCCAGCTCTTTTTTTAAATGGAAGTAATTTATAAACTACATTGAGAAGCAAATTATAAATGGCAAAAGCCTGGTAAGTATTGCCGTGGAAAATTGTGGAAGTGCTTATAAATGCACCTTTGTAGAATGCTGCCTGTGAATTGCAACATTGAAAAGGAAGGAAATTAGAAAATATGGGTCACAGTGCTACCAAAGGACTTTACAATATAAGCCTGCGTGAATGGCCAAAGTTGTTTTCCTATTGTTAAACATATATATCATTGAGGGACTTTTCCCGCCTCTGCCCTGGCTATCTCCAGTGTGCAGGACATATGTGTGTGCCCAGCAAGTGCCCATCGTGCCCACAGCACTGCTTTTGCCGAGAGCAGTGACCAAAAATCTTGGTCTATCAGCCATGTCCACAGCTGTGGGAAAGGGCTTGTAAATCCTTCTTCAATCTGCATGTGGGAGAGCTTTCTTCTCCAGAGTGGAGTCCTGTGGTCTGCTGGACTGTCCTCTGGTACCTGAACCAACCCATTTGTTAGAAATGGAAAGGAAATGGACCCTGCAGGACCTCACACGTGCCAGAACTTTTATTCCTACAGCAACAGGGGCTTAGAAGGGGAGATGCTCTTGGCTGGGAGCTACACTGACAATTCTGAGAATTATTTTAGAAAACTGTTTATTTTTCCCATAGCTAAATGAAGTTAATCACCTGCTCATCTCTTTGCATCTTCTGTGGTTGCCTAGCTCTTTGCTGAGAGATACAGATGTTTATGATGTTTTCATCTCACTTGTGGCTTGATGATTAATATTCTGCAAGTTGCTCAGCTTATGGATACCAGCGATTTCCTGCTCTACTTAAGATACTTAAGTCAGCCTGGTTTGTTTTTCTTCCTCTTGCTGATATCCACCTGATGAGTTATTTATGTAGGAAAACAGCCAGTGGAGACAGAAAATGCAGAAAACTACATCAGGCTCAACTAGGAGTATTCTGCAGTTCAGACCTACGTGCATTAGAGAAAGGCGGGGATAAGAGGCTGGATGGCAAATTTTGCTGTGTCAGAGGATGCTGTTTCTGGTGATGTTCCCTTGGTACGATTCTGAATCATGAGCAGAAGTGGTGTGCTCTGTCCTGAGCTGTCCTGATTTGACTGCAGGCCACGTGTGGATTGTACTCTTCCTCCCCAGAAGCTTGTATGAGTGCTCTGTGTCTTTCTTGAAGGTGAATAGATACAAATATTAACTTACAAAAATTGCCCCCCTCTTCCTTATCTATTGGCCGTTCTGAGAATAGATGGAAATTCAAGCTTTGTTAGTTTACAAAACTTGACTAAAACAAAAATGCTGGAGGAGAAGCACATAATAGTGGACCCTTATCTACTGGCAGCATTGAGACCTGCATCTCCAAGCAGAGCATATGAAACAGCAGTGACTTGAAGTGCTGTTCCCAATACTTTGGTTGCACACTTCCACTTTGTGTAAATAAATGTCCAGTGGAGCAGGGTTTTGAACAAAGGCATCAGGACTTGAGGAGGAGTGGTGTAACCAGCAGGCAGTATGGTCTGTTGAGGCTGGGCTGTTTTGGTGTCTCCTAGGGCAATTGTTCCAGTTCATAGAAAACATCCGTGGCTGGACTAAAAGAGTCAGTGTTCTTCCTGTCCGACCCAGCCCTGCTTTATTCCTGGACTGTTTTCTTTATTCCTAGCTGTCTCCTTACTAATCCTTCCTTTGTCTTACCCTCTAAAATCAAATAATCTCAGTAGCTTGCTTTATTGATCCCTGCCCAGTCAGTCCCAGTTTACCTCTCATCTTCCTCATTTCCCCACATTTCCCTTTCTCTCTCTTTCTGGTTGCTGGTCCAGCTCTCTCTCATTTGTATTCAAATTGGCCAACTCCTCCATTTTGTCAGGATCCAGCAGAGAAGATAGATGAAAAGAAATCTCTCTGCTGTCAATTCAGAGCAGTCCTGGCACAGCCTGTAACCATCCAGAGTCGAAATTGCCAGGAATTTGTTCACTGGAATGCACTCAGTTTGGACAGAATCAGTAGGAAATAACAGCTCTTGAACTACGGCACATCTCCTCTGTACTCATGTGTGAACTGCTCATTTTCACAGATCATCAGCTTAGCTAAAGCTTGGGTGAATATTCCTTACTCTAAAGGATGATGATGAGGGATGTTTCTGCAAGCAGGCTTCATCAGAATTAACATATTTTTTCTTACTTTTTCCCTGCAAATGTTTGAGCTGTCATGGCTGAAAGTTTCTAGGTGAATTCATCTTGAAATAGTTGAAAGTATCAGTCAAATGGTTGAAGCTTGGCAAAGTTACAAGCATCTGAAAACAGAGGGTTATCATGGGATTTGTCAGACAACCTTAATAATAGTTTCACCTACAACAGCAGAATTTGGTAATGCAGTGTAATTCTGAGGCATCAGCACTGCACGGATGAACACCATTAGATAAATGGGACCTAAGAGAGTGCAAAACACCTAGTACTCTGGCACTTAAAGTTGTGGTTCTACTTTTATATTTGTAAGGGTTATATGAGCATAATAAAAGTGGAAACCAGCTTGTTACTCCTAAGATGCAGGCGCAGCAAAACCCAGCCCTGTGTCACACCTTAACCTCCTTGCCTGTCCCACGTTTCCACCTCGCAGCTCAGATTTGAGTGAGATTTGTGGCTGTTCCAAACTGATGGGTCACCATCCCGTTTTCTAAAGTGCCCTCCCTGACGGCACAGGCTATGCCAACAAATCTAACCAAGAAAGTCTAGGATAGTAACTATAGGCCATTTGTCAATTCTGTTTGAGGCTTGCAAGGTAGAATTTCTAACTTCTCCCAGTGTCAGTACCAGGAGTACGAGATATCCATCCCTGGCAGGTTTCCTCCTTGGGTACCTCTCTCATCTGCTCGAGTGTAATGAACAGATTAATCCTCGAGCCCGTGTGTCAGTTTAGCCTGTCTTTGCTGAATAGACAGAAGAGAAAAAGCGAGCGACAAATGGAGTACACACCTCCTAATCATACCCTCCCTCTCTTTCTCAGTTTCTTGACAGTTTATTTTGTTGCTGTCGCTCTGCCCTTTTACAGATAACAGTGGCTTAATATGAGTTTGGTTTCTGTATTCCAACAGGATGCATCTAAAAATGTGAAAGTAGAAAAGTGAGAGTGACTCTGTCAAAGAAAAGGGACTTTGTGAGTTTTCACCAGCTGGACGGCTTCCTGGAGCTGTAGGGACGATGTTTGAGACTTCTGCAGAATTATCAGGTCCAGTTTCTACTTATGAGCTGAACTAAGAAACACCTGTGGACTTGTTGTGTAGCAAGATACTACAAAAGTGCTTTGAGCTTTAAGGCATTCTCTAACTGCTAGAGATCAGAATGAGACCAAATATAGGGTACTTCCCTCTCCAGTTGCTGTCAGAGACCTTGCATCTGGCCAGCTCCCATATTTTCCAAAATGCAAGGAGGAGAGTCCATGAATCATCCTGGTCATGGTGATGAGCCGAGCCTGCACGGAAGTGTCGGAAGCACTTTTCTGTGACATTAACTTATGACTTTCTTCTTGCCGCAGGGAGCTAGCATTGCAGTGGGATAACATTAGTGGGAAATGCAGACTTGTTTCCACTTGCTCTCCTCATTAAAAGGGTTGAATTGTGCAGTGCAGTTCGGGGAGTTCAGACACGCTCTCTTCAGCTGGTCTCCTCTTCAGAAACATTGCTGCCTAGACAACCAGACAGCTTCTGCATATGTCTGATCATTTGGGCAGGCAGGCAGTTGTCATGGTTATGGGTGCTGCATAAGAACCAAAATAGATGTATAGAAAGACGGTGATAGAAGTTGGCACAGATCCTATCTTTCCTGTACATGAGCTGACAGGATGTAGCATGGAGGGACCACCTGTCCTGGCTCCCTCCTGCTCCCTCAAAGAGAGGACTAGCCATGTGTTTGGCCTTGACTGCTGCAGATGGCAAAAGAAGCCGAGCTGTCTGAAAAGGAGAAGTCATCTCAGTGAAAAATTTTGGGGAGAAAATAGTCTAAGTGCAGATGTTAATTTATTAGAAAAAAACATATTTCTTGAGTTTTAGATTACAGGGAGTGAAAAATGTCAGTGTCTGAGAGCATCAAATTTTCTCTTTCCTTCAGTTATTTCTCTTCTCCCTCTTAGAGGGAAGTATCAAGCCATAACACTGCCTTTCCTCCTTTCAAACTGGTTGCCAAATGCTATTTGTTTTTGGCAACATCTTTTTTACTGCTTCTCGTAATCACAAAACACTTCCTTGGGCTTTTCTATACAAAGGTACCAAAACTCAAAGGCATGGGGAGTTCCTCTGAAGACACAATGAGCTGTTCCTCAATGGATGGCTGTTTCAGGTGGCCAGCTGAGTGCAGAGGAGCCCCCCGCCCCGGCCTCCTGCTGCAAAGGTCAGTCAAATCCCTGGAGAAACCAGCCAAGCCTGTGCAGTTGTACCACTTTGTGAATCACATGTAAACCACTGCAGGTCATGAAACTCAGTCACCAGCCCCTGAGAACTGCTGGGTAGAGTGGTTCATCTTTGCATCAGGCAGGTAGATTAGTAGCCAAGAGGTTGGATAAATCCATCTTCTTCTCCAGGTTTGCAATTGTACCTGGAGGGCAAGGGAAGTGAGAAGAAGAAAGCTGAGGAACTGGGAAGAGGTGGTGGAGGGCTTTAGTAAAAGGTGGTACAGGGTTTTGAAGAGAGCCTTGATTGACCTCTGCACACAGGCCCTCACAGGATCCCAAACAACAAGAATTTCAGTTGAATTCAGGCTGTTGGCATTAGGTCCTGCACTGTCATGCCTTACTGAAGTGCTTTTCATCTGTCCTCTTTCTGCTACAAAGCCTAAAGCTACCTGAACATTTGCTTGTAACACCACGGGAGAAAGAGTAAAAGTGGAGGGGTTATTCTGAATGCTTTTTAGCCTGATTCTCCCTTTTGAAAGCCTTTATAGTAGGCTTTTAAATTGGTTTAGGGACAGAGCCTGAATGTGATACGATGTTAGTTAACACGATGGGATAATCAAGTCACTCTGATTTCTCCCTAGGCAAACCTCTCTGCAGTCTATTAAAATGAAATATGATGCCACTGCCATTTCCCTCAGCTGTAGTCAAGGAGATATTTGTTTTAATTCATCACAAGATTGCCCCACAGACTCCGATTTCTATTATCCATATTGATGTTTGTAATTTATTGCTCTTTTACAATACACACGGAATAGGATGTTGTATTTGCCAGGCTGGCTTTTGAGAACTTCATCTCTGAATCAGTCTGTATAAGATACACTGAAATTGTTCTCTGTTGTTAATGTACTGTGTCATACAATATTAACACAGGCTCCATTCATTTTTCAGGCAGCCTTGGGTTTAGTAAGGGACACAAATAGAATATAGCATATTCACAGAATACAGTCATATTATCCAGGGTGTGATTAAAACAGAGCAGCCCTCTTGTCCCGGCTTGTATAAACGTTCAGCATGTTTCTGATTAGCTGGCACTTCACCTTCAAATAGAAATGACCCGAGAAGGTACAAGGAACCAGACCATAGATGACAGTACGTGTTCCTGTTATGTCTCATCCAGCAGGGATGCGTTGCATTAACAGGTGTATAATTTATGAGGCATATTGGGATGAGAGATGCTGCAAGAGTTCAAAACCCTGTTTTAAACTCCCAGTTTAAGCAAACCCATGAGAACTGGAACTATCTGAAGGTTACAGGCTCTAATACTATGTGAAGCCACGCTCAGCATAATCCACAGGTCATAGTAGGTATGCAGGCAGCTCTTCCACTCCTTCATCTAATATATTTTCTAGTTGGCAAATCTAAGTTTCGTAGAACGAGACTTTTTCAAAGAGAGAGTGACAAATTGACAAGATGTTACAATATTTCAATTAGATGAATCGAAACAAAGAGTTCATTTTGACATTGATATGTCATAACATTATGATTTGATTGAAAATGTCCTTTCTGCTGTGACTGATTCCACTTTCAGTTCTCCCTTTCCAGATTTTTTTTTTTTAATTGGACTGGTTAATACATCAATATCTTGTCCTGCTTTGAACCAAGAACATTCCAGACATTCCCAGAAAAATACTTTTCCTGGCAGTGCTGGTGGCTCACTCCTGCTGCATGAAACACAGTTGTTCAGCCTGAGATGTGCAGCCCTGTAACCCCGAGCTGTGTTGTATCTGGTGGGTTCATATCTCACCATTATGTTTCTTTTGGAGAGCAAAACAGTGGCAAAATTTGGCCCTACTACATCCTTGAAACCAAAGTATCATTTCAACTAATTCTTGTGCAGCATTTTATATTTCTGAAGGCTAAAGAGTAAAGTGAAAGAAAGGTAAAAGCAAAAATACTGGATAAAAAAAGAGCTGCCAAACAAATTCAGATCAGATTTCTTTGAGACATGGCTAAGGATTTATAGTTGGATATAATTGTATCTCAGTTTGTTTAAGGTATTTTAGTGAAGTGTCAAGGAGATGCATAAAATCCCTTCATCTTTCCTGTCCATCTCATCTTACTCTTACCCATCGCAAAGGCTTGGCTTATTCGAAAAATACAATAAATGACTAATTGCAAAGAATAGGGGATTTTAGTGACTTCATTTACATATAGAGAATAGTCTAAAATCAATATTAGACTGTCATAAAGGAGAATTAGCTGATTTTTTTTTCTGGGTTTTCATGTCAAGGAAGCGTAAGTTTAAGCAATGCAGCTTGGAATACTCTGGGATTCCTTTCCTCTTTCTTCCCCAGCAGCTTATCCTCATTGATTTCAATACTTTTTTTCGTAATATGTGGGTCGGTTCACCACACCCGCCCATGAAAGTTCAAGTGCAAAGGGAATTTTTAATGTTGTCTTTTTAATAGTAGCAAAAAGCTGGCCGGTTTTATCTGATCCTTTTGTCAAGTGGTGTCAGGAAAGGGTAGTGCTTGTGTTACTGAGAGCCTAAGTCAAGGCTGAGAAGGGAACACTGAAAAATGTTGACTGTTCTGGAGGAGCGAGGTTGTCTTCCCTACACATGGCCATTTCTGGTGCCTAGAAAGGCAGATACATCCTGAAGACTCGCCTAAATAAAACAGTTGCAGTTAACGTTTCATCACCCGGTGAGCAGTATCTGGCTTAAGGTTCCAAGCAGAGCACTGGTGAAGTAACCCATCATTTTGCAAAAGTTACACATTATTTTAAATTATCTTTCTTTATTGCCAAAGCAGTTGCAATAGACTTTTGTCTCATCAGCATGAGTCTGTGTGCCCCTCCAAGTGGCAGAGTGAAATGCTGACCCATCTGTAGGACACTTGCCATGTCCTGACATGGTGGCCTGGCCATGCCTTCTGCATTCAACAAATATCAAAGACGGCCTACACCAGCTCAGTGGTCCATCTCGCTGATCCTGGAGGGCAGCCAGCTCCCCTCCCTGCCTTTGTGTGGGATAAACTGTAGTTCAGGTCCTTTGTACCATGTGTAAAATGCCATACATGCTAATGCCGCTGCCTAAATAACAATAAATTCCTGTAAATTCCATACAGGTCTCAGGGTGCCTTTTTGCTGCTTCTGAAAGGGGCTGCTGGAGTCCTCAGACTTAGTGCCAGTAACTGAACCTCGGGATGGGACATGTATTTGGGCTCCGTGCTTTGCCATCTTACCAGCTCCTCTGGTTTCTCCATTCCTCTCATCCACTGGTAGCTGAGAATCCCAATTCTCCATTAAAACTACTTTCCTATTTAAAATACAAGAAGCCATAAAGAGCCTAGAACTCCCACTTGGTCAGATGCAATGAAAATGGGAGTTATTTTATGCAAAACATTAAAGTGCATGGATAAAATGAAGGGAAAAAAGCCTCAGGGACCTTGAATGGGTAAAATAAGATGCCTTGGATGATCAATGATTTGATTTTCTTCCTGAGGCTTGATACAGCCACTGGATTTAGAGTCTCCTTGTTTGAGGAGACATTCAGAGCACAGGAGGTGGATCAAACTTTTATGGACTTTTGGATCTAGATGTGCAAGGAGCTTGTTTTCGTTTAGGTGATATATGGAAAAAATCTTACCAAGTGTCCCAAAAGGACTTACTAAGGAGCCACAATATCTATTGTCCTTTGCTTCATGCTGGAATTGACTCCACTTGTTCTTCACACTGTCGCTGTACCCCAGCATGGTGATGTGGGGGCCTCCCATGGGACTACTCTGTCTTTGGCACAGTGCTCCAAATGGGAAGAGCCCTCCCACTTCTCTCTACAGTGTGAGCTTCACCTGCACTTCTGAGAGATAGGAATTCACATTTCACTGGGCCACCCTTTGGCACCTTCCAGAACTCAAGCAGCTAGCTTTCATGCATCCATTTGTACTTGGTTCATGCTCCTGGATTTGAAGTACACAGGGTAAGGAAGTGAAACCTTGAGATTTTGGAGAATGCAAAGACCATTTAAAGAGTAGCCGTTCCATTATAGTGATATTGATCTAAACTGAGAGAAATGTTGTGGTTCTGCAGAGCTGTTGCTATACAGAGCTTGTATAGCCTTCGTTAGTAGACTGTGAACATGGACCCAGATGCTGAACCCCAGATTTCTACAGCACTTTGGCCCAGCTTTGCAACACCTGTTTTTGCAGGTCCCTCTCACAGCTACCAATGAAGTTATGTCGATTTGAGATGGACAAAGTTGATTTAGATTCATCATGCGTTTCAAGAACATTTTTCAGTCACTACATACTCTGGGTTAGTTTTAAATTATCCAAGCTTAAAGACATAAAGAAAAGAAAAAGTGTCATAAATTCAAAGATATTTATTTAATTGTACATCAAGAAGAATAGTTTTATCGTTTTTCATCCTGAGTTAAGATTTCTCCAAATCCATACATAATAAAGCTCAGGAAAACAAAACAGTTTCTCTTTTCATGTGCACTAAGGCTGATGCATCACTGACTTGAACATTGTTCCCCTTCCTGCCAGGGGAGGAGATAGCTCAGTCTTTGATCTCCAGGGTGACTGGGGATGGAAAAGCCCTCAGAAGACCATAATCTCTCTTTTTTTTCCAGCCTTGTTTGCATTGAGAGAAGGGTCCTGCAGGTTCTTCTATATCAAGCTGCCTGTTAAGCTTGATCAAAGATTTTTATTTCTGTCCCCTTCTTCTAGAGGTCTTCCTGTTCTGTAGTGGATCTACACGTATCTACACACAGGTGTTCCATGTCAGGATGAAAATTGGTATATGTAAAGCCTTCAAGAATGATAACCACAAATCTAAGAACAGTCAGTTGGTTTGCTTTGTGATCTCCTGACCAGGCCTACAACCGCTATGATTAATGGACACTATGGATTACCCACTAACCACCATAGTGGTTTAGCTGGGCAGAAATGAGTAAGACATCTAGAAAGAGGAGTGTGACTAATCTCAAAATTGAGAATACAAACATAAGGTGCTTCACTGTCACCTCTGATGAGGCATCAAAGTGTCACAGGAACAAAAGACGGGGAAGGGAACACACCATGTTCCCCATGTCTGCTCTTCTACAATTACAAATAACTATGTCATTGACTTTTATTGGATACAGATTCACAGAATGTCCACCCTGAGTCCCACAAAGTGCTTCTCTAAAAAGATCATACACAAAGGATGTAATAGGAAATGCCAAAGGTCACAATAACAATGTTAATTTTATGACTAGAGAGGATAGAAAGGAGACATCACGTTCAAACTTTGCATAAAGAAATGATATTTTTATATAAAAGCAAAACAAAACTCAGAGCACTTTGACCAAATATTATTTAGTGGCTCTTGTCCTCTCGTAAACAGGATGTTCCAAACACAGACAGATCCTTTATCTAGAAGAATATATCCACCAGAGAATCCACTTGCCCACCTCTTCTGTTCATAAAATATGTAATGCCGCAGTTGTCATTCACACATGTACTATTACATTGATTTCCTTGTCTGTAGTTGATTAAAATGGTTCCATTCAGGCTAAATATGAGAGGAGAAACAAAGACATATGCAAGGGAACAGGACTGAGCTTATATAGTGAGCCTTAAACCACGCTAATGCCCAAAATTTTCTGGCAATAGAATGCTAAACTACATATATATGGATGAAAATGATGCTAATAGTTTAGTTAATTAAACTGTTGCAAACCTCCTGTTGTTATAATACTCACCCTATGTAGCTTAGAGGGAAATTATCACTTCATCTGTTCTACATCACCGTGTTCTGAGTCCTGGTCCTCTGCACTGTTGGTGGACAGGGCACCATTCATTACTTGTTGCTGACAGGTTTATGAGTCAAACTGGAAGCATATGTAAAACTGGTATGTTTTGTACTGAGAAAACCTCTTAATAGGTATTCCCAGCAGCTGTTTGCTGAGTGGAAAAAAGAATAAGGAAAAGTAATAAAAAATATCTTCTTAATTAACAATCTGTGTTGAAGAGGTGTAGTGTGATACATGGGGACAATCCTTTGGGACTAACTGATGTCCAGCAGTTACTCTCATGATCAGAACTGTTTTAATCTCCAGGTTTTTTACCTCATTTACCAGGCAGAGGGTCAGATTAGGTCTTTGCCTAGAGCATCTCTGAAATCTCCTCCCTGTGTGGGCTCCTCCTGCCTGTCATTGAGCTGTTTTTGAGACTTCAATGAGCAAAGCGGTAAAGGATAGCTGAAAAATCATTCTATTCTGTGGAGCACTTTGTGCCACATGAGAGCTTGGAAACAGTTTAGGTAGAACGGATGAGGTTGGAATGCCTGCTCTCTGCTGGAACATCCAAACCCGGGGAGGGCATGGAGGAGCAGACCCACACCTCAGACCTCCCACTGGAACTCTGTGCAAGACACAGGTATTTTGATTTTGATGAAGCACTTTTCAGTGGAAGAAGTTTCTTTTAAGTTTGGGGGTTTTTTTGGCAATGCTATGCTTTGCTTATTTGTCATTCATTAGCTCCACCAAACAAGACCCTGAGAAAATGAGATGTGTACGTATTCTGGAGGTCCAAAATTCAGTCATACAACCCACTTTCTCAAGCAAGCAGAACTGGCTGTAGCTGTGGTGGGGATGGGTGTGGGAGGGTGCGTTCATGCCATGGAGCATCCACTGCAGGGGCTTGCCACATGCAACCTCCCTCCTTGCAAATTTAATCCAGCCCTGCAGTCTCCATCCTGGAGAGTACATCTGGGGTGCTACCTCTTGGCCTGTTCTCACAGATTGGAAAGACTGAAAAGGGATGGAGGATCTTCCTTGCAAAGCACAGGTGCAACTCTGGAGGAGCCAGAGGAGAGGGTTTAGGGTGCTGGGAAGGACTGAAGTGCCCTGCCAGCACATGTAGCTGTTCTTCGCAGAGCATCTGGGAAGATTTTCCATAGGTGACCACCAGCCACCTGTCAGGCTGTGGTTCTCAAACCCTTCCTATCAGCCCTCAGACAGGAGAGATCACAGCCAGTTCATTTGATGTTGAATCAAATGAGGCTGCAGTCACTAAAACATCCAGGGAGCGTTGCAGGCCCCCTTCTGCTGCTGCTGCTGCCTGTGGGTTTGTTGTCAAGGTTGTTTAACAACCTTGACAAATGTTCTTAATAAGTGATGGGCTGCCTTGGCAGGGTTTCCGTGCACATTAAACGTGCTGCTCGAGGTTAATCCAGCCATCCTGCTCCTGCTCGGGAGGGACGGGAGAAACTCCTTGGGTAGAGCCTCATGTTTTGCAGGATCAGGGCCACCCTGCAGTGGTGATGTCCACATGGAGCCGCAGAAGTCACGGTCCCGTGGACACAAATAGCAGGTCTGATGGAGTGGTAACTTTTCTTTGCTTATTTATTTTTTTTAATCCTTGCAGCTGCGACAAGTCAGGGCAGACCTGCCAGTGTCATTTTCCGTCCTTGGTCAGTGTGTGACATTTTTTATGATGGCCCTTTATAGACCACATCATCTTCCCTTCTATTACTTAAAAACCTATTACCTTTTTATGCATCAGTTCAATCTCCTTTTCTGCAGTGAACTGCTTTGTGGTAGGACATGGAGATTCAAAAATGCTGCGGCTGTAGATTTGGCTTCCCCAGGAGCTGAATTGATGCAAGGGCTTTTTATTTAAGCCAGCCTTTAAATTTTGAGGCTACAGAGGAAATTTTCCTTGAGGCAAGTTATGCCATTACTGCCATGGCAGGAGCACTTGTACACTCTCTGAAGCAGCTTGTGCTGTGAACAGGGAAGCTTGTGCTGCTCAGAGAGGGGAAGTTTTATTGGACACCTCCCCTGGTCTTACCTGATGTGGCAACTCCTGCTTATGGTAAGAGGACTTGCCTGCAAAAAATAAAATCTGTGGCTGGAGTTGTCTGTGTCCAATACAGATATTAACTGGGACTCCCTGATGTTAAATAAAAATGGGGAAATACCACCTGAAGAAGTCCGTGATACTTTTGACAGTTTGCACCCTTTTAGACAGGAAAATGTTTTCTAGTCTGTCAAGATTAGTACTGAGCTGAGCCCTGCACAATTGGTCGTGCCATCATTCATTAGCACAAGCACCCAGAGTCAGTGATTGGAAATTACCATGTCACCAGATTTCCGCAAGTATTTTTTCCTTCCTCTTCTGCCCTTGGTTCAGTAACCAGTATCCCCTTGGTCTCAGCAGAGCCCAAATATTAGTCGCAGATAATGGTAAAAATGATCAAAAGCTCAAAGGGCATGCTTCTGCCTCTGTTCTGCTCTGACCGTCGGTGTCTGGCGTTAGGCGCTGTTGTCCCAGCTGAAGGCTGAGACTGCTGGAGAATGAGAAGCAGGATCCCTGCCCTCTGCTCTGGTTGCAGAGCACTCAGATTGCAGCTCTGCAGTCTTATATTTGATAAAACAGTTTGTGTGCTATTTAAGTCTGCAAGACTTAGGTTGAACAGAGGCATTGTAGTATGTATTTGCCTGTGAATATTCCCATTGTCACGCACTTACAAGTTAAATTTTTAGTCACTGAAGTCGGTGTAATCATTTCACTGTATTTACAGCGCTCATGGCTAGCAGGTAACTGTCGCTCTGTGAGTGTCTGTGTAGCACATGTATGGATCCATATATGTTTCCTTGGCTTTCACAAAGCCTGTCCACTTGTGTACCAGTGACAGTTCCTATTTCAATCTCAAACAAGGGTGTAGCAGCCATGGCAGAGCAGCACTGAAGATTCCTGTTACTGAGAATTAAATTACTTTTCAGAAGAAGCTGCAGTGGAACGGTCCCCAGAACCCTGTGAAGCAGTGGCATGCATAATTAAAAACCAAACTACTTATGTCAAGTAAATGAACAGAGCATGTCTTGTCAGCTTCCTCCTTTGCCTTTTTATTTTTTGTTTTTGTATGTCAACCCTTGCTTTGGAGTTTGCAAAGCTCAGTCATTTGTGGTGCCTCTCGCATGATTAGTATGGCAAACACATCAAGAATCAGCTTTCTTGTGATAATAAAAAAAAAACAAAGCGCAGCAACTGCCAGACAGGGTCAACCCTGTATTCCCATCTCATCCTGTGGCTTGCCCATTCAGAGTAGACAGAAAAATATTCTCCAGCAGATATGATTGAGATAATCTACCAAATCTACCAAACCTACCCAGTTGTACTATCAGGTAATTCAGCTCTCTGTTGTGCTCCCTGGCCCAGTTTCACCAGTTATTCACACTGAATGGATAGCAGCTTGCTCCGAAGCTCTTTTTTTGAGTGAACAACCTGGTTCCCTCAGGGCTGTTGGGGTAGTGACTGCTCCGCAAGAGACCGTACAGAGAGCAGGACAGGACAGGTATGATTTCTTCATGTCCTTGTGCAGTCCTCCAAAATTGCCCCGGCAGGTCTTGTATCCTCTTACATCCCCCAGGCTGTAACCCAGGGCGGGCAATGCTCCATCTCATGCGCTAGAAACATCACTACTGGTCTTTGCCATGACCCTTTCATTATTTCAAGGACTTTGACCTGAAGAAATACGCAGAAAATAATGGTGTGACAGAGCTACAGGAGCACCTTGTACAGCCCATACTTGTGCCAGGGGCCGTGCAGACACAGCAGCGTGCCTTTGCCGGGGGTTGCCACAGCAATTTGGACATGAGCCCATCTCTACAGATCTGAGTGGACAGGCTACTTATAGCATCCTTGCCTGTTGCCTTGGCTTCCCAGATTTCTCTTACACAGGTCTCAAGAACGTGGCATCTCTCCTCTGTCTCCAGACCTTCTCTCTTCTCCTTCCAGACCTCCACATGTGTGTCTTCAGCCCTGGAAAAAGGTGAAATGTGAGCCCAGGAAAGAAAAATGCAAATAGAGGAATCTTAGCTGCCGGGTCAGGGAGAATCCAAACTCATCAGCAGTCCAGCGTGTCCCCTAAAATTTCTCAGAATCTCACAGAAATTTCTCTTATCCTGAAAATCAATAAAAGCCAATTAACTAGAGGTTAGAAAGGGTCCTTGCTGATAAGCCAAACAGACACTTGGCTTCTTCCATTCACCTGCCAGGCTCATTAACAAAATCTGAATCAGTTCCAGGGACCTGCTTGCTGCTTCCCCTCGGGGCTTGCCCTTCCTCCCAGCTCTCATAGCCCACCTCTGTCTAACCGAGCACTTTGGGCAAATCACTTAGCTAGGCAGCTTTCAAACCCTCTCTCAAAGGAGAGCTGGGCTGGGAAGATTTAACTGAAGATGGGTTAGAATTTTAAAAAAGAGAAAGCAAGGACACAGAGGGGCTGTTCCAAGGGGAAATAGTTATTAAGCAGCTGGAGAATACAGCAAAGAAAGCTCTGTATAAAGAATTAGCTGCAAGTCCATTCACTTTTTATGGACTTACCTTGATTTTTTCACACTCCAGTACCATTATTAACTGCCTGAACATATATTCCTGAACAGAAAAGATTTATATATGTAAAAAGCATATAAGTTTGAAAACCCAGGCCTTACTCTGCTCTCAGTCCTATTGCATCTATGCAGTGACTGCAGTCAGGATGCAGAGTGACGAGCTCCACTTGCTTCTTCCAGGACTATGGTCTTGCGTTAGTATAAAGCACATCAGATGCTACAGCAGATCATTTCAAACCAATGCAACTGCCTCCCTGGGCAGAGCAGCTTACTGACCTAGCAGACAGAAGGGAAGGAATGGGGGTGTGGTGCACTACGATATTAGTGAGTTTTGAGAACGCTCTGTAGGGAACTCCTGTGTGAGCAAAAAGGGGGCTGGATTAAATTAATGTAAGGTGGGAGGACACTTAAAAAAAAAATCACCGTCTGCATAGCAGTATGTTGCAGTTAAATGGGGAACCTTAAACAGTTTGTCTTGAGTCTTGTTCAAGCCAATGTTTTCTTTAGTGGTGCATGGAATAGGAGACCGTACTCCTAGAAAAATGTATGGATTGTGCCAGATTGGAATTCACTTTGAAGGATATAGTCAGAATCACCAAAGTATCATCTTGATACATTGGGGAAGTAGTCCAAAATCAATAGAGTAGAATTCAGGAAAGATGAGTTTCTCATGAGTTACACTCTAGAAAGAAAACTTAAGTGCACAGATAAAGAATGAGAACTATTGAAGACAGCAATGTTGCAGGAAAGAAACAGGAACCTATAGCAGACCACAAATTGAACATGAGTCAAGATTGTGTGGGAAGCTTATAAAAAAGGCACCTTTCATTTTGGCTCTGAATGGATGCCACTGGGGAGCAGAGGTTGTTACTCTGCTCCTCGGGTGGAGGGCTGGAGCCTATTTTGGGCACTGTGCTTAAGAAAACCACAGGAAAACTGGAAAAAAGAAGACAGATAGGACAAAAGAGGTTCAGGGGAAAACAGCAAGGTTTAAAGGGGAAAATACAAAATATTAGGAGGATGGAGTGCATTTCTTTTAGTTTTTTCTCAGAAGAGAGAAGGTCAAACGTGGCACAGAGGCATGAAGGATGCATGACAGCAACATTCACAGACACAGAAATTGTTCTTAGGGTGGTTGTGACAAATTGTTCTGTGTGACCATTGTGGGAATGGCAAAAAACAACAGGTTTATCTATCAGTAACAAAGGAAGAACCTCACTAGCAAGGGAAACACCGGACTAACTACTTAGGGGTATTGTACACGTTTGCCATATTAGGCAAATATCTGTGAGG
This sequence comes from Eurystomus gularis, assembly GCA_013400335.1. Taxonomy (NCBI): domain Eukaryota; kingdom Metazoa; phylum Chordata; class Aves; order Coraciiformes; family Coraciidae; genus Eurystomus; species Eurystomus gularis. Next base: position 348,157 of record VZZY01005640.1, read on the forward strand.
ATTGGTTTTAGTGTATTTGCCTCAGAGAAGATAAACAAATTGGAGGTCTCTAGAGATATTACCTGGCCCTGAAGTCAGTGATTTATATGACAGCAGCATTTTCAAATTAAAGTGATACTTGACTGTTTGAATGTCTTCTAAGCAAAGACATTTGGAATCATATTCTGTTCTCCTCTGTACATCTGCAGTCACCGCATTAATTTCCATGTATGCATGGCAGGCTGTAGGCACAGGCACATCACTGACCTAGGATGGTGGGCTGTAGACAGTCTACGTATTTTAATTCTATTCAGTTCTTCTTCTTCCACCTTTTTGAGGCCTATTTGATTACGAATGGCATTACAAGTCATTGAGCGCTGTTAATAACCCCCATTAATCACATAAGCACATTTCCTCTTGAAAAAGTTCAAACGGTGAGAGTGAGCACAGCCAAGTTGAATGCCTCCACTGCAGAGATGATGTGCTTCTGGCCCTGGCTGCCGGCCTTTGCTGCAGGAATGTCAGGACCAGGTGAAAAAGAGCTGCAAATGTGTAGCGGCTCAATGAGTTGACTCTTGCAGTCTGGTCACTCAGATGAGGCTGAAGATTTTGCTATGGTTTTGGACCAGGATAATAATTATGATCCAGTTTTGCACACAGAAATTTGTTTACTGTGAGTTTTTGTCGCATTAAAATTCAAGTGTCACCTCATATCCTGTTTTATTAATGAGCCCTGTGTATATAACACATCATAGCCACCTGTGAGTCTTTAATAGCACTAACAATTAAATTACTTATAGATCCTTATGCATCTTCCACTTCATCTACATTACAACACAGATTTCCAAGAGTATTTGGATGTGGAAAGATGCTTACAGAAGCTTTGTGGGATTTACAGACGTGCTTAAATGACTTAGGTGCCTAATTCCCTTTGACGCTCAGTGGGAGATAGATGCCAAAGCTATTTCATAGCCTTAGTAACTAAAAGAACTACATGTCAAAACTGTTAAATATCTGCCTTGGGAGATGGGCATCCAAGCATGTACTGTACTCTGCTACAGTCTGTCTATGACAGTAATTAAAGTAGGAAAGACTGACGGTTTTAGGTCTAAAAATCCAGGGCCAGTTTTCCACTTGTGGTCATCCACTCTGATAGTACATACACAGGTCTGAAGCCATTAAATCTGGGGCTTATTACTGAACTGATGACAAAATTCAAGGAACTACTCAAAATCAATTAATTTTAATGCCAAGGGCTTCTGACCCTCAAACCTGAAAACACATCTGGCACAGAAAATGGCATGGATTGGTTCCAGGCCAAACTTAGAAAGGTATGAGCTGCTCTGCAAAGTAGCTGCAAAGCAAAGGAAAGGAAAATGTTATGTAAAAATGAGATGGTTAATATTCATGCAGGTGCTAAGGAGTGACATTTTGATTCCTTAACACCAGTATTAGCATTTTGCTTTTTGTCAGCAAACCTGAATTGATTTTTGGCTCAGTTTTGCCCTTTGAGGTAAATCCGTGGTAATAAAGTTGTACTTTCACAGCTTACTGAGTATGCATGCATGGGTTAGGAAAAGGTGGCTGTTTCGATGTAAAATGAGAATCTGTATAAAAAGTAATGTAGCAAGAAGCCTTTTAGTAATAGCCATTTCTGTTAGCCACTGGTTTGTATTTTCATGGTAGCTGGATAGCCTGGGGCCAGGAACATGCAGAGTAAAGGAAAGTTCTTTATTCTTCTTCCCAAATTCAGATGGAAACTCAAACAGGTAGAGGGACGCTGGTAAGCAGCAAGAAGGACCAGTGGGTTGCTCAGGCAGCAGCACTGGGCTCCGTTACAGCTCCATCCCACAGGAAAAGCCAGCTGCAGGGCTGTGCCTGGAGTGGGCTGTCACAGCACCGAGGTCCCCAGAGTAATTACTTGGGAGCCAGATTTGTGAGGGGTTATTTGCCCTGCTGTTGAGGTTATTTGTCTCGGTTTAAAGAGCTGCACAGTGAAAATATCATTATTGGCAAAAGATCTCAGAAGAATGAGTATCTTGCAGTGCAGTTGAGCGTTGACTGCCTGCTGATCAGTTGCGGGACCTTTACGCTCTGATTAAAAGCAGAGTGTGGCACTTTTTTTGTTTTCAGAAACTCCCAATTTAAATTAATCAAGTACAGGGGCACACTCTGGCTGGCAGGACACTCAGGAAATCAGCTGGGATCCAGGATGATATCTCCAGCTCTCATCTTGTTTCACTCTTATTGCCATTGCTTGGTGACTCTTGATTTGAAAAATATTGGCTTAGCAGAAATGGGCTTGTCACCTGTCCAAATAGCCAATCTTCGATATTCTGAATGCCCAAAGGATTTTCACTAGGCATTACTGAAGGGTTCGTCAATAACATAGAGATGGCATTTAAAATACAGAGGAAAATTTAGTCAAGGGATCTTCAAGGTCAGGGGAGATCGGAAAGATTTTACCCATCTGTGGGTAGTGCATTTGTCTTCTTTGAAGGCATAGAAAATTGCGATTAATATTATACCTGTATCGACAGAACAGCAGGGAAGTCCTGCTGCCAGCCACAGCTAGCCGCAAACTATCCCCTCTCTGGCAAAAGTAGAAACCTTCCAAGAACAACCTCTGCTGTCTTCACCTAACACCAAAGTGGTGCATATGCACCATCAGACCAAGGTGAACATTCAGAATCTGTCTTGTCCTTGATGCTTCCTTTCAAGATGGGGACAGTACGTGTCAGTGTGTTTTCCAGTCACCACAACATCAATAAAATATTCAGACTTGGGGAAACGTTGCCCTAAATATTCCCTTACTTGCAGGAAGGATAACTCTGACATCATAAATTCCCTGGAGAGGCTGGTCTCTGGTGTCTATGCCCCCAAGTGATGAGGAGGATATACACTGAAATGAAATCCTCATAGAGCAGGGGTCCTCAAACTACGGCCCACGGGCCGGATGCGGCATTCTTTTTCCTGTTTTTTGTGCACTACTACAAATAAAATATGTGCAGTGTGCATAGGAATTCATTCATTTTTTTCCAAACTATAGCCTGGCCACCGACAGTGTCTGAGGGACAGTGAACCGGCCCCCTGTTTAAAAAGTTTGAGGACCCCTGTCATAGAGAGACCAAGCTACAGCACCACTTTCATTCTCTCAACAAGTGTGTGAATTTGGACAAAATCAGACCTAAAAAGCATGGGCCATGTAGCCCGCTGGCACCAAACTTGCTGTTTGTGCAGAGCCTCTATTACAAATGTACCTTTCTCCGGGAGCTGTGAGGTCCCCTGCTTTGTCACAGAGCCACCCTGGTGTGACGGGATGTGGAGGCTGTGGCTCTGCCAGCCACACTCCTTCTTCCGTCACCATTACCAGGCCCTGCCCAGAATATTTTTCAATTTTTTTTTTTTTTTTTTGGTGCATGGCTGTGTCTGCTGTGTCTGTTAATAAAGAGAGGACAAATGGGAAGCAAGGACCTGAATGCATCTGCCAGACCCTGAGCTGAGTTAGGAGTTTGGTTTTTCTTTCTCTCAGCAGTGGCGATGTTGCCAATGCTGAGGCCAAAGTCTAGTCTCAGTGTGGTTGTCCTTGGAAAGGCACTTGTTTGGGTAAGGTGGGAACCGATGAGCAAAAGTTACTGACATTCTCTCTGATGACCTGCTTTTAAATGTAGGGATAAATGGCAGAGAGGCAATGCCTCTGTCTGCTTGCAGTGGTCCAGGCACATTTTGCGTATCTGTTTTTGTATTTTCAGGCTAAAGACCTGATGAACCCAGTAGCTGGGGTCAACGATTATATAACAACAATTTCCTACTAAGAGAAAAAAATGCTTTTGCTACTCCACGTGTGCAGGTGCTGTGGGGTAGTTGGTATAAGTCCACACTGACAAACCGGTAGGATTATCTTCTGGGGGAAGGGAGGGTTGAGGTTGTTTTGTGTTTCAATTTCTGATTGTTTTTTCCATGTGAGCATCGGGCTGCCCACAGTGCTGTCCCGGCTCTGGAATTGCCATCAGTGTGTGCTGCAGAGAGCAGTCAGGCCACAGCACATGAGTTCTGCTCTCTTGCTCCTTCCTGTTCTCTGAAGAGCGGTGAGAGCCTCCTTGCACTGGGGCCATTCTGTGCAAACCCATTCAGTCTCCACAATACACACAGGGTGTGAACTTCTGAGTACCATTGCTCCTGGTGATTGATCACTGCATGCTACCTCTAACTCTTTCCTTCTTTAGAAACAGCTTTTTCATGGAAATTAACCTGTTTGGCCAAAGATTCTTGCTGTTGCTGTGTGGTTTTTCAACAGAGTGAGTTGACAGCAGCAGCAATAAACTGTCATGTGTTTGGGCAGGAGCCACATCTCTGCACCACATAGCAGGTGTTGCAAGGGTTGCTTGTGATGTGAAGGATTTTTGGGATAGACCTGGGGGTTCCTGGCCACAGAAGTGTGGCAGCAGGGCAGGACATTCCCTTCTCACACCAGAATTTCCCCCCGGCAGAAGCAGAGAGGTTTGGCTATTGCTGAGGTTTCATCCAGGGCAGCAGAAATCCCACACAAGCAGCCGCTGCACATGTGCAGGCAGCACAATATATACGAGTCAGACTGGTGTATCTAAATGCAGCATGTGTTGAACTCATCCAGGCTGCTGCAGGCGTTTCTATTGCCCGCAGGGAAGTGACGGGAGTGGATAAGCCTTAGCACAGGCAAGCATTCTCCATCGTATGAGGTGATAGGGATGGCAGGGCTGCCCTGCTCAACTGTGGGTGGGTCAGGGCTGTGGAAGGTCCCCCAGGAGGATCCCTGATGGGTCTCAGGGTAGTTTGAGAAGTGCAGAGCCAGAATACCTGTTTCTGCAGAAGCTCTTCCCAAATTCCTACTATTGGCACTGAGGGGAGGTGATGACAGCTGCTTATATACCGTGGGCTGCACATGTGAGAGGAAGGGGGGATGGGAAACCCTTGTGCCATCCCATGGTGGGCACAAGGTTCCCTCTTTGCCCAGGCTGGACCAGTTCACAGCTTCTAGCTCCGGTGTTGTCCCCTGTGATTAGACTGCCAGCCAAGAGGCCTCTGTCTGTCACTTGCTCTGTGCCACGATGCACGATTGCAGCAGACGGAGGGTAATAGGCGTGTTGAAATCAGTTGCATGAAAGTTATTTCACATGTGCAACACCTGGAGATTTCTTCCTGACTACGAGGGCTGAGGCTCTCTGTGTCGGGACAAGATGTCGACAATGACCTTGGTCCTGTTACTTTCTTGCTCTGTCATGCTAGTGAAGTTTCCCATGGGAGAACAATATGTCCATTTCTCATTGCATTAAAAAGCCCTTTTCCTGTCTCACCTTTCTGTGTGATGGAAGTTGCCAAAGAGAAGTTTCTTCTTACAGTCAGCTGAAGTTGAAACAGGAGGGGATTGTGTCTAAATATTTGGAGTATGGCATGGTGTGTGTGACCTGTGCCTGAAGAACCCGTCAGAGCAGCTGAATTTCTGGGTGATATTGTTTGTCTAAAGCTATGGCTCAGGAACAGAAGCTTGCTGTGGTGAAATAAAGTGCAGGGGAATAAAGATGGAGGAATCAGAAGTAGGAAAAAGGTAATATAAGTTATAAATTGAAGGAAGGGGAAGAAGTTGGTATGAAATGACACTGCCCATATTGTGAGACTGAAGAGGGAAGTTGTTTGGGGATTTTAGAGCAAACTGGTGTCCTGAAAAGCAGGGAAGAGAGCACATCCCTTTGCCAGTCCAAACAGCCCTAAGGAGAAACACCTTGCAGGGTCGTCCCTGGAAGGGCTGTTGTCGGGTGTGATGAAGATGAAAACACTGTGCTTCCCTGCTGTCCCCAGCACATTTCTGCCAAAAGTGCAGTCAGTGCAGTTGTTCTGCATGACCTGTGAATGCCGACACAACTCCCCGGTGCCCTGGCCCTCGGTGCACACCTTTAGGTTTCAAATGGCTTTGGGAGCTGTGGGATTGCTTGCCATGCCTTGAGCATCCCTGGCTGCTCTGTGGTCATCAGGTTTTCATAAATTGTCTGGTTTCAGCAGTTCCCCTTATAAACACTCATGAGTATCTGGCCACAAATATTCCTAACCCCACAATATTCTAGTTGTTGTCTGCACAGATTCATCATTTGTCCCAGCATTGCGTAGTGGTGTGGAGCAGCTAATACAGGGGGAATTTGCTTTAGCAGTTATTCATGCTGGGGTGAGCCTCATCCTATTCAGTTCAAAATAAACAGCAAGAAATAACACAGTTGTGACTGGGACAGGAAGAAGCCCTTGAAGCACTGTGGCCATCCTGCATTGCCTGTCATCACTTTTTCTGCTTTGTGTCTTCACATGGAGTCGAGGGATGTTGCAGCACCTCATCTTGGGGCCTTTTGAAGAGCCACAGATTAGAGGGATTGTGCTGGCAAAGTGGAGAGCTGCATCCAGCTCTGTTTTGGCTTTTGATCACTGGGAGATGCATATGTCAAAGTGCAGCAGCAAGAATGACAATGTGCTTCATTCTTTTGCCTGCAGGGACAGCAGCCCACTGCTTGAAGCACATGGTGCTCAGGAGCTTGCCACATTGATTAAGGGAAGGCATATCAGGTTTTGACAAGTTACACTGGAGGCTGAACATTGTCAGCTGTAGAGTACATGCTAGCACATATACTGCATACATAAAAAGCTATTTATCTTTGCAAAGGGAGAAGCTGCTGCTGACAATAGGGAATTCATTTCCACAGACCTTTTGGGGCTTTTTGATGTGCGTGTGCTCAGCATCACAGCTGAATGACTTTATGTTTCCCAAACATTGATGCTACTACTGCTCAAGTCAGAAAAGCAATGTTGAGCCTCAGTGCTGGGGCTCTTGGGCTCAGGAGGTGATGTAGAGTAGAACTTTTCCTGCAGACTGGACATAAAGGGCAACATTTTGTGGCTGCAGTGGATCCCACTCTGGCTGGCATGCCAGGGCCTTCCCACACTGGCCTGAATGGGGCAGAGAAAAGCTTTTACAGTGAAAGCATTGGGCTGGCATTCAGAAAATCCAGATTCTGACTCTGATGCAGTCTTTCCAAGAATCTTATGCAACTGACCTCATTTCTCTGTGTCCTTTACCTCCTCACCGTGTGGTGGGACTTTCCCCATCCCTTGTAGGACTCTTGTGTGAGTGAGGTAAATGAAAATACTCAGTTGCTCTGCTGTTGGCACCATTTATTTCCCTAAAGGGACAAACCAAACCTCCACCCTTACTTGTGGCATTATGGGGTTGATCCTGCCTCTGTCTTACCAAGCTGCCTGTGTGAGTCTAGCGTGACACAGACAAATCTGATGGTCAAAATTATGTTTGGCAATTTGTTTTCTCCCTAAAATATTGTATTTTCTTTTGCCATTTCCTCCCACCCACCTCAAAATCTTGACACAGGTGGATTCTTCAGGGGCCAAAATTTGACAGGTGTGCAGCCTTCCCCAGGCCAGGCAGCAAAGTGCAATCCTGGAGCTGCTTTTCCAAGCAGAGCCCCATCAGGAAACCTCCCTTCTATAAACGTTTCCCTGAAGCCTCTCCTGACTCAGACCTCTCTTGCCTCTCCTTGGGGAGCTATGTCGGCTCCCGCACCCTGCCCTGAGCACGCAATGCCTGCCGTTCCTGTGCGCTCACACGGGAAGCTGAGTGCTTTCCCAAAGCACCAGGATACCGTTGCTGGATCCAGCAGGCACAAGCTCCCCACTGTTGAGGGCAAGGAGGAGCTTCCACTACAAGTTTGCCCTGGTTTTACACCTTTCCCTCTGTGCGGCTGCTGGCCACTGCCAGGCTGCTGCTCTGGCTCAGTACAGCTGATCTTAAGTCAGTTTTAATAAGCGTGTTTTAAACAGAGGTGACTTGCTGGAGAAGGTGGTAGCCTCAGGAACGCTGCCCTGTCGCACAGCATGCCTGTCATAAGCGTATGTCTGGAGTCAGGATGAAACCCCCAGCGCTGGCTGTGAGGCTGCGGCACAGAGAAGGCTGCCAGCTGCCCGCAAAGAGCAGCTGATGGATCAGTGTTGCCAGCGGACATTGTCCCCTGCATCATGGCCAGTAATTGGTACATGGGCCTGTGCTGTCCTTTTATAATAATCACTTCTTTTGTCGCCCTCTTCAAAGGTGGCTTTGCATACAAGACCAAGAGCAAAACCATAGCTCATTACTTGATTGCATAATTACATTCTGCTACAGCATAATTTAGTTATGGAGGTAATTAAATGGATCAAGGTCAGCAGTAGGGCTCAGGACACAAGTGGGGGGGGGGAAAGGCTGAGAATTTTTTAGTGCAGAATACCACCTTGTTGGCATCTTTTGCAGCTTAGGTTAGGTTTATATGGCCCTGCTGCTTGTCCCTCTGGCCTCACAGGCAAGATGTGATGCTTTTCAGAAAGAAAGCAGAGGGTTATAAATGGTGCTTTGTTGAGAACTGATCTTGTGCTGTAGCAAGGACTGGATCAAATAACTCAGGAAGCTTCTTCCACACTGCACGCTCTCTGTCCTGCTGCGTCAGAGCATGGGCTGTGCTGCACCACAGCAGCTGCTTCCTGGATATGGACATTGCTGGGTGCACAGATTTATTTTTTTTCCCCATTCACAAAATTGGGGAAAGAAGGAACAGAAGGCTTTAATGTTCATCAAGTCTGGGGTTTACAAGCCTCAGAACAGTAACTGGAAGTAAGTCACGCAACAAAGTTTATGAGAGTTGAGTCCTTCAGAACAACCTAGTCTTTCTACAGGCTTCCCGAGCTTGATATGAATAAATAATTTAATGGCTACTAATGTGAATGCTGCTGATTTTGAATCTCAGTTTCTACTGTATTAAACCCTACAGCCAGCTCTGCCCTTAAGGAACATTCTTTCTGCAAGGGCTTTGTATCCATGCCAATGTTATCTGCACCCTCTGAAGAGGCTAGAGCTACAAAATGGCTTTTGAAAATGTGTAGCGCCAGGATTATCACGCCTCAGTTTTTATCAAATTTACACTATCAAAAAAAAAGAAAGCAAAGAACAAAACCCAAGACTTTTCAATATCAAAGTTAAAATTAGAAAGCATCCTTTTTTTTTTTAAAGCATCCTTGTCAATTGAAAGCTTATTTTTTTATGACCATCTCAAAAAGCAAAATCTCACAGCTCTCATTATTTTTCTTTTGTGCCTCACATGCCTCATTTTTTTTTACTGCCCTCTTCTAAGTAAAATAATGCACGTGGTACTCTTTTACTTTCTGCGTGTTCCTCTAAGTGTACAGGCTTGTGCGTGTATTTCTGTATTAGTTTACTAATATGCTTTGGTTAGGTCGGTAGAGATGCAGCAGCGTAAAACTAGTAAAGAAGGTCCAATGTTTTTATAAGTATTCTGCCCCTTGCCTGACTGAATTTTTACCTCACAGGTTTTCACCTTCCAAATGCTTTTATGTTGTGAAATACATTGACAGTTGCTCATGGCTACACTATTAATTGTCCTGTGTGGCAGATCTGGAGAGAAAGGAATGCTATGTGCCTGTTGCTGACTCCAACACCATAGACTATAGGGACAGAAGTAATTGTTTGGGTCTATTAGTATAAATATGTCATCATCAGCTGACAGTGTTTTGCTAACTCATTCTGCTTGCATGAAGTCCCCGCCTTTGGCTGTGTTAAATTAGACAGTTTGGAATAGGTCATCTTTTTCTCCTAGCACCAGAAGTTATGTTCCCACAGGACTTTTAATCTTCTCCTTCATTTCCTTTGTTCTGAAAGTGATCATACCCATTTTAATTGAACCATTCGTGAATCAGTGTTTATTCCTTGATTATGTGACATTCTCTGAATGTGTAGTCCAGCTCTAGTGATAGTTCTGCTCTTGCTGCTGCACCAGTGATTCAGGACTTAGCATTGATGCAAGTATGTGAAAACTATGAAACATTGTGGACAGTAAGAAAGGACTGTTATGCCCACGAGCAAGTGGTTTCTCTTCTGTGTGTTTTTTTTAATTTGTGTGGTTTTTTTTTTTCTCTCCCCTTTTTCTGGAGAAGCACAGAAGAAAGCAGTAATGACACATTCTGTCTTCAGTGGAAGAGGGACAGGATAGTCAGGACCGCCCTGAGGTTTCCTTCCCCCGTTCAGTGTATTCACTAGAACAGACAAACAAGATTTCTCTAAAATTTATCATGCTAAGAAAAGATTTTTCAGACTTGTGAAGGATCCAGCTGTGACACGTAGTAAACTGCAGGCTTTCTACAAGCAAAGTACTGATGATTCAAATAGGCAGGCTTAACAACTGACCTTTTTCATCATTATTGCTAATGTAGTTGTTTCTCTTTGTGGATGTTGGTAGTAAGTGCTTTTTTGGAAGGCTTATTCTGATATCCAGTGTGGTTATGAGGCATTTCAGATGATAAAATAACATTCTGATTGCAAACCCTGCATGGCAGGAGAAGAGGACCTTGTGTACAGACACCACCCGGGTTACAGCATGCTGTGTGTGTTTAGATCAGAGTGCACACAGGGCCTTCGGCTGCTTCTAAGGATCACCAAATTGCAGTAGGTCACTGACATTTCACATCCATCATGTCCCTACTTTCTTATACTCTGCTGCAGTAAGCCAGCTATCCCACCCCCTTCTGTGGTTACTGTTTTAGTTCATATCTGGACAGCACTTTTGGAACAATCCCTCCAGTCACCCTGACAGAGAGCTCTTCGGTTTGCACCACAGAGTGGCCTGAAGCTGTGCAAACTAGATTCCTTTTGGATGAGGCTAAACTGAGGGGTACCCTTCAGGGGTGCCCCTGAAGTGCCAGATATTCAGACCATGGGACCCAGTGGCAGCTAGAACAGACTGAACCCATCCTGAAATGTGTACAGTGTGAGTGTCTGGCCCTTGACACCAACAGTTTCACTCTACACATTCAATCCTCCATTGTAGACACGGTCTCTGTAAAACAAAATCAAGTGTCTACAGATCTGATTGAAAATCCTGAATCTCACTGAAACTGCATGCTACAGTAAGTAGCTACAAATGGGAAACAGCAATTTTTAACGCTGGATTGCTTTATTGACGTATTTTGGATCATATAATTTAAAGACAGTTGCAGAGTCTTCTGTATACTTGTAACACAATAAAATGGTCTCCTGCTTTACTGTGCATTGTGCCAAATAGAGCTAGTGTGTTATATTACTCTCTCTAGAGTGGCTATATTATCTTAGATTGGAAGTTGCAGTCATTAGTTGGCTTCTGAACAGGATCGGTTGCCAAAGCTAATCTGAGTTCTCTATCAAAGTGTGCAACAGAGTGAAAAATTTCACTATAGCCACTACTGCAAAATCCCTGATGATACACTTCCATCTGTCTGATTCCTGGGAAGCAAAGCATCAGCTACCATGGGTCACTTGGAACAGTCAGATCTAAGCTGTGGCATAGTTTGGGTCCATTCAAAATGTTTGTGTATTGTCCATGGGTTATTTCACATCAAAAGAAACTAACCAAAAGAAGAACAAGCCAGGTTGTCAGCATGTATGTATTGTGGAACTCCATTCAAGGTATAAATAAGTCCAGTCTTCTCTGTGAAGGTGGTTTGGGCTGTGAGATTCATCAGCTCTTTCAGGCTATGCAGAGGTGCTGTGATCAATATGGGGATGGGAATTCTATCACAGCAGAGCTGGCTGATTTTCTGAATTCCCAGAAAATTAATGAACGAAGGGCTGTCTGCATTTCATGCCAAACACTTTCTTTCTCCTCTCTTTCTCTCACAAAACTGTTCCGAGGAGCTGGAGCCTCACTCATTCCTCAGGCTCCTCTATTGTATATAACCAAAGACAGGCTCTTCATACACAATGAGCAATTTAAAGACTATTAGATGGGACACTAGCCCAAAGTGTCTGGGTCAAGGACACAGAATCTGGAGGAGTCAGGACAAGCGGAGGAGCCTGCTCTCGGGAATTAAAATCCAATGCCTCAGTTACGTGGTAGCTATTCACCAAAAAGCTCTCTCCACTGGCAGTGATACTCAGGACCAAGAGAAATGTGCCTGCAACACCTCATCACAGTCTTCCTTTGTAGCACATACCCACCTTCGCTGCCGGTTGGAATGATGACCAGAGGGGTTTGATGTGTTGGGCATGTGATTTGCTTGGCTTTGATAAAGCAGCCCCCAGCAGAGGTGGGGCAGACACCTCAGGTTCACCCTGGCAGATTTTAAGAAAGCACCACTGACCTTTTTTGCAGGCTTTGTCAGCAGCAACATTGCTGGGACTCAGGCTTTGGGGCACAGATCTCAGTGGGTTCCCTTTTGGCTCTCCCAGTGGGCAGCAGAGCTGGCCTCCACCCAAGAATATGCCATGAACCTTTCCCTTTCTCTGTGTAGGTGCTGCAGCAGCTGGTACAAGGGATTGGGGGAACCACATAAATTGTCACACTTCATAACATTTCATCTTGGTTGTAAGATCCTGCCTGCCCAACACCAGCTTACCCAGTGTCAGTTGATGCTTTAGACCACAGGGCTTGCTGTTAATTGGCCAGTTGTAGCCAACCTGTCAGTAAGCTGTCAAAATATTAAAATCTAGCACCACTCATCTTCAGGATGGAAGTTTTAGCAGCAAAGAAATTGAATTTTCAGCTCGGTCATGACAGCTCTGAAATTGGTTTAATGCAGAGGAGATCTTTTCAGCATTAGGAAAGATAGGGAGGGTGTCAGAGGTGATGTGTTTCCACCAAGTCTTGCAGTTTGAATCTTAAGAGTCAAAGCAACAAGGCTATCTCAGTACATCAGCAGCTTATGGTTGTAATAGGCCTGGTGAGCTCCTTGGCAATTCCTCTTATCTTCTGCCTATGTGATGTGTTACTTCAAAAAATGAACTACAGGGAAAATTGGGCTCTTTCCTTGCTTCAGACCTGCACTCTGTGCAGGGCTGTACCGCCGGGTAAGAACAAGCACAGTTTTGTCTGTGTGCTAAAACATCGTCCACTGGAGACTCTGCCTTACAAGGACTGGGACTCGCTCACAGTCCCCTTCTCCCTGACATTGTTACAACTGCATTATTTCATTTATATCAGAAGGAGGGGGCACGTGCCTAAGAAACTGAACTGGAACTTGGGGGAAACAAGTTTTTCTACTAGCTCTGACACCTCTTTTTTTACAGAACACCCAGCAAGCCAGTTGGTCTTTTGGTGCTTAAGATCTCAGCACAAAAATGTAGAAAATAAGAGGTCTTCCCTGCACTCCTGTCATGGTGAGGGCATTTTTATTAAATGCTCAAAATATTCATGCTCTGGTTTGAGCCTTTGAGTTTTGAGCCTGTATTTTCATATAAATCACAGCATGATAAATCTAATATCGAGTGCTAATTTTCCACTAAGAGCCTTCTTTTGACTATCAGAAGAAAATAGTGTTGTGTTTATAAATGAATTATCATTCTTTTAGTTTATTCATTGTTATTATTATCAACCATAATAAAAATAGCATTATCACAAAAGTAGCCAAAGGCCACAAATTAATTTATTGTGCCCTGTGCTCAGGCTCAAACTGATGCCAAGAAACTCTCTCTGGCCTCACAGAAATCACAGGTTCAAAGCATCCCATCTGGCTCTGTTTCTAGGATTCTTACATTATTGTTTTTCTTTATAGTTATTTCAGGCTTTAGCAGATGAGGCAGGATGATGCTAATTCAGGAAATCTGTTTTTCTTGTATGCAACTAACATATCTTCATCTTGTCCCATCTTGTCTCATGATCATTATCTCTGAATGCAAAGATGTATTTCTGGATACTGGTTTGGAGTAAGCAAAGCTGATAGCATTGTTACAAATTTCAGACACTTTGTCAGAATGTAGAGAAGACAATGGATGAGTTGGGATACCCAAGTTAGAAAATACCCAGGGATTTCACCATATCCCTAGGCTGCCAGAAATGCACTGCAAGAGACAATGCTGTCAGAAGCTCCCCCTCTGGGAGGATGCAGTTGCTTTCCTAGAAGAGTGATGCTGAACTGCATGGGCCAAGTGCCATGTGAGTAAGCTATGCTGCAATCACTTTAAAAGGCTTTAAAATTCAGACTTGAAATAAGATCTAAAATTAAAAAAAAAAAAATCAATCCATTAAAATCCAAATATACCTTATATTTTAAAAAGAAAGGATTAAAATTTATTCAATCCAACCATGAAGTGGAATTTGGGGTCCATCATTAGGAAAAACTGAAGCAAAGGACAAAATGTGTCTCTTGTTCTGTGTGTCTCATCTGTGAGTTGCTCCATGTGCAGTCTTCACCACAGAGCACTGTGCACAGAGCTGTGCAGGCGCTGGTCCCCAAATCTCACTCCCAGTGCCTATTCTAACCCAACCTACCCAGGCTCTCCAGGGAGGTGTGGAAATGAGCAGTCTGGCTTGAAAAGTTGTCCTGAGTTATGTTCTTGTCAGCACTCATTAAGCTGAAAGCTGTGTTCCTAGCAGGATTGCACGAGCAGCTCGCCAAAGGCCAATGCAGTAAATTTGGGCATTTTTATCTTTATGAAATACTTTGTAAAAATGTGCCTGCATGGTAGACAGGCCAAGAACTGAAAGCTGAAGAACACGATACTGGGATGGACAGGTCTGAATTTGGACACCCAGAACTCTTTAGGTTTGTCTGCTCTGTAACCACATGTAAGACTGTAGCTTGTGTGGATCTATATGAATTTGATCTAGGTGACCAGTTAGCTGGGACAGACTGGAGCTCAGCACGTCTTGCAGGGCCTGCCACAGGTTTTGATCAATACTCTGCTGTGTGCCCAGGCAGGTGTCCTTGCTGCTGCAGGGTTACCTTGGGCATGCCCATGCTGTAATCACACCTTTGTCTCCAGCATTCACACACTTCCTCTGTGGTGATATGGATAATTTAATCAGTCCTTGAACACAGAAGGGTGCTTTGTGAGAGCTCCGTGTCCACATATAAAGATCTGCAGCTTAATTACGAAGTCTTCTCCAGCACTGGATTTTTTTCCTGTCTAGAAATATTAGATCAGCTTGCAAGTCTTAGCAGACCTTCACACCACCTCTTGCATGGGTGTTTTAAAGTGAAGCCAGCTTAACAAATATGTACCTTGAGCACAGAGAGTTTCCACAGAAGGGAGGGCAGATAGCCCTCTAGTTATATTTTTCAGAGGCAGTAACTAATTGCTTGCTAATGGTGCTTCTCAGCTCCCAGAGCTGGGGACTAGACCTGCATAGGTGGTAATTTATTTGAAAATTTGCTCCCTCCAACCCATAGATGGTCCAAGCAGAGTCAGAATACTTGCAGATACCATATTGCCTCATCAAGTGAATTTCTGCTCTGCAGCAGGGCTATACACTCTCATGTAGCAGCTTGTTATTTTAAAACATATCTGCTTTCTCCTACTTCTAAAAGGCCACCAAGAAGACTTGTCACCAATCTCTTATGGAGCTAGAAGGGGGAGGAAAAGTGAAGTGTGAACAGTAGAATATCACCTGCCATCTGGACAAAGATGTGATGAGATGTAAAGTTTGGATGCACATTTGTGGTTCTTGATCAGGTGCCAAGAGAGAGCTCAGCTACAATTATTTTAAAGCATTTCCAGACAGATGCAACCCTAGGTCATGGAAGAAGCTACACTGAGGCAGGAGGACACTGTATGCTATCAGGCTGTATGCAAGGCATCATTGCCTGTGAGAGTGCTGCTGTGGTCTGCATAGAGCTTATCCTGTGAACAGGACCAACATGGTCAAAGATGTGTCCTGGGAATAAGAGTATGCCAGGATCAAGCGCTGTGGTATAAGGTTTGTGGTCACAAATTCTCGGGTATTCAAAGAGATGTTTAGTCTCTGAAATGTAACAGGTTTAAATGAGAGTCGGGCATTTGCATTTTAACTGGGAGCTGAAATGTCTTTGAGAATCCAGTGTCTTTGGTTATCCACACAAGTCTATGTGCGTTGAACTTCTCAGTGCTGTTGGCATCAGAGGGGTGTTTATTAAACCTGCTCTGGATGAAGCCAGTGGGAAATGTAGAATGGGCTTTACTGGGTAAAGAGCACCATAAAGCAGATGCTCTTCTGCAATGTCATCCCTTCCCCTGGGGTGGAGCAACACTTCTACAGACACAGCAAACATGATCCCATCATTCCATGGTCTGCCTCCCCAACCACAATGAAGTGCCACTGCTGATAGCTGTGCTGATATTTATGGTTCCTACTTAGTATGTTTTAAATTACTTGATGAGCTCTAAGTAGTAACACTAACGTCAGTAAGTATCCTGAGCCAGATTCTCTGGGAGGGAAGCCTTGCCGTGCCATCGACTTTGGTGCACTTTAGGGCTTTTATCCCATCTGAAGATCTGGCTCAGTAATTGTGCAGAACATAAAAGAGAAACCCGTAAGTGCTGTAAACAAAAGAAAACTGTTACTCTGGGATTGTGTTCATTAGATATTTCAACACTCATAATTAACATCCCTTTCCTAAACTGTGGCACAAACTACTTGCAGAATGGGCTTTTTCTTTTATTGCTGCTAGTTTCAGTGACTAAATTTATTAAGTCATTAGGTTTGCATATGGATGTGTATATTTGCTATTCTCCTTTGGGTTATAATAAAAGGAAATCTTGAGGAAAAAAAAAAAAAAGAAAGAGAACTTTATTTATCTGGCAATTTTGAGAATGTTTTTAGCGAAATGGCAAACAATACAAACAAGTGGTCCAGTCCGGAGGGATGCTCAGTGAGCAGCTGGGTTTGAATACAACAGCTAATGACAGTCTTCTGTTGGCCTTCTCGGTGTCCCTGAGCATTGCACATTGAAAGCTGTCACCATTTCTGCCATGGTCTGGGGACATCAGGGGCTTCAGTACCAGTCAGAGCTTGGACTAAACGGAAAAGGGAGCAAATTGCTCACTCTCGTGATCAGAATCCAGGAGCACCATGCTGTTGCTTATAGGGGACCCTTTCTTTGCACATCCTGGCTGAGGATGCTCAGGGTGCCAGTGGCAGTGATGGTCCCGGCATGGCACAGGCAGGGACTGGCACTGCTCCCCCTTGCTCAGAGCAGCATCAGGGCTGTCCACTGCCCTGGCAGTGCTATGACGCACTGGGGCTGTGACACCATTGGATTGGCATTTTTTGAAGGAGCTGAGATGCTCAAGGGTGGCAGTGCATTCCCTGAATACCCTGCAGTCTCACATCCACAGGTTTGGCAGCAGTGCTTCTCCACCAACATCTGTGGAGGTTCTCCAGCTTTACAGAAGTGTATGGGAGAGTCCAAGTATGTTCAAGGCCAAGAAGTTGGGTTAGATTACCTGGCCAGGGCATGTGAAAACTGAGGTAGATTAGAAAAAAAAAATCTGTCCTCTCACAAATCACACCCAGCCTGTGCTGCAGGGCAGGCAGATAGGGCCCAACATTCCCAATACCTTCCTGAAGACCAAACTGGCCCAAGTGATACAGAGACTGTCTTGTGCCTGGAAGTCCCATCCACATTTCCATCTATAGATGGCAGGAAAATTAAGGAATAAATGAAACTGGTATCAAGGATAAATGAAACATCTTGTTTTTCTAAACCAGAAATAGCTTTTGGGGCAATCCATGGTGCCTTGTAGCCTCTCTGAGCAGGTCTGACACACCGAATCCCCCCTCAAACAGCAGTTGCATCCATTTAGCTCTGTTTGATTCCGAGTGTCATTGAATGTGGTCTCCCTAATGTTCTGTGTGATAGCTACCGCTTTATTTTTTTCTAGACTGTGCGATTTCCAATAAAACCAGAGTTAGCACAAGCCAGACCTGTGTTTGTTTTCCAAAGCAAATCTAATTACTCTTCTTACTGGAATTGCCTTTTATTCAAGGTATTGGATGGAGATAGAGAAAACAAGTTGCAGGCAGATGCTACTCATTTTGCATGTAAATTACTAACATTTCTTTTACAAATATTTCATGCAGGTTTTCAGTTTAACAATTAAAAAAAAGATCTGTTGTTTCAAACTGCCTTCAGTAATACCTATAGACATTTAACAAAATACCTCAGGCTCTAAATCTCCAAATAGTAAACAAATACATGTATTTATTTACTTTGTATGCAAAAACAGTGTAGTCATAGACCCGTACTTCACACAAAGATAAAACCAGACAAATTTCCTTTTTTGTGTCTCCAAATCACAAGCATACTCTTTAATGAGGAGAACTGCTGAGTTTTCTGAGGGAGCTGAGTTTATGATGGTGCTAACAGGGGAGCAAGAGCTCAATGGAGCTGGTGCATAAAACAGAGTCATGATTTATTTCTTTGTTTAACGACTGAAAAAAGGCCACTGATTAAAAGATGAAGCCATCTGTCCTCTCACCATCTTGTACCTGGTCATGCTATTTCTATCAAGGTGAAAGTTGAGGAAATAATTGAGTGGGGTTTGTTACAAGACTGTTTCAAAAGGTCCCTGCACCAAGTGAGAGAGTGAAGTGAGTGCTCCTGAGCCTCGGGCTTACCATGCCATTACTGCTGGAGGAGGATGTCCTTACATCCCATCAGAAGGGGACACAGCCTGAGCATCCCCTTGCTGTTTTTACCCACTCCATATCTGTGGGATGAAGAGAAAGTATTGGACTCCAGTTCTACCCATCTAGCTATTTCATCAACACTCAATTCATCCTAAATAAAAACAAAACAAGCTTGCATGCCCCTGTGGTCCGTCCAATAGGTCAGTGATTTTCAAAAAATATCTTCAGTTATCTCCGATTTCAGTCTGTGCAGCAGTGGCAGCTAGAAACTGCAACCGCAATGAAGTGCCACTGCTGATAGCTGTGCTGATATTTATGGTTCCTACTTAGTATGTTTTAAATTACTTGATGAGCTCTAAGTAGTAACACTAACGTCAGTAAGTATCCTGAGCCAGATTCTCTGGGAGGGAAACCTGGCCGTGCCGCCATAGACTTTGGTGCACTTTAGGGCTTTTATCCCACAAATTGCTTTATTAGTGTGAAGCCTGTTATGCTCCCCTGCACTTTCCTCTTCCTTCCCAAGCCCAAGACAACTGAAGCAGCAGTTCCCACCTGATTTGACATAATTGCAACAATTAATTTTGACAGTAAAGCTTGTAGAGAAGTTCTGCCATTAATATCCCAATAGCCTTTTGTTATTGGTAGCCCCAGAGCCATCAGCAAAAGGCACATGCAGAAACTAAGTGACACAATGTTGCTGAGGACTTGACATGGACCATGAAGAATATATCAGTGAAGAAGAACATAAGGGTTTGCATGACAAAATAGATTTAGAGGACACTCCAAATATCTCTGGGCAGTGCCTGGGCGAGTGGCCTGTGTCCTGCATGCCTGTCCCATATACCTTCTGGTCAGCTGTTTTTTCCTTGTCTATCCTCTTGCTCACTGAGTCACATCTGCATGTGGTAGTGCCCACACCAAAGATTTCTGGTGCTCTAACCTGCAGAGACCTTGAGACATGTCACTTTGGTGGTAGGATGAATTGTGTCCCGGTGTGTATTTGTCCCTACATGGCACAGTGGGATACCAGCTGTTGGTGATGAGGTGACATAAGAAGAAGGATAATAATAATGAATAAAAATGGCATTATTTAACTTAATGGTATCATTTGGCTAGAATTTAGCTGTCAAATCTGTGGGTTTTCTAAATTGCCAAGTGGACGGAGCTGGGATGTTTCTTGGTGATGTTGCCATGGTTAGCGTCCTGAAGTGCTATTTCAGATGAATTGTGGGGGATGAGGAATCAACCAGCCAACTCACAATGAGGCTGTTTTGTTTACTTTTGGGGGAGCTTAAACATTTAAAGGAAATCACTATTTTTTTTCTTTATTATTCTTAAATGTTCATTAAGTCAATGTCTTTAAATACATTTGCTTTAAAAGAATATAATAATTTTGCAGCTTTATTGGTACAAGTGGGTATACAATATGGCATCTGCTTTTATGAACCACTGCTGCATGTTGTAAAATACTATACTGCTGTAATTTTAAAATAGATACTTATCTGAAAGCCTAATCTTCAATAACTTCCAGATAAATTCTAGATTTTTTTATCTTTCTGAAACAGCATTTTAAAAATGCATTAGCTTTTGTTTTTCTTCTTCATTGAAAATGAGAAATAGTATTTGTTCCATGCTAAAATTGAGACCTGTGTTGAAAATCCAGATATCTCATGCACAGTAAATCCCACGTTTTGGTCGAGTTGGTAGCTATCCTTCACAGCCTACCAAATTTTCAATCCCCCTAAGGGGAATTTTCTTAATATATTTTTATTGATGGGGTAACAAAGGCATGGGAAAGGGGACTGAGTTGTCCAGTTTGCGTTTAGAGATGCTCTCCATCGCGGGGCTTGCTGCCTGGCGCCAAGGAGAGCCCCGAGCCAGTGGGTCGCAGGCAGCCGCCGAAAACTGCCCAGCTCCCGAGTGAGCTGTGTCTTCCAAGGCAAGACAAAGCCTGGAGATAAAGAGCAGATTTAAGGAGTGCTTAAACACTGATCTTTTGGGAAGCTACTTCAAACACTGTTTTATGGTGCTCTAAGTCATCTAGATCTCTCTTAACTTGATTCACTCTCTTCTTAAAATATTTATTTCTCCAGCAAGAAGGACTCCCTCAGATAGGGCAAAATGACCTGTTGGGCTGATGGTGTTTTCATCTGTGTGGTGCTAATGATTGATGCAAACATTATGTGTGCAGCATAGCTCTGCACTTTCTGCTGTGCTTTATCTTCTGTGGCTTCAAGCCTGCCTGGCGCCATGGGTCTGTTGCACACTGGATTTATTGTCAAACCAGAAACCCTTTATATAACCCCCAGAATGCTTGGGAACACATACCTGAGTGCTGCTGAATGTTCAAAGTGTTCACTTTTAAATGAGATCTGCAATAAATATGTGGCACTATTCCAGATGCTTTGCTCAGATGTTGGTCATGGGTTTTCCATTAGCATGGTTGGAGAAGCTCCCTAAGACTTCTGAATGGCAAGGGCTTGGGAGGGAGCATTGCTCACCTGTAGCAGCACCTGCCTTCATTCACAGCGTTCTGTGATACCTTCTCTGGGTCCTACAAGAAGGAGTTTTGTTGTTAAAGCATTTTTTCTTCACAAAAAGCGTATTCATTGTGTGTTGAGCTTTTTTGCAAGAATGTCGTATTTAGAAGGAACTCAGTGGGAGCATTTGTTTGGCCAGGATGAGTTTTCTGCTCAAAATCAAAATCAGGGAGAAAAACCAGCCCACCAACAACCATATCAGACTCAGTGAAGGTCTGGGAGCCAACTGCCATAGAGTACCCTTGCCAGTCAGCTCTTTTAAAAGAGGTTTAATATTTCCCTATTGTTAAAATCTTGAAAGCTTACTGGGACATGACAAGTTCTGGTGCCTGGCTGAGTGTACTTTCCTCCTTGAGACTTTATATGAAGCCAGCACAAGCGGCGAAGAAAGGCACAGCCACCCCCAGAGCCGTCACAGGCCCAGGGAATATCTCAGGCAGACCCATGTGTCCTATGTTCCTGGGCAAGTGTGGGACCAGTTCTCAGTATCTAAGAAAATAATTCTGTCAGGAATCTTTATAATTACTTCTTTCTCTTTATTGAAAGATTTCCAGGCTTTGTGCCAGCATTTTGTCACGTCACTTGTGAAAATATATAAATAGTTTACTTGCTTTGTACTCTTGTTTCTCTGAATCCCCTTAAATGCCCCTTAAATCCCCTTGATAAACTGCCTTTTGCCCATAACAATGTGAAGAAACCTCAATACTTTAGACGACAACCATCACAGGGAAGGTAAGAGCAAAGGCAGGCAAAGGCATTGGGAGCATCAGCAAGGCTGTCTCTGCTTCTCAGCTCTCTCTTTTTTATTTTTTATTTTGCTGAGTATTTCGGTGTAAGTCTGGGCAAATTCCTGACTTTTCCTGCACGTGCCCGTTCATTGTAGGCTGTTTTGCAAACCACAGCTCTGCAGAGGAAGGAAAGCCTTCCCTTTCAGCAGGGAGTTTTCTAGATGTGTGTTATTGCTGGGAGCTGGTATTGCTGATGCCTGTTGTTTTCTATTGTTAATCTAACTGCAATGCGTGACCATCGTGTATCACTCAGTGATGCCTAATTTAGTAGATCAGTGATTAATTCCTTCTATTGCTTTTTTTTTTTTTCTCTCTCTCTCTCTCACTGCAGGATGTTTTCACACCAGAGTGCAAATTTAAGGAATCTGTCTTTGAAAACTACTACGTTATTTATTCTTCCACGCTGTACCGGCAGCAAGAATCTGGACGAGCGTGGTTCCTGGGACTCAATAAAGAAGGTCAAATTATGAAGGGAAACCGAGTGAAAAAAACCAAACCCTCATCACATTTTGTACCCAAACCCATTGAAGGTATGGAATCTGCCTGTTTCCTCCAGCACTGGGTTATGGGGAGGGAGAAGTTTGCAACTTCATTTTTGGGGCTTCCTGGATGGGGATGCTGGGCTCTGCAAGACCAGAAAGCAAGGACAATGCTTGCAACATTTCAGAAAGGTGCTGGGCTGCACTGTTTGCATTTCCTCTGCTTTCCTTCCCATGTAATAAACTTTGCACATCATCCCAAAGGGGTTTCTCAGTTTTGGGGTGCTAAAGGATGAATTTAGAAGACCAGCAACATGAGAAGTTACTGGGGAAAGAAAGCAGCCCCCGAGCAGCCAGCAGTTCAAAAGGAATCTGATCCAGCAGTGACCATAATGTTGGGGTCTCTGTGAGGTTTTTCCCAACATCATTCAGTGGGTTTCCAGTGCCATGTAGAGTCGCTAGAGATAGGATTAATCTCACCTGATTTTAGACTTTGACACTCTGTTTATAGTAACAGAAATTAATCCTACCAGGACTGCTGTGGACATACTTTATATGTCTACTCTAAATCTGTTTTTTTCTCATATGTAAAGACATCCCTGTTAGTCAGTGGGATATCCTTATCATACATATCCAAAGTTAGATGAGATGCTGTCACGACATATGTCTTCATCACAGTGTGAGGCTTCAGTGAAAGTCATGAAGTTTTGCCCTCCTTGTTGCTGACTGTACACTACTGGAGTGTGTCACAGGCTCTTGCCAGGGCATTTTGTTTTTTATGGGCTGGCCCTTAATCAGTGGAGAGGTGTAGTGTGATAAGCCTAGTACTGAAGAGGTACTAGCCTGATTCTGGAGACCTCTTTTTTTCTGTTGCTGGGAAAAACTGCTACTTTTCAATTCCTAAGGTAGATACACCTTTCTGAGCTGGCATCGGACCTTCCACTGGCCACCTTGGGGACACAGCAGCCTGAGGCTGGCCTTGGCTGCATGACTCCATGCCCTCTCTCACTTCCTCCATGTTGGCTGTGGGGTCAGCACTGGACACGTGGAGAAAAGGAATGAACTGATGCTTTCCTGATAGGTACCACTCACAAGTGGTGGAGGCCACAACCAAGTCCACGCACCAGTAGCTGTTTTAACAGCCTCCCAGCTAATGTGCAGGGCCAGATGAGTGTGCATGTGTGAGTGAAAGGCCAGTTCAGGAAGGCAGGCTGAAATCACCTCTTGGACCTCTGAAACAAAGCACAGTGAGAGAAATCCAGCTCAGCATTCCCAAAATATCTGTGGCCTTTGCATAGGAGATGGAGATGTTGGAAGAGCAGAGGACAGTTTGGAGCCTCTAGTCCTGTGCTTGGTTCTATCAGCTTTTCTGCAGCTAGGAGCCTTTTCTTGTTTATCTGAGGCATTAGTGGGGTTGGTGTCCTGAGCCCTCAGTGAATTTTGCTAAAATTCAATGCCTGCTTCAGGCATGGGGTCAGTCACCAGCTTCTCTTCTGTCTCCTCCTCTCCTGCCTTGGCTGGGAGCAGAGTCTTTTGCAAGCGCTAGCTTTCACAGCTGGGTTTCCAGCTCCTTTTGGTATTTCTTTGCTGCCTGACTGCATGTTGGCACTGATCAGTGGGTTCCTTTGAATTCAGGCTTCTTTTTTTGATATAGCATGCATGGCATGTACTGAACAGCTCAATAATTGTCTTCTGCATGCAATAAACTAGGCCATTCCTGGGCTGTCCTCATGGCAAGCCTTGCCTTAATAGAGGTCCCTGACCCACAGCAGAGTTCTCATTGCAACAAATGCCTCTCTGGCTTTCATTTTGAAAAGCCCAGCCCAACCCGAGCACTTCCCTTTCCTGCAGTTGCATCCTCCCACGCTTGCTTCAGTCACAGCTGTCACATAACCTCCCAGGCGAGTGAGCGCTTTGGAAGTTGGCAGCCAAATTAAGGGTTCCTCCACCCCTTCCCTCCTCCACATGCTTTGCAGTCAGCCTCTGTGAGTGCTGCTGCATCAAGAGCTGGCAGTCTCCCAAGTCAAGGCACGTGTCAGCTTCCCAAAGCATTCAGCTGTCTGGGACTGTGACTCCAGACGGAGGACTCTGTTCCCAAGCCCAAGATTCATTGTAGGTAGCAGAGGCTTGGGGGGAGGGTTGGAGTAAAAAGCGCTCAGCTCCACGTGACTTCTCTGGGCTGCATCCATCAAAGTCTCCACAAGCAGAGCTTGCAAGCAGAGATGTAACAGAAAAGGGGCAATTCCTACACTGTATTAGCAGCTTCTTTCTCTTTGTCATGACTCTAAGGAAGTATTCTAAGTACTCCTCTGCTGTAATTGCATGTCTCTTCTAAATGCTGTGGCATTCCCTAGCGTGTGGGCTTTGCTGCTTATTCAGGCCAGTGCTTTGCAGCTTCTGTCTGCAGTAACGCACCCAGGTTTCCTTTTGCTCTGGTACCACCACCAGCATTCGCCTCGCCACATGATGGCTGGCTGACACGATGTGTGCAAGGAGGAATCTGGTCCCCTGGGAAGGAGAGGTGTTACATGCATTGCTAGGAATCACTTCACACCCCCCCACACTTCAACGGCAATTATCGCTGAGATGAAACTTCCCAGTTGTTTGCCATGTGAACAAAAATTATGCAGCAGCTTAGTGAAGACAGCGTTCACAGGGAAACACAAAAAAGCCCAGATTGCTCTCAGAGCTCATTTGACTCCCGTTGCTTCATACTGTTTTCTGAATTCAGACATCCTTTCCTCGAAGCTGCAAATGGGCAGTAAACTGAATAACTATGAAATATCCTCCCACATAATTTCTAAGGACTGCATATGTGTACGTGTGTGTATATATTCAGTGGTATCTGCACATGTATGTGTGTTTCCTATGGCTTTTAGCAGCTGCAGCTCTGTGCTGTGCTAATCCCACAGAGTCTTTTGACTCCTGTAGATTGTCAAGATGCTGGAGGTGTTCTGTACGAGAGTCACATCCTGTACACATTCCCATTGGCATCTCCAACAGGAAATGTTTTGGGTTTTGGTTGGTAGGGCGTTTTTTTGGTTTAGTGTAGGTAGGATTTGTTTGTTTTTGGAAATAGCATTAAGCTTAATCAATATGAAAGCACAAAAAACTTACTAAGTAATAACAGGGGAAACGTTAAGTTCCTCTCCCATCTGTGCACAGGCAAAGCCAAGGGAAACAGCCTGGCAGGCAGCAGTTAATCTACTGTGTGGTGCCAGTTTTGGTTAAAAGCATACATAAGCAACACATTTCTTTTGATATTTTGATTTCTGATCACTGATCATTCAAGGTAAATTAGCCCTTAAAGTGCAGACATATAGATTGAACCAGACTGCACAAGAAATTAGCTTGAGTGTAATTGTCACTTGGACACCAAGCAATCTTTTAAAGCAATTTCAGCATCTTTAAGTGTCTGTAGTCATTAGTCCTGGACAAACACTACTGTCCATAGTGCCTCTTGTTCTTTTACTTATCCAAAATGGGAGCCTTTTCCAGCCACTTAACTGAGAATTTAATCAGATGATTATTGTGGATGTGCTCCATTATTTCTATTTCCTTCTCCCTGAAGACATTTCCAGATTGCATTCCCCAAAGAGCTACATTTCATCTCTCACCTGGCCCAAGCCAGAACACATTTGGGGTGGCAGATCTGGCCCCAGAAAGCAGAAGACAACTATTCTTTCATCTGAGTCAGCAGAGCTGCCCCTAACTCCAGACTCACGGTGCTTCAGCCCACATTGTGTGAACACGTCTCAGATATGAAGGTGACATGTTAATGTAGAGTCTGATCCATTTATTACCACTGATAAATGTCTGTGTGCAAGAAACAGCAGCCAGATATTTCCCAGTGTGTCTTCCCAGGAATGCAACATCCCAGTTTTGTTAAAGCCGAGTCCTCGGATGTTGTGAAGAAGTACAAGGCACTGTTGAATAGGAAGATGTGGTAGGCCTAGTGAAAAACTTTCAAAGGTATCACCTTAATCCACAGAACATCCTAAAAAGGGTTCTTTAAAAAAGAAAAATAATGACAAAATCCCACACTCTTTATCAATCTTCATTAACATAGCACCTCTTTTGGGTCTGCCTTTCAAGTGGGCAGGCTTTGCTATGTTTTCTATCCCACATTAACTCACTTGTTCATCTATCAAACTCCTAATCATCTTATTAGAAGGCAAATGCGGTGTATTTTAACCATACCTTTGCTTGACTTTTTTGTCATCCTGTGCTGTATTTCTTACCTGAACCAACTGTGATTCTATCTGGCATCATCCGACGCATTTATAGACGTGAGCTCAGATGCCTCTGAAATGCATCAACTGGGACGTGGTTTAGAACAGTAATTAGATGCAGAAAACAAGGGTGCCTAATCACTTGGTCCCTCCTGTCCCTAGCTGCTGCTCAGACAATTAATTCTCTCCACCAAAGCATTAGCTAATGCAGCCGCTACTGCAGATACCGACACCCAGAGCCCATCTCCTGGGCTGTCTGCCAGCGGCTGTGCCCAGCCCTGCCCAGACACCGGTCCAGGCTGCCATCGGGGCGCGTGGTGATCCCGCAGGGCTAATGACTGGCCTGCCTGCTAAATGGTTTTTGAGGTCCCTTCCAACCCAAACCATTCTATGATTGTATGAAATGGCAACTTGGGAAGAATTTGGTTCCTCCTAACTTGCTAGGGTCTGAGGCAAAGAAAGCCAGGAGTGAAGCTGGCTGCCTGGGACATAGCTAAGGTCCTATAATAAGCTTTTCCCTGTATTCTAGAGAAAGGAAATGGAGTTTGTTGAACTCTTCAACTTGCAGCAATGCCAAGTGAGAAATACCAGGCTCAGGACACAAAATGGTGCATGCTTCCCAAACTCAGGCAGTCCCTGACACCCAGAGCAGCACAGGGTGGTTTTGGCTTCACCGTGTGGGTGATGTGCAAGTGCCATGTGTGGGAAGCAGAAATGAGGCTGGGATCCTGTGCCAGCGCATAGGTGAGAGATTGAGCTGTTCCTAGGTGACGGGCATCCCCCTCCATGCCTTCACCTTCAGGAAGGATACTCCCTGCCACCCCCTTCCTCTTTGCTTGTACCTGCAGTCTCCTTCCTGCCTGATTTGTGAGTTGTTTCTTCGTGCAAAGTCATCGCCTTGTGCACACAAACGGCAGGCGCTGCTGGTGAGCAGGGAATCAAAAGCCACAAGAACCAGACACCGGCACTGCTCCACTGCCACTCACCCCCTTCCATTTATGCCTGTGGTTCTTCAGCAGCTCAAGCTAACAGCACTTTCCAATTAAAGCATGAATATGGATGTGTTGATTAGAATCTGGGACATAGGAGCTGATTATCTGATTGAAGCTCCAAAGCATTAGCTTGGTTTCCAGACATAAAGGGCTGTATTTGGCTTGGTGTGTGGGTGTGGGTGGGTGGGAGAAGAAGCAAGGCAAAGCAGGGAGGGGACTCTTGTTCTCGCCAAATTGCTCATCCTTCCAAAGCTGCCTTGTGCTGTGTGCACCAGCAGACCTTCCAAGCGTCTGGGCATGCCAATTGTCACACCGCTCCTAGTGTACCTTGATGCAGGGGACAGGGGCAGCGTGTCTTCACACACACATGCACAGAGACCCCAAACAGGCCTGTCCTGAACCATGAAGATGTAATTTAGATCTGGGCACTCACAACAGTCCATTTGCACACCCCACCCCCTGAGTCCCGTGACTAACATCTCTGCGTGACTCACACTTGGGCTGCCTCAGTACAAGGCGTAACAAACTGCAAGCCAAGAGCCTGTCTTGCACGTGTCCTACTGTCCTTAAACCCCCCTGCATGTGCACGCACACCCATATATATGTGTGCGTGTGTGTGTCTGTGAGCACACACCTGCATGTCACAGCACACGTGGGTTTGCAGCCGCTGCTGAGCGATGGCCAGAGCTCAGCACATGCACGTAAGCCTCTGGTGCAGGAGAGTATCCAGGCAGTACCTTGTGCATGATGCCACAGAAATACTGCGTACACTGATACCGTAGGTGTAGCTAAATACTGAAAGTACGCTTGTCCTCTGCTGCTGCAGATTTTCTGGCATGGTTTGTTGGCACAACCTGGTACAGAGGCTTCAACAACTCTGTCCGAAAACCATGACATGAGCAGCCTCCAGCCACAACCCACCTCAGTACTTGTATCATGCACTAGACCAGAAGATAAACTTATAATATTTGTCCTGTGTGCCTAACTAGGTACAGGGTTGCCTTAATTTCTTAGCTAAAAATGTTGTTTACTTCTGTAATCTGTGGGCCTTGTTAGCAGCTCAATTTTTTTTGGCCCAAAGGCCATGGTGAGAGGCAGGGAGCTGAGGAAAGGCAGTGTGCTGTACTGCTGCAGGCCGTGCTTGGGCTCAGCCCTTCTGGTTAAGCAACCAGGACAGCCTGATGGGGTACTGGGGATGGACGGAGGTGAGATGAGATTACTACATGCAGCTGCCCAGAGGAAGAGCTCATGGAGGTCCAGCTTGGGACCAGGGAGGCCAAGGTGAAGACAACACTGTACTTGAGGCAGAACTTTGTGTATGGAATGTCAGCAGCACTCAGGCAATGCCGGCACAAATACTCAACTCTGCTTCTCTGTCAGAGAAGGAGGTTGGTCACAGAAGTCAGGTGCATCCTCAGTGTCATGAAAAGGCTCTGCAGCTCAGGCTAAGAAATCACAAGGGCACGGGTTTTCCTCACTCATTAGTCTTTTCATAGTGTTCTTTGAGATTTTTTTAGGTACTTTGCCACAACAGGCAACTTTACCATCATCACCAAGTTGTTGAGTGACACTCACCAAGGCACGAGGGGCAGCTCAGCAGATGAAAGGGAATGTGAAAGCCCTTTTCCTCCTGTTGCTGCTGTGCTACACACTTTCCTTGCAGCCTGCAAACAGCATCGATAGTCAGGGTAGCTGACAAGCCCTCCTGGCATTGCTCACCCTGGTCCAGACCCATGGGACAAGCCATTCATTTTTCCCCTTTTTTCTCATTGTCATCAAAAAAATGGCTCCTGTAGCAACAACAGTT
Organism: Eurystomus gularis; assembly: GCA_013400335.1. NCBI lineage: Eukaryota > Metazoa > Chordata > Aves > Coraciiformes > Coraciidae > Eurystomus > Eurystomus gularis. The sequence goes on from VZZY01005640.1 coordinate 377,408, forward strand.
TGCAGAGGAGCGCCACACTGGGCAGTCCAGCGAGTGTGTGTGCTTAAACTGCTTTGAAACCTTGCATGAAAAATGCTTTATGGGAAAAGTAATATTTTTTCACTGCTCATATATTCAATGCAATTTCCCTCCTATTAATACACAGTTGAGTGCACTTTATCTCTGTCCTGTATTGTTGCACACTGCTACAACTGTTTATCGAGGTAGGAGTAAAATGCAGAGCACTAATGTCATTTGTGGCCTGTCTCTGATTGTCAGGATTTATTTGCAAATCAGGGGAGGTTATAAATATAAGCACTTTCATCACCTTTTTTTATATAGAGTTGGTTTTTTTTCATTTCTTCAGATAATTTTTGAAATTTTGTTTGTTGATTATCTAGAACCAAAACCTGATGGGCTTTATCCCCTGTGTTTGAGCTCTGTACCTTTTTTTGTGACGTGACAGCTTTACAAAATGAAGTAGTACACAATTCTTTCTTTGTATCCTAATTTTTGCAAAGATCTGAGCATGACTTTTGCAGTCTGGACTTACCTTAAGGTCTCAACTCCAATGTGCCTGCCCTTGAGATGCCTCACTATTTCAATCACATCTACACTCTTATCAGATTTGCAATGAGCTCATCAGAGATGTTCCCTTTGGCTTGCGATGCCTGAGTGGCTCAGCGTGTGCCCCTGCTCTGGCACACCTCACATGGTATGAGGACAGCCATGAGGACCTAGTCCACATGGTGAGTTGGATAAATACTTTATACTGCACAGGACATGGGGATATGCCATGCCTTGGAGAGACGTTGCCTTCTCAGGCTGTCTAAGCTCCAGCAGGTACATTTCTGTAGGACACACATTGCTTATCCAGGGTTTGGAGAGAAGGTGCCCTCCATCCACTCTGTTCTCAGGTGCTGTCAGGTGACCACACAGAGCTGGGATGGCTTCTGGATTGCTGTCACTGAACCCATCCCAATATGCCTACTCACAGCCTTGGTTGGCTGTCTTGATTTACAGGGAAAAAAAATAAGTTCTGAGAGCAGACAGCTTTTGGCCAAAGGAGCCAAACACGCTTGAATCACCATTTTCAGATCCAGAGCTGAACACCCAGAAGGCTTGGATGGCTCACAGGCAAACATAGTTTTGATTCAAGACTCTCAGGGGCTTCTTGTTGGAGGTTAAGAGTTTGGGACCAGGTAATTCTTGGACCTGTTAGATGACAGTCAGCATCTCAAGACAATACACGGTGCTGTGAACTTGAATGTTTGTTTTATATATATGCATATAACATGAAAAAACATAAAGCACAGAAAACCTAGAAAGACTTAGCTGTGAGAAATCCCATTTATGTATGTGCCTTTGGAAAAAGCCAGAGACAGGGGGAGCTGACTGGCAGCGAGGGCAGGAAACAGAGCCTGCTTGGTAGGATCTACTGCTGGGTCACTGAGTTTCTGTAAGTGTGTGTGTGTTTGCATTGGGGCTGGAATTTCAGCCTCTTATACGAAGAAATAATTCATTATGGTCACTAATGTCTGTGACTTCAGGGCTGTTAATGGCTCTCTTTTCTGTTTGCAGTGTGCATGTACAGAGAGCCATCGCTGCATGAAATTGGAGAAAAACAAGGACGCTCAAGAAAAAGTTCAGGAACACCAACCATGAATGGAGGCAAAGTTGTTAACCAAGACTCGACATAGCTGACAAATACCCTCCCTTCTTCCAGCTCCTCCCCTCCCACCCACCTACCCACCCCACCTGGCGAAACCACACTGAGACGACGACAACTGAGCAAGGCAGGACCTACTGGTAGTGGCTAGGAGTCTGAACTCCAGAATCTTTCTTTGTGTAGGACGAGGAAATCGAATCCCAGATCCTGCCTGTTGCAACGTTTTAAAACAAAAACAACAACAAAAAAAGTGAAGACAAAAATGTTTTAAATCAGGACTCCATTAACATTTTCAAAAGCAAACTGTTTGCTCTGTGATCAAAGGGAAAAAAAAATCTCATCTCTGCATAATGATAATAATAACAACTAATAATAAATATAATAATAACAATAATAAAGATGTTACCTTTAAAAATAAAACAAAGCTTTTGGAAAATTGAACTTAGCATATGATGTGCGAGAAACACGTGGGAAATGCAGCCTGGGACTGTGCTTTCTGTCTTATACTTCCACCTCACGTTCACACCACTGTTTTCTCCATCCCTGCTTCCCTGGGGATGGATGGGATTTTTCACAAAGCAGGAAAGGTAGGGATGTATTATGACTGTGTTTGCTCTGCTATCAATAAAATATGGCCTGTCCAAATTAGGAGTCTGACAGTTATGGGCAACAAACTAGCTACTCTGTATTCAGCTTTCTCCATCTACATTCAAACACTGTATAGTTATTTGTTGCTAGTGTCACTGTGTGTGTATGTTTGACCCAAGTCTGGCATTTTATGCCTTTTTATCATAATTATTTATATTTATAGGCTTGTTTTACTCTATTAGTTGCCACGGGAATTTCGGAAATGGGTTTTCAGGTCTCGCAGGATGAAGTGATCATATTTATTAGGGGCAAGTTAGGAGATAAAGGGAAGGAGGGATGGCTGCTTGCTTTAAAATACAAAACAGAGCAAGAAATGCTACTGAAATCCTTGCTGTCAGATGGAAATGAGCAGGCATGTGCTATGTGAGAGGATGGATTTTAGTGACGGGAAGAGAGATGTGGGGAGGGAATAGGTGGGATGTGCAGAGAAGGAGGCAGCTACAGGGGATACAGGTGGTTGTGCACATCCAGTTGTGCAAGGGAGAGGAGATGCTGCCGTTTCCTCATAGCATCTGGGCTGTCCCTTAGTGTTAAGGTTCCACACACATCTCATTTTACACGTTTAAAGTGGCGACTACAAACCCCTCTAATCCAAAGCCTTACCACTGTCAAGCCTATTATGGGATGAGAACCCCTGAGATGCTGCAGCAAGCTGGGTATGCGTACGTGCCTCGCAAGCACCAGGACTGCAGATGCTGGAGAAGCGCTTCAGAGGTAACACACTCACAGACAGGGAAAGGCAGAAGGAAGAGGGTGATGGGGTGATAGGTGCTCGGTGCTGAGCCCACCCACAGCAACTAGGGCATTAGCGGGGATTTGCAAGTCTCTCCCTGTGTGGCGCTTTCTCTCCTTGTAGTTTGGGGTCAGTGGTGAACCACATGCCCTCACTCCCATGGGTGGTACTGAAATTACAATATGGGCAGCTGTCCTTTCTCTGCCCACACACATTAACTTCAGTCTCTGCCTTCTTTCCACAGCCAGGGCCCACAGGCAAGAGCAGCAAATCATAGTGGCAATACAGTTGCAGTTACAAAAACGGGCATTGCCCTGGCTGAAGCGCCCGTGAAGTTTTTGCTGCTCAGGCCATGGTTGTAACTCCTGTGAGAGGTGAACAAGCAAATGCCCAAAGTCATAGAGAAGGGTAATGGGTTAGAATGGTTCATTATACAAGAGGAAACAGCCTAAAGCCTTGCTGTTACAAGCTGGGTGGGAGCATTTGTGTCATTCATAAATTATGGGCATACATGAATTACCACCTTCATTCTTGAGGCTGCTTTGCTACCATGGCTAATGCCTCAGCTGGCTGAGGGCTACATGCTGTGAAGCGGCTGTGGCTGCAGGAGCTGGGGAGAGCCTGGGCTGGCCGTGATAGACCCTGCGAAGTGGCTGCTGACCCCGCCACTGCCAGCCCCGCAGCACGTGCTGTGCCGGTGCGCAGCTCTATACAGGCGCAGAGCACACGGGGAAAGCTAAGGAGAGAGCCAAATTTCAAGGTTATGGAAGACTCCCAGGATCAGCATGAAGGAATGACTTTCAAGTGTGTCCTTTTGTGTTTTGAAAAGCTGAAACCTTGAACTAAAGAGCCTCTTCCCATGGCTCTGCCGCCTAAAGCTGCACCTACAGGCAGCTCTTCCATGCTCTAGGGACACAGAGGGCACTGGTGCCAGCAGCAAGCTCCAACAAGGTTTATCTGGGGCTGCCAGGCATGTCAGTGACTTACTCCCGCCCTCCTCGGAGTCTCCAGTCCCACAACACTGGTGCAAGGTCATTAATACATGGTCAGCTTGGGACCCCCCACAGCCCCATCTGATACACGCTAGTGCCTACATTTCAGCTCCCTTACAAACTAGCAAGTACCCTAAATTAAGGGCCAGGGGAGTGGAGGGGCTGCTTACTCACTGGAGAGATATATGTTCAAAGAAATGGAGCCGCAAGATGAACACGTTGAGCTAGCAAGGCCCCGAACTAACCAAGCTACAAACACCCAGGCTGTGGTTTAGACACTGAGTCATGGCCTTTCTCAGCTGCCCTCCTGGAGGGAAAGCTCAGCACCTATCACAGACAAGAACATCCACAGCACACCTTGGTACCACTAGCCTCTTACGGCCCCAGCCATGACCAGCTTGCCTAGGTCACTGATGTCAGATCCAGCATGAAAGACCAAAAATTGCTGTGACCTTATATGCCAGACACCCTTTGCCTAAGGACTCAGAAAGTCAAGGACAACACCAGATCCAGTCCTTCCATGTGCTACTTTTCTTTCCATTGTGTGGCTCATCACTTCACACACTGGGCTTTTGCCTTGATAATTTTCTTTGGCCAAATCATTGCAAGAGTCCCTGGAAATGCCACATTGAGGCCTCAGTGTCAACATAATCTGCTCCTTTGGTCCATTGTGTTTGAGCTAATCACCTTCATGCAGCACTCACTGAGCTGGCCTGTAATGAGAGCTAATTAATCCTGCTTGCACCCAGGGTCTGCGTTACCTCAGAGCAGGTCTGCTGCCATGTGCTGCAAGTGCTGGCTTTCCTTGTTGCTTGCTTAGCCCTGGCAAACTGTGAGCCACATATGGTGGCATAAACCATGATAAAACCTTCCCACATACCTTAGGAAATACTGTGCACTTCTTGACCTACCACAACCTCTAAGGATGCCACAAAAATCAGCTTGTGGTGTAATGCAGGGACTCCTGACGTCAGGATAGCCCAAAAACCAGTGAGGCTGCACAGCCCAGCTCCTTTGTCCACCTGCACCAGCTCCTGACTGGGAGCTGCTTGGTTTTGGGTGCCCCAAAGCCCTCCAGATGCCTGGGGTCACCCAGGGAGATCCATGTCTTGCATGTACCACACAGGGCTTCATGTCATTTTTTGTTATTATTATTAAATGCCTTGCAAGCTTTCTACCAAGCTGTATCTCAAGGAGATGCTACAGGTTTTGTTGGCTATCCATCTGCCACTTCCCAATCTGCAGGAGAAAGGGGAGTCCACAGATATTTTTTTTCCTGCTTTGAAGTTCTGACAGTATTTCCATTGCTTCTTTCTGGTATTGCTCAGTGTCAAAGTCCTGATGAGTGACATTTCTTTAGTTTCTTTCTTTAGCCACACATGCCACAACCATTTAGGGACCTCTGAGTTTAACATTATAGTGACTACAGCCCTTGTCTAGCCTACGTGTGACAATAGCAGGACAAATTCCCTTCCTAGCTATGTTGGCATGGCATTGGGCAAACATCTGGCACACAAAATCAACAAGAAAAGTAAACAATAAAAAAGAAGGATATTTTCATCTCACCTGGCCCATGGTAACTGTTAACACTGCTAAGTGTGCAGCAAGCCTTTACCCATCTGTTAAGACGCTGCTATAGAAGGGCTTGGCTGTTAAAAGTCCAGCAGCAGAAAACACTTCACAGCGCAGAAATATGGGTACATTTAAAGCATTTGTTTTATTTTGCCCTGGTTTGGTCTTTAATTGTGCTATTGGCACTGTTCTGGCAGTACATGCTATGTGACACAGCTCCTCTCACCTATGCATCGAGTGCGAAACCTGACCACATGGCTCCAGTTTGGACCATCAGGAATTTATCAGGAAAAAAATGCAGAAGAAGATACCAGCACGACAAGCATGGCATACTGCGCCAGCAAGTTACGCCACAAGTGTCAGCACTGGCATGTGACAGTGTGCTAAAGCAAAGTTGATACTCAACAAAGCAATTTATGAAGGTTGTCTGTCAACAACATTTTTTTTGTTTGCACTCAGATAGGGTCTAGCTGATAGAGCCCCACGCAATCCTTCAAGCTGTCACAGGCCTCCCTTTACATCTTAAACTGCACTGATGGTGCACCGTGAGTGTTACCACCCCAGAAAGCAATCATTGCCACACTCTCTGGGCAAAGCTGAAGCAAGTGGTGGTGTAAGATCCCCAGGCTGATTAGAGCTAGCAGGAAGCAAAGTGTGCCATCCTTCCCGGTTTCATGCCAGCAAAGCTGCAGCATATATGTATGGTAGACATGAAAGAACTGTCTTTTTGAGGACTATAGTTCCTAAAAAAAAAAGGCGGCACAGAATTCTCATTCGTTACAGCAAACAAAACCAACCTTTGCTATGGGCATACATGAAAATACACTGCTTTTAACATTTGCCCCCAGATATGTCCAACACTAGACTTCTGTTATATGTGGCATAGCTTAGCCCTGGTCCTAGAAGGCAGGGCTCAGTTTGTATGTCACTTTGCATCAAAAGAAAAAAAATAGAGAAAAAAGACAACAACAAAAGACATGAGTGAGTGTCTTTAGGAGCAGATTCCTCTCCCAAAACTGGAACAAAATCTTTAGCTGCTGCTATGGGATGACCCAATGCACACACCTAGGAGCAAAATCAAAAGAAATACCACTGCACTTCCTCAGTGAAGCAGAGAGGTTTCCATGGCATTCACATCTTCCTTCTCCCACCACCAGTGCTTCAGCCATCAGGGTGACTGAAGGCTGTTTCTATGGAGTAAAAGGCAACAAGGCTTAGATCCTCCTCACTAGCATGGAGTGAAGCTTGACTGCTCTGCTTCAGATGCTGAGCAACAGTCATGACACCAACCAATTTCCCCATGTTCTTCTTAGGCACCTTGATTAAGGACAAAAAAAATCCCACAGCCAGGCTCATACATTTTTAGCATCGTGTTTTAACATATCAACGTCTCAAAACTGCTCAAATCTTTGTGGCCACAAAGTTAAAGCCAAGTAACTATCATTTCAGGTCAGAGTATTTATTTTCATTATACTTACAGAAAGCTGGACATCTTCCCAGCCTAACTGCTTCTTGTACTTTAGGTACCTTCTCTTTGGCAAAAGAGGTCTAGGTCAGCATGGCTCCTGGGCTCATCTCACCAGTGCGAGCACTAGGGATTGTTTTGGTGGTGCAATTTGCTCGCACAAGCTACAGAGCATTCCCACCTGGGGCAACTGGAGGATCAGGGCATAAAGATTTGACGTTTTATGGCCTTCTGGAAAGGACAGGATCTCTGGTCAAACAACTGCTTGAAAAGAGAGAAGGGAAGTTTCATTCAAACCACACTCTGGTGTAGGCTTGGGAATAATTCATCTTTGGGAAAAGCCATTAACGTTTACTGAGCAATACAAATAGATCTTAGCTCTCTCAAAAAAAAAAACAACCCCAAAACAAACAAAAAAAAGTCATTACCAATTACTAAAATAAAGTGTCTGAGTGTCTGGGTACAGGATCTGAGGAGAAGCAGAGGATAACCCTCCCAAGAGTCTATTAAGAATGGGTTATATATTGTTCCATTTTCCATGCTTATTACAATCACTGCCCCAATAATAGCTGCATGCTGTGTCTTTTTCTTTTTTAGTACAATTTTCCCCATGGGAACTAAATATTTCAGCTTAAATAGTGAACAGAGCTGGTAGAAGAAAGCAGTATGCTTCTGCTGTGCTAACCTTGTGTATAATCTGCATCTGAGGTAGCTGGTTACTACCCTTCTTTCTCATTGTTTAATACAAAAATGAAGTGGCAGCATGAGGGGGGAGGAAAATGTTGGTCAGACAGTCAAACTAAATGACACTGTGAAACTCAGAGTATGTCAGACAATGTCTTTCACAAATTAAGGCTTTGGTGAATTTTAATTCCTTGAGCTCTAAGAAAAATTGCAGGGAGAAAAGCAATCTGTGGCCCCGTCTTAGTACCAGTCCCTAAACTAGGACTTTGGTGACATTTAAGTCTCTCTATTCAGCTCCTGGCTTGGCTCCTACATGCAGTAATGCTTTCCTTTCTCAGGGGTTTGAGTTTCCTTGGGAGATCATCCTTGCTGAGTCCTCAGGGTATCCTGGTCCAAACAAGACAGAGCAGCTCCTGTTTGGGCATCTGTGAGATCCCTGCTCTGGCTTTCAGCTGATGACCCGACCCAGAGGGCCTTCTCACAGACCCTTCCCCAGGGCACCACATACCTCCTCCAGACATGCCAGGAAAGACAAGAAAACAAGACTCAATGTCCAGGACAATTCTGCTTCCAAGGACCCTGATTTGTGTGCAGATCCCCTAGTGAGAACCCCAAAATCTGAGACACAGGGTTGTCAGCCCTCCTGTTATGCTGTCCTAGTCTGTGCTCATAGTGTCAGAAGTCTCCACCTGCCCACAAGCAGTCCTGCCTCAGGGATGTTATGAGGATCACAGCATTTTGGCTTATGAAGTGCTCTGATCGTATGATAACAGGAACCTGCAAAACCAAAGAGCTTCTGGTTCGACTCTGCCTTGGAGGGGTCACTTACATGCTGTGACCTCTTATTAATTGTATTTTCCAACTTACTGCACATGCTGGCAAGTGAAATAGTTTCCCGCAATTCACTGTTAAACAGAAGCAAGCCAGTTTTACTTGACATTAACTCAATGTGTTGAACATTGCATTATCTTCATTTTTAACTTCAACTATCTTCTGTGCTTCCTGCTATCAGTCAGAACAGAAAACATTGACTTCTGGTGTGGAAGTAGGAAACATTATCTCACAAATAGATGGATACTCTGGTGATTCTCAGCTCAGTTATACATCTACAAAAGTTCCCTGGACTTCAGATGCATGGTTTTCACATGAGTATGTAATGAACTCTCACAAGGTCACATTTAGGGCACTGAAAGGCTTGACCTTCACCAGCAAGTTCAAGTGATTCTTCTAGCAAGGTCAACGGGCTGCAGTGTAGGACACAAATCTGAATTCAAAAGGTGGAGTCAGTGTGTGGAACCGGAGCTTCCCAGGAAAAGCTGTCATGGAGGATTCAGAGACCTAAATTTGCCACGGAAAAGGGTCTAGTTAAAATTTGCCATCTTTGGTTTCTCCTTCCATATTTTTCCCTGTAAAACCAAACCCAACTTCTAAATCCTATGCTCACCTCTGTTTTCTTGAATCTCCAAATACAAACATCAGATTATTTCTGAATTTTATTCCATCCATGATTGAATAGGTCTTTTATGAAGTGGTAGCATTTAAAACAAGAAAAAAAGTTAAGCATTGCATCTATCTGATTGTCAAAGGAGCACGATAACCTAGGTCTAGACATATCCAAACCCTGGAGACCATATCCTTGTAGAAATTTAGCTTTGACTGTTGCAGCTTAAGCCCATCTATTATTAATTCAGGAAAATAATTTTTCTGTTCAGAAATACATTCTTTGGGAGAAGCTTCTGCAAATGCATCAGCAGGTGGTGGCTTCAGAGAGAGACTGAATGGATGCACTCCTGAGAGTCAAAGCTGGGGGTACTTTAAATAGAAAGACAAGCTCATCAATGAAATGAAATCTTTCCAAGGGCAGCATGAGCTGGTTCCAGGTGAAGGCTTTATTTTTCCATCATTAAACAACTGCCTGCTCCTACAGATGTGCAGGAATAAATTTTAAGTCATGGTAAGCTTGTACTAAAACAACTGGCAAAAAGAAAACTAAACAAAAAAAAAGCCCCATCACTTCCATACTGCCGCCCACCTGGATTTTGCTTTGTTTTGGAAACTTTAAGGAGTTGAGAATCAAACTCACCCTCAGGGCAACTCCAATGAAATCAATGTGCAACCCTGGGAATTAATCTGGCCCAAGCCTCATTTTCTCTTTAACTGCAGGAGCCAAGGTCATCTTCCCATCTGGATTTTGCAGATGCTTCTGCACATACTGATGAGTTACACCTTTCATCAAACCTTGACCATCATTTTCAGGGCTAGAAAATGATTACACAGTGTCAGAGGATCACAGGAAACAGCATGAAGACTCTTGGTGTTAAAATCCAGACCTTATATTTGATATGTGCCACTCTTCCTGTGTTCCCCAAAGCCATACACAATACCTTTCCAAGGGGGGAGGCAGGACTTTGTCCTCCTTTCTCTACAAAATCTCTTCCTTAATGCCAGATGACACCACTCATCCTCTATCTTAACTTAACGGAGGCTCCTCTTTTCCACATCTCTAGGATTTTATCTAACAGCGTGACCAGCATTTTTCTGCTGGTTGAAGGACCAAGAAGGACAAACTGTAAGCATAACTTTTTCTTCTTGGATGGAGAGTGTGTCTGTCTGTCTGTCTGACTATCTACGCCTATAGCCTTGTTCCCCTCTTACCTCCTCAGTAATACTCCTTGTACCAGTGCATATGTTGTCTGGATAGATCTGATCTTGCAGGAACCTCTGATAGCAACAAAGCATCTTGCAGTCAGGCTGCCTTAGACCTTGACTTGGTCAAGACCTTAAAGCCTGCTTTTGAGTAGTTGAGGGCAAAGATCTAGTGCAAGCATGCAATTAGGGCAATTATTCCAAGGTCCAAAAAAGTAGATGGATCAAAAATTGTGGCAGTTGGCTACAGGCAACCTCTCCATCCAAGTTGGACTGTGTCAGATATGCTGGCTAAGGCTCCACCTGATACATCCAGTGGCATTATGGTGAAGATGTGGCATTTAGGTGGCTGGCAGTGACTATAAGTCAATATATTGGAGAGAAAGGGGCTGCAAAACCAATTCCTGCCTGGAAGCAGACAGCACAAGGCTATCTGTGCATCCTCTTTTACCCTAGGCTCAGTATGAGCATGTCAGCTCCTCAGTCTATAAATTGGGGTGCTAAAACACACAGATGCCAGCTACAAAGTAATAACACTGGGAAATTTGTGGTTTGTGATATTTTAATATCCTGAGCAGAGGATTATTTGCTGTTTAGTGTGCTTTAAAATGTTCTCCTTCTGTGCAATTGATAGCTTTACTGCTCCTGGACAGAATAACAAACAGCTGTGCTGTTAAAGATTCTTTGGATCATCTCAGGGCAGTGTCTTGGCAGGCTTTGAGAAACAGTGACTTGTGGAAAGGGTGAGTGGTTGTGGGGCAGATTTGCCAGCTGGTGCAGGCACTTGCAGCTGCTTAGAGTTCATGTACAAAAGATCTCATTGCAGATTATTAAAAGCAGAAAGTACAGTTGTAAATTTTAAAGTCCTCTTGTGTAACAGAGACTAGTGATGGGATCAGAAGTCATAGAGGAGCTTGACCAGAGGTGGCTGTCTGGGTGATGGAAGTGCTGCTCTAGTTTGCTGGAATTTCACATGCCAGTGTTGTATTTCCATGATGCAGCAGAGTTCATCCAGAGGTTGGAGACCGGGTAATCAGATTCTACACAGGTTGACTTCTTGATTATTTATTCAATAAGGATCACATAAAAGCCCCACTGGAGGCAGTGAAAGACTCCGGTTGACTTCGCAGCAGTCTGAATCAGACCTGAAGCGTTCAGAGTTTTAATGTGCACAACGGGAATTTGTAGTGATATTTCCAAAGGTCTGTATCAAATTATGAGCTCCCTTTGGGGTAATGTGTTCATCACACATCTATACTTGCCTGAGGGTAACCTCTTATAACCTGTTCCAAATAGCTGTCCTGCCTGGATTGACACTTTCTCAGAAGAGTCATGAAGAAGAACCTCAGAAGAACCAGGATCACCTACTAACCTCCTTGCATGCAAAAATGTTTTCTTGGCCCAAGTGAAGGAGAGGAAGGAAAGTAAGGTCTTCAAACAGCTTTGTGTGACGTTTCAGTTAATGGGGCCTGGGCCCTTCTGTTTCCCTTTCAAGACAGGACACCACAGGCACTCCTTCCTCCCTCTCTTCTATACCTCCACTCCCCTCCAATGATACCTCACATGTTTTTTTGCACAGCTACTGGGGTCACTGCAGTGCAGAGCAGAGCAGAGAAATAGCTCATATTGGTGAATGCTGGCGTAAAATTTTTCTGGGTCCAGTTCCACACAGGCCAAATAAAGATGTGAGCCCCATGGCTGGCAAATTTTGCAGTATATAAAAGCACCAAAAAGAATGATCTGTCAATGTTTGGACATGTCAGATGTGGAGCCTGGTTATATTTGTCTGTTAACCACTTTATAATGAAGATCTTTTGCCCAGTCTGTAGAAGATTTTAAATCTAGGTAATATTTTTTGATATAACAGTATTCTTCCAATGAGAAGAAAGAGTCTCTGATTTGTATTCCTCTGACTTGAAATCATTCATTTGAAATGACTGTTTGTTCTGCTAATTTAGAATCCGAGCAGGCATGGAAACAATTTATTTTGGTTTGTGAAAGGAGCTGAGCTTGAGTTTGTTAAGCACATATATACTCTGTTGCTCTGGGATGCAATGCAAATCCCTGCTAGAATAAGATTTCTTAAGTGGCAGGAACTTCATAGTGAACTCTGTGTTGATACCCTCAGTGAGAGACCTGTCCTTCACCTTCCCCAGGCTTTGGTGCAGACCCAGTGATAGCTGGGTCCACATGGCTTGCCTTCAGCAAACAGCTCAACACGCCCCTAGTGGAAGGTATGAGGGTGGGATCTGGCCCTACAGCTCACCCACAGCACCACAGAACACCTGATGAGGGGACAGGCTGTAAGTAAAAGCATATGGTCATGGTCCTCTGATTGCCACAGTGCATGGAGCAGCATGGTACCACCTGCCCTAAATGCACTGACCAGATGCAATGGCCCAGGAGTGGAGACTGCTCTGTCCTCTCCCTCCCTGACATTCACACAGCATGTGGGCCCCACCAGCACCAGTTGCCAAGATGTCACATTTTGCACTTACTCCTCCTAAAATGGAAGAAACAGTTTGTGTCCAGTCAGAGGTTTCTTGCAGGCTCAAGGCCTGCAGTGAAGCCAGAGGCTCTTTGAAGCATTTCTCCCACGTTCCGCCTTCCTTATTAACCTCCCAGAGGAAGGCAGATTGAACATCAGAGTCAGATCTGTTGCACCTCACCTAGTCTCCTCTACAGGAGTTATTTTCTAAAAGTCACTTAATGAACTAAGACTTTCACAGCCATCCCTACATGATGCAACCTAGACAGTGGATTGATGTTCACCCAGTCTGACACGGACCTTCTGGCTGAACTCCTCAAATGGAGACCACTCATCTCCAAAACCCAATGTGAGCCCTCTTTCCTGCTGCAATAGTGAAGTTCTTGTGCTTCTTACAGCCTCATTAGCTACTAGAAACATAGAAATCCATTCAAAAAGCCTACTCGTGTGGATGCAGATAAAATGGGATTTTGACAGTTCTAACAGTGCTACTATCCAAGTAAATAAATTATCAGCATTCACTTATAATTACTTTTGTTATACTTGTGCCTGCCTCACAGCAAATTTCCCAAGACAGACTTCTGACATCTGTTAACTTTATTTTCCCTAATGTCTAAGCAAAACCCATTTTTTTTTGAAAAATGCTCCTTACTATTTGAAGCAGAAAAGTAATTGGTATTGAACAAAAGCTGGGTAATATTGTCTTTCATGATATGCTGAGCAATGACTTGGACTACAGCAACATTACATGAAGCAAAGATTTGTTTAAATAGCTTTCATTCTGGTTTGCCACTAAACCTCCATAATAGTACATTAAATACATGTATTTCAGTACCCCAGCACAGACATTTTGTTCTGTAACTCGGAATGTTTCATCTTACTGCTCCGAGGATTCTTGCCAGTTGGCAGCTTTGCACACGTGCTAAATTGCTAATTTTTTAGCATTTACCCACTTATCTAGTTTGACACAGCGTGCCTGCATGTGGCAGAGGGATTTGGGCCTGAGAGCCCAGGCACTGCACTTTCAGGGTTGCAGACACTTAAATTGGCACTCTGTGGTCGGAAAACACGGCCATAGGTCCCTTGCAATTAACCTGATAAACAGCACAACATGTTAGAAGCTGTATGAATTGAAACCCTAGCCACCTAACAGCAGAACGATTTGCAAGAGAGACTGTCAGGAAAAGTCACAAGGAAAACCTGCCTGATTTACTGCAGACAGCTCATCCCCTTTGAAACCAAAGAGTGAGTTCATGCCATAGCTTTGCCCTGGCCACCCATGGGTTTGAAGTCGCATTTGGTCCAAAACTAGAAAAGACTTTGTCCCCATGTCTTAGATTCAGCTAAGCTGGTGTGGCAATCAGCTGCTGCCCAAACAGTGCTGGGGCTGTCCCTCATGCTGCCTCTCATCTGATCCCAGCTCAGCACTAGTCCAAAGTACTGAGCCAAAAGAAATGATTTGCTGGTTTAGGCCCTGAACACACTCCCCCCAGGGGCAGCCAAGAGCCAGTGCTGGCACAAGGGACAGTGTGAGAGCACATGGCAGACAGTGAGGACGACAGCTGGCAGCAGGTCTGCTGCTGTGGGGAGCAGATAGCCCTTCCATCATCTTATCCATAGTGTCAAGCCAATCCTCAGTGCCGGCTGTGCTCACTGCAGACAGAACAGTAAGAGCAGGAGACTGTGGAAGATTCCTAGACACCATCAGATTAACGAGAGACTCATAGTCCTAGGTTGGCTTTTGCTCTAAATCAGAGACTTTCCTTTCTTTGTTGACTAGTATTAGAAAAAAAAATTAACAACAAACCATGAACACAAGCACATTAAATCTATGCAGCTACTCTTTATACACAGAGACAGGGTCATCTCACCACAGATGGCTGCTCTGAGTATTTCTAGCACTGTTGCTAACTAACTCTGCCAGAGACAGCTGGGATCACGGCAGATCCCAAGATCCCCAAGCCAGGTGTCTGTCCACAGGTAGTCTGCAGAGAGAGATGCACGACGGCAGCCTGCTGACAGCCTGCCTGGTCTTTCTGACAGTGAAGAAACTGCCTAAACTTCATAGCAGCATTGTGCCAGGCTGCCAGCTGTGCTCAGCTCTGTTCTGGGTGCACCAGGGACCCTGTTCCAACCGTGCCCGCCCTGCCAGGTTGGTGTTAGAGCAGCAAGGAAGTCAGGTTCAGAGAGTGGCCCTGAGCATCCAATGCAGGCAGCACAGACTCAGCTGTCGCCCCAGGGAGGAAAATTGGCTTCTGGAGCCCCTTGCAAATACAAGCAAATAAATGCATCTCTTTATTCAAAAGTGAGAGAGGCTTGTGGCCAGAATTTCACATTTTGCAGTATTTCAGAGAGCTCTAGTCTTTGTTCCAGACTGAAACTCCAGCCCAGTTGGTACAAGTCCCATGAGTTTCAGGGCAGCTCTGATTTCATTCTCTAACTTACACTGCCTGAAAGCACTGGCTTATGAAAGGTGAGCAGCTTCAAAGGAATAGGCTGGAGCCAGATCTGGCCTTCCGGATCACTGTTTTCCAGCGTTTGTAGCACTAGTGGCAGGCTGCTAGCTTGTGGTGAAAAGCATCCACAGTAACAGCAGAGTCCCAAGAACTGTCTGAGGCAAAAGCGCCAACTCATCTCCTAGGATAGCCCTGTCTCGGATGTGCAATAACATCACGGTAAGACTGCCCATAAGATGCTTTATAGGGAACTACACCTCCTCTGCTGAGCTCTTCGCCGTTGTGATAATCCAAGATGGTGTGTTTCCAAGAACTAGTCCTCTTCCATGCAAAACAGCATTGCCATTTATCCTTGTGGTAAATAACAGCATATTAATGACATCAAATGAAATAGCAGTTCTGCTGTTTCAAGCACCTGAGCTATACGAGGAAAAAATCATTGCTAACAAATCTGTTGTTCTGAATCTCCGCAGCCTGCAAGGGTTTGAATGCTGGAATAAATGCCACCACCTGGCTCTGGGATTCTGCTTCCACCAGCAGCGCTGGGTCTGCCTGTCCTCACCCTCTGCTCCCCACCCGCCCTTAGGGGAGGGACTGGGTCTGCTGCCTGCTGCGTTGGCTCTAGATCAAGGGAAGCTGGGCTCTATTCCCAGACCTCCCTCTGCTTCCCTATGCTTTGCAGCTCAGATCCCTTCTCTGAGCCTCAATCTCCCCATCTGTAACAAAAGAGTGAGCCACTGGTTTCTTTTTAAAAGCTCCATGTGATCAATGCAAGAGTAGAGGGAGGGAGGAACTGGGACTATCCCAACTGCTGCTCTATATGCAATTGCCTGAGCTCAAGAGAAGATGAGAACTGGGCTCGAGGCACCTCCAGCTCTGGTTTTGGAAGCAAATGCCCTCATTGCTGAAGATGCACAAATCTAAATCTCCTTCTTCTTGCACTTCTGCCTGTTTTTCTATGGTGCCTGTGAAAATTACAATTTTGTCATTTGAAAACAAAAGTGCTTAGCTGGCAAGAAAGACTCCATAAAGAAGGCAATGGAAGCTGTCACATCTGTACTGTCTGAACGCCATCTGTCTCCCAAGTTTACTCTGAATGAAAGCAAATCCCATCCAGTTCTCTTGCTATATATCAGGAAAATGCTTAGCAGTGGCACTTGGAGAAGGAATGAGCACATTTCAATTAGAAAATGGCATCATAAAACACCAGCTCAGTAAATAAAAACCTGGAGGTTAACATTTGTAGAGATTAAGCAGTCTGTTAAGTAAAGTTTACCATGGCATGTTAGGGGTTTTGTAATAAGTAGTTATACACATGTAGCATCTAAACCAGGCTCTTCAGCTTACTTTTCAGACTGTTATTTTTGCTTTAAGCATATGTGACTGCTTCTCAAGAGTTACCTGAGATCCAGAGACTGGCTTGGAGTTGTAGACACCTGCATAAACAGGTGTATCCCTTTTGGTAGAGAAGAAGGACAGCAGGGTGATGGAGAGGGAAAGCAGAATCACGGAATGGCTTGGATTTGAAAGGACCTTTAAAGATCCAACAGGCAAATCTCATCTTTCCTTAAAGGGCTGGTGACAAATGCTGGAAACAGAAGTTAACTGCTGCAAGTGGGCTAGTTACCATTCAGAAGAATGTAATTTCTGAGTGAGATGAAACTGAATGCCAGGATAACACCTTGATGAGGATCCTGAAGTACACCCATCACCAATAATTTCCAAGACTCTGCAACCACAATGGTTATGAGGTTATAATTTACTGCTTTCCCCTCTGTAAATCTCAAAATAGCCTCTCAGATGTTTGGTCCTGGAAGGACAGAGCAGCAACCATATCCACTGCAAACCTAAGCTAAGAGAAGGATTCACTATTTCTTGGCTGGTTCTGCAGACAGCCTTTGCATCTAAAGCAGAGTAAACCTTGGCAGGCTTCAGCTTCTTCCAAATTCAGATAAATGTTTTTTATTAAGATAAAGCAGTACATATACTTAAGAAGGGCTGCTCCTGGGCTAGCAGGTCCCTTTGTGCACACTGCTTTTCGGAGGATTGGTATCCTGTGCCTGCTTTAAGAACTGGCTGCTCAGAGCTGCCATCACTGTGACCTTCCCTTGACTTTTATAAACAAGTCTTGGGACAGAATTTGTTTAAAGCACCTCCAGAATCTTCAGTGCAGCAGTCACCAGCACATTCACACTGCAGTGAATTGAGGCTCACAAACAGTCAAAAACATCCGTCCCATCTTACCTATGGAGAAATGTGTCCCAGACAAACACAGTCTGTGTTTGTATCTTCCACTGCACTCCAGTAGCATCCAAGTAGGTCCACCTTGTGCCCATGCTCTAGAGAGTGGATGCTGAAAGGCCCCTGCGCTACAGCACTCTTGCTCCTGTGCTGCCAATTCTCCTTCCTTGTCACTTTTCCACCCTGCTTCAGCATCATTTCCACCCCCCACCATCAGATGAGAGGTTATCTCAATTATTCCAGCTGTTGTGCTACACCACCCTGAACATAACCAAGGCACGCTTTGCTGGCTCCATTGTCATCTGGCACTGAAAACCGAAGATGCTAAACAGACAGTGCTCAAGCTGATGTCATACTTGAGGGAGTTTGGCTGGGGAGGGGGGTGAGAAAAAAGAAATAAAGCTGTGGATTTTACACAGCTGAGTTTTTAATTTTCATTAGAAAACTTCAGAGAAGTATTGATAGGATGGGATGGGACGAAGCTGTGATTCTGGGGGTGTATGAGTCTTGATATCTTTTTGGAATGCAGCCTTCTCAGACAAATATCCTTAGGAATACCTCAGATTACACATGCAGATTTACCTGGGACTGTGACCATGCAAAGTCCTGGAGAGCGCTGCAGCTTCATTCACTTAACGCTGATACAGGCAAGATGCAGTCTTCAACTTCAAATACCACTATTAACATTGATTTATTGCATTAATTAATTAATTGATTGATTGATTAATTGCATCTTCAAGGCAACCACCTGAAACAAAATGAAAAGAAAAAGAAATAAAAGACTGTAGAGCCCACATTATGCATACTTTCAGCTAATTTTCCTAAGCAGAGAACTTCAGACTTACCAGCACCAGGGCGGGCTACAGTCTCAGGCAAAAAGAAGTCCATCTGCTTACCCTGCTCCCAAGTTTGCAGCAGTTATTGCACAAAAGTGCTCCAAGTAGAGGAGAGGAATGGAAATAATTTGCCTAGTGGTTGGTACAGAGGGGACTGACACTGGATCCAGTGTCCCAATGGTGTAGTTGTATAGGGAGCAGGAGCAGTGGCTGAAGATGTTCTCTGTGCTAGGACTTGCCCTAGCCCTGCTTACCTAACTGGGCATATTCCTGAGAGCCTCTATGGGTGTGTGGTCCCAGTCCACTGCACAGTTTTGGCTGCTGTGTCTAATTGCAAAAAAAAACCCCTAAGAATACACTTCATGCCCCTTCCATGATTGCTTTTCAGGTGCTAATGGGTTCAACTCCACACCAGTTGAGAGTAGCTCTCTGAGACACTCTAAAAGGCCTTGGGGACCCTAAGGCCATCTCCAACGAGTAAGAGCAACAATTTCCAAAACACAAATGATCAAAACTCTTCACACCATGGCCCCACACTTACAGACTTCTAAGAGGTTTAGTCCTTTTTAAAAATTAATAGTGACATTCCCAGATCCACTCCCAGAGGCAGGAAAGGCCAGAGACATTGCAAGTTTTCCCGTGATGCCACTTCAGGAGGCTGAGAAGTATTTCTTGGCTTTTCAGTTTATGTGAACCACAGCAAAAACTCTCTGTTATCATCCTCTAGTATTGCACCCAGGGATGTACATTTCAGGGGTATTCATTCCTTCCTGGCAAGCAGGAAATAATCTCCCAAAATCTAGGCTCATGTTGCTGAGAACAAAAGAAGAGACTCCTCACGTGTTGTAGAGCTCGGCACACAACCGGAGAGGCCAATCTCCATCTCAGGCAGGAGAGCATTAAACATATACAGAACAAGTTCTGTGGGAAATTCATATGCCCCTCTGGAAGACATCATGCAAAGGTGATACCCACGTGCACATGCAGAGCTTTCTAACCCTCAGTGCCTGAAGTGTTAATACAGCACACCAGAAACGAGGAAATCTCTGAAACGAGGACAGTGCTCCAAGAACGGATCGATCCAGGGTTGCCCTTCAGTTCCCAGTTGCTGATAGAAAGCAAATTGATCACAGTGTGGTTTGAATTTCTCTCCTGACAATTCAAGCAGAAGAGAGCCAGGAGCTCTGTAAACGCATAATCTGCACCTGGCACTCGCTCGCTACCTACTAAACAGCGATAAAGCCTTAGGAGCAAGCTGTTTCTCTTCCAGTCAGTTAACATTTATATCCAGCTGAACTCCTGGGGTGATAAGTACAGCAGACCTCCTCCTCTGAGGCAGATAAGTAAAACATACTGTAAAGAAAAGTACAGGGTATTGGCACATCTCTCCTAAAGGGGCTGTCAGCAGCTGGAAGCTGCACTCCCTGTGAATGTGAGGAAGGAGAGGGGTATTTTTTCTAGAGAGCTTCTGCTCTCTCTCTCTACTGTCCTCACCAATAACTGATCCATTTTTTAATTCCTCCTTCCTCCTGGTTTGATATGCAACCAAGCCCCAACACAGGCCACAGCAGCAGCTTTGCTAATTCTCAAAGTGCCACCTGCAGTTTGTGCAAGTGTATGAGTGCACCTATTCATAGGCAGAGACTGAGACATGCTATAGATNGTACTGAGACATGATCAAGCCAGCCCATAGCTCTCACATGACAGGATATAAATCAGCCTGGAAATGCTTCTGCTCTTCTGGGGAGCAGGTCCTCTGCCTACAGAGGAAATCAGCATTAAGCACATAAACTCTGCAGGAGCACGAGCCTTGCAGAGAATGAAATAGGGTCACTCTGACTGCACCTCATAGACTTCATGAGTGGTCCTCAGTCCCTAGCTCAGAAGAAGTGGCACAAGCACAGAAAAGGTATCTTGTATCTATTATCTTCCCTGAGCAAATATGCCAGTGGCTCTGGCAGTACCAGCTCCCCAGAAGCGCCACAAAAATGATGGTAAGTGGGAGAGAGTGACAGTGGAGCAGAGCAGCGGCATCAGTAGTTGCGGTGATTTAGCAATTGCCACCATCCCATCCCCCTAGCAGAAGGGCCCCGCTCAGTGGAGAAGCTTTTTTAGACAGGAGGGAAGGCACACAGGGGAAAGGAAATGAATGCAACAGCCGAGAGGCTTGAGATTTAATCAGAACTTGATTTCTGCTGCTTGCTTGCTTCTTCCTTCACTTATTTTCAAGAGAAAACGTCCATGTCCATAGAAAGTATAGGAGGTTTAGAAAACCACAACATCTATTCCCTGATGGATTTTTTTAAAATAGTTTTTTGCAGGGACATTTTAAAAGAAATAAAAGAGGACTTCACTGGTCAGATGTTGTCCCGTAGCTGTCAGGTTATCTGGGAAGCTCACAAAAGCCATCCCTATATCCACAGGAAAAACAATGGCCAAACACTCTCTGGCCGAGGCTTTCCCTGGAGCTTTGCCTCCCTCACCTGGGTGTTTCTACAGCTTTGTGAAATGGCTTTGTCTTTTCCTTGGGTTTCATCCAACCCATAGAAGGCTGTAGTGAACTGAGAGCGTCAGGGGATTGCACTGACCAGACTTCCATCGGTATATGTGCAGAACTCAAACTAGCTCCCCATGTTTCTGAGGAGCCTAATCCTGGCAGGAAAAATCACCCCCAAGCTTGAGCAGATATTTGCAGAAGACCCTGGAGAGGCTTGAGTGCAGTGCTCTGCAGCTACTCATCCTTTTTGCTCCCTGCTTCAAACAACCCTGGAGAACGCAACAATACACTCTATTTGGACATGGGCACACTAAAAAATGGTTATTTACAATGATTTCACTTGGATTGACAAGAAAACAAGAGCACAGAATGGTTTTTAAATGCACCTTGTGGCTAAAAGCCCAAAAGCAGCTGGCCTCTGGCCAGGCTATGGGAATGAACAGTGGTATTTTGGGGCAGAGGCGGCGGCAAGCCCAGCTTCTTTCTGCTATTACTTGACTTTAAAAAATGTACTTAAATGGAGATCTTGTTAACTAATTGGATGCCTTTCAGTTTGACTCCTAGCTTTGGCTCACAATATAGTAGAAGAACAAACACCACACTCCCAACACTCCTTCAGTCATCAGTCACTCCTCTCATCCATCAGTTTGCTTCTTTTTTATCTTTTTAGAAAATGTTTCTTTTCTGTAAGTTTAAGCCTTTTGTAGGAAAGAGAAAATGGAAGAAACTTTTCTTCCTTTCTGTTCAGGACAAACTCTTTTATTCTGCATGTTAACTGATTTCTTGGCTTCTGAATAAGTAAACAAAATGTTTAAAAGTCAAAATCAAAGATGAAATATTGAGGTTGTTCCGACTTCTTGTTTCTTTTACAAATCTGCCATCAACCATTTAAGATTTTAATCTCTGTTCCAAAACTGCAAGCAAGAAAATAATTTACAAATTCTTCAAAACTCCCACAGAAATGGGAAAAATATTCCCACTTCACCATCTGGACAATTCCTGCGTCTGCTCCAGCTCATGACTGTTGGGGGTCAGAACACAGTCTCCTCACCAGTGATGCAGGAGCCAGCTCCATCCCACAGCTGATGGGACTGCACTGCCTCCTCCAGTGGGAGGTCCAGTTCCTCCAGGGCAGGTGGCTGTGATGCCATGCAATTTGTCCTGCACCATCCCATGCTAACACAGGACAGAATGTCACTGGAAGTTGACCCAACACTATGGGAATGGCTTGGAAAGCTCCTTCAGGGTGGGCCTGGCAGGATTTGGGGTTGGATGAGCCTTTAAATAGCTGCATCTGGGATAGGCTCTCAGCACTTTTGAAGAATACAAGAATAACTAAACAAGCCTTTGATTATTTTATTTTCTTTTAGTCTGCAGGGGTCACTTACCTGGCAAATCTTTGCTAGGCACATTTCTCTCCTGGTCTTTTTCTGCTAGAGAGAGACATTTGGTGGAGGTGGAGAGAAGGAAAATTAAGACGCGAAAGGAAAATTTGACCAGACTACTCCCACTCTTTGAAAACCCAAAATACATGCATGCATGAGTAAGCTGGCTAGAGAGGAGATTAAATCCCAGATGTAGGTAAAGTCACCCAGCAGTATCCTTATTTGTACCCTTCCTTTCTCACTCCATCTAATTCTGTTAATGTGGAGACTCACAGTGGGTCAATAAGAGTCCCACAGAAAAGGGGGAGCCCTTGTTCAGAGAACTAACTGGGCATGGTCCCACATACTCACAGTCTAGTCTAGTCTGAAGGAACTTGCTGCCACCAGGTTTCAAAAGCTAAACCAGCCTGTCCTGGGAGGTACTGCAGATGAAAAGAAGCAGGTGTAGCTGAAGGCCCCCTGAGGATTTATTTACAAATGGGTGGGGAGAATTTGCCCAGTCTGCTTGTTGCTGAGGGACTGAAAGTTACAAAGACAGAACAACAGTCTTGTGGCAAGCCTAGCTGCTCTTTTCCTGAAGAAAGCGCAGCTTTGGCAGTCCTGCAGCCTTATTCTGAAGCCAGTGCCTTGCTTCAACTAAGTTGGAGTGCTAGAGGACAGGAGGCTAAGCAAGTTCCTACCAGTTTTCTGAAAATAAGTGTCTGGGTACAAGAGACCACAAAAACCCTTCAAACAGGGGACAGACTGCAGACGTGTCAGAAATGGGACACTAGGAAAGCCAACAATCAAAAAGCCAGAGTTGGATCTTTTATTCCCTAGAGACCACAGTCAGCCAGCCATGGCAAAAAAAGCCCATAGGAAATTAGACTTCATTAATTGCAACTTGATGCACGGACTCCTAATGTGTTACGCTTTATAACAGAACGGAGACACCTCAGCAAAAGAACAGGTTCAATGGGTGAGAAGGTAGGCTGAAGCTCAAGAATAAAAGCATGAGACCATTGCAATAGCTTGATCAAAAGGAAAGCAGTGGTTCATTGAGTCCAGTGACCTGTTTCCAAACACTTGCACGGCCATGGAGCTGCTGTGTGGTCTCACACAGACCCTCCTCCTCCAATCTTCCAGTTCATACCATTAGCTCTTAACTGACAGGGATGCAGTTTGCTACCTGTTCTCACAGTGCCTTGCACAAGAGACTCCTCTTAGGAGATGCCACCATAAAAGGTGCTGCAATGGAAAGAAAGCAACAGGGGAGACAGGGTGACAAGGTAGTGGTTAAAGGGGCACATTTCGCATCAGAGGCAGCAGTCTCCATTCACTGCTTGCTCAACATTTCTGGGCTATCTAAGCTGGCTTTCTTTAGCAGAGGTTAGTCCTGATCTGCCTCGCTCATGGAAATGGCTCTCTGTGTATACATGTCCAAGCAGCTTGCAGGACTGGGACCTCCTTCCCTGCCTTGTAAGACACCCACAGAATGTGCCCTGGGGAACTGTGCAGATAAACAATACATGAAAATGTATGTGAGGAGTGTGTGAGACTGACTACACAGGGGGAGAAGAAAGGAGAACATGAGAAACTAGACATCTAACAAAGAAGGAGGAAAAATGATCAGGCAAAGCAGTGAGATGAGAGAGTTGTTATTAGAGGCAAAAAGCGAAAAGAGGCAAATTAAACACTAGTTCAAACACAATTGATGTCTTTCAGGAGGTGCTGTCACACTCACACATCTGCTCTGCAGCTTTGGAGGAGAGCGCACTCTGAAACTGGCTGCAGGGCAGCACGTTGTCCCAGGGAACAGGCCTGAGTGTAGCCCACCCTTCTGAGCCCCTGCACTCTCCTGATGAACCAAGTGAGATAACAAACTTGGAGAGTGGTGCTGGATCACTGCACTTAATTATTTACATCAAATATTGAACAGTCAATGCAAAAAGACCTAGCAAATGACCTCTTTGGCTGCTTTTTGAGACACCTGTATCTCACCTCATCCACAGAAGACAATGTAGTCTGGGCCATTGGAGCTAAATCCAGCTAAAAGCAAAAGTTAAATCCAGACACACAAATAATCATTGCAGAATTCTTCACATAGCAGTGTCAAGCAGGAGCATCTCTATTAAGGTATCTCAGAAAATTAAAACAGACTCAAGTCATAAAACCATAGAATGGTTTGAGTTGGAAGGGGCCTCAAAGATCATTTTGTTCCAAGCCCCCTCCCATGGGCAGGAACACCTCCCACTAGACCAGGTTGCTCAAAACATATCCCAGGAATGCAGCTGGTACCACTGTTGCCTCTGGCTGACACAGAGACATCAGTTAACTTGAGGCATTTAAAGTGTAAAAGTGAGTCACAGCTCCTTTCCAGTGTGCCCGCTCTGCTCAGTCCCCCATGGGATTAGTGTGATGGGCAGAAATGTCTCTAAGGGTTTAAGGAAACTGTCATGCTCCATTTTCTGTCTCTGGCTTTCATGCCTGGCCTTTGCCAGGTGACTCTGCAGTTGAGCTCCCTCTCTGCACAACCAGGACTGTAGAACCACTCTGCTCCAAGACAGCATTGCAAGAATAAATACATTAAGAGTTGTAGTAGGCACACAAGTAATGAAAGATGGGATGAATATGACAGATTACCGCACATTTGATTTCTGACTTTACCTCCTAGATGAGACTGAGTAATCTAACTTTGATAAAGTGCTACTCGTGCTGACAGCCTCTGGAGTGGTGATGAGCTCCAGCACAGGTCAGCTTCCCCTGAATACTCTTCTCAGGACTTGAGTGGAAAGACCAGCCCTGGCCACTCTTTGGTTCTGCTGTCACTTCATTTACAGTGCTTTCCCAGATCTCCAGATGGGCACACGTTCTGTGAGCTGGAGATCTGAGCAGAATGAAATATCAAGAGAAAACAAAGCCCTAGAACACGTATTTAGATGCAGTCATAAAAATACAGGTTTTGCTTTGACGGTATCTTTTCCTGACAATTTCTGGGTGTAAATCCATGCTACTCCAGCTAACCTTAGGTCAATCCAAATGCTAGTGCAGCAGCTATTTGCTTTAACATGACTGTAAGTCTTTGGGAAAAAGAGAAGCTGTGTTTGCATGTCTGTGTGATAGACGATTGAGTTGGATATTTACGTGGGAGTTGGAAACATCTACTAAACATTTTTCTGTCATAGTGTTATAGCTATGGGCTTCTTAAAGAATAATAATTTTATTCCAAATGAGTCTTCCTCCCCTCCCTCTGTCACAGGCTGTGTCGCTGCTTTTCTTTGCGAGCTCTGTAATGCCGTATTTATGGATTCGGCTAGCAGTTAAGGAAGGTCGAGCTGACCTTGCCATGCACACACTGTCTGAGTAGGGAGCCTACTGGGGCCTGTATACATCTGGTTAATACAGTCCCCCTGCGTGGTGAGCCTGCTACTTGCCGGAGTTAATATTCACACCCGCTCTGTGCAAGGGTTGCAAATACGAAAGGAACAATTAACCTGCCACAAATGCTTGTTTCATCATTTTTAATCCAAGGTGTTGACAGGAAAAATTATGGTTTTTGCTACTTGGCTTAGAGTAAGAAGCAGTGAAGTCTACAGATTTACTGATGAAATGCTTCCTGAAAAAAACTCTCAAACACTGAGCCCTCCAAACAACATCTCTTCAGGTTTTCATGCAGTGAGAAACTTACATTTCTCATGACTTATACCTGCTTTTGTGAGGGAAATGCTCTTTTAAAGCATGCCAGTGCCTTCTGACTTGTGTGGCTGCCTTGCACTTAGAAAGAAACAGTTAAAAGAAATACATTCAATCTCATGACAGAGCCAGACCTGCTGTCTCAATTCATTTGAGTCAATCAGCACATTGTTGCTGCTGTAAATCAAAGGTAATTCCGCAGTATGGCACCATTTTGTTAAGTGGGTACTGCCCTGAAAAGGTAAATGAATATGCATATTAACTATAAGAATTTATTCAAAGTTCATAAGCTCCCAATGTTTTGTTTATAGTCTAGGTATTGAAAAACATTATTTTAACAGACTTACAAAAGTGAAGTGCCAAAGACGTATGTGTATAGGCATATACTATAAATGTGTAGATACATCACACATACAGATTTATTTCACTACCCGAGATGATGGAATAATTGTTATAGCTCATGGTAAGGCTACATGCTGTTTTCTGTAGATCATGATGACAACCTCTGTTGGAAAACTACAGAATGTTAGTCTTGGATGCTCTGAATATATTTGCAGCTTTTTGAGGAGCTACAAGAAAGCAACACATATTCAAGTTAAAACTCTTCCTCAAGAAATATGCACATTCTGAATAATGTGATTTTTCAAGTCAGTGTAACTAAGAACTGAGAAGCAGAGGATATAAATGTGGAAAAGAAAAGACTAGAGAGCACCCTGAGAATATTTATATTGTTAATTACCAGATAGGAGCAAAATATTAGTGTATTTTATTATCACTGTATGTTTCAATGTTGTATAGAAAATGAAACAAGGATTACAATTGCAGAGGGTTTCTTCTACAAACCAGTAGCTTCTTATGAATTTGTCCACTGTGGTTCTTGCTCTTCAACTAATAGAAAGGATGCCCAGCAGCAGAAGCATGGCTTTGCTGAAAAGCCAGAGCATGGCTCAGACACCTTTTCTGATTTAAGATTCCAAGGGTTTTCAAAAACTAGGTCAAATTCAGCTGCTCCTCTCACTTTTCTGCAGTACAGACATGCAAATGCATTACTTGAAGCTCCAGTATGTATGCTCTGAACATCAGGAACTACAGAAATGCCTTGCAAAACCCAGCAGTGAGCACGGGACACCTTGCCCACACTGAAAGCAGGACCAACGGCCTCTTTCTTGATGCAGCAGCACAATCCACACTCTATGTAAACTGGCAATTTTGTAATCTACCAAATCCTTTATGCGCTGTTGAACAGAAATAAGCACAGACATAGAAATGCTGTGATCAAGAGATGGTTCTCAGAGCACCTTTCACATGATAAATCAGTGAAGTTCAACTATGTGAAGCCAAAGGCTGATGGCGCAAAGAGTAAAGCAAGGGTATTTGCAAATAAGCACATAATACAATGGGTGAACAATTGGCTGATGGGTTGTAGTAAATGGGGTTACATCAGGCTGGCATCCAGTCACTGGTGAGGTTCCGCAGGGATCCATCTTAGGGCCAGTACTCTTTAATATATTCGTACATGACTTAGATGCAGGATTTGAAGGCTTACTAACTAAGTTTGCAGGTGACACCAAGTTGGGGGGAGCAGCTGACACTCTCAAGGACAGAGAGGCCCTGCAGTGGGATCTGGACAAGTTGGAGAGCTGGGCAATCGCTGACTGCATGAAGTTTAATATGGACAAGTGCTGGATTTTGCACCTGGGACACGGTAGCCCCAGATACACACACACTCTGGGGAGCGAGAGGCTAGAGAGCAGCTCTGCGGACATGGATCTAGGGGTTCTG